>CM024766.1:2771064-3232479 GCA_014218235.1 Colocasia esculenta | reverse complement strand
AATCTCTTGTGCATTTGTGTGATTGTTTTCGCCAAGTTTTCACTTGTTTCACACACACTACACCTAAATACTAACACGTTATTTAGTGTTAGCTATTTTCATATAATTTTAAAAGCACAAGAAGTCCTATTCACCCCCCCCCTCTAGGATATCATTAGTGTCATCTCGATCTAACAAGTGGTATCAGAGCAAGTCCTTCTCAAAAGAATCAAAGATTTGAGAAGAGATGGCAGTTGAAGGCCACAACTATGAAGATAGTCTGTTACAAGACCACCATTCTTCGATGGTGAGGATTATCAGTACTGGAAGATGCGAATGAATGCTTCATTCGAGGTACATACTTTGATCTGTGGCAGGTATAGAACAAGGTGATTTTGCATATTGCTGAAGGACCTGCTGCATTATCTATAGAGCTGATAAAAGAAACTTGTCCTTAAACTATAGCCAAGAATTATCTATGTTGTGCTTTATCCAAAAGAGAGTTCAACAGATTATCTGCTCGTAGACTGCTAAAACCAATGTGGGATAAACAACAGTAACCTATGAAGGAACTGATAGAGTAAGCAAATTAGAATATATATTTCTATCTTATCTCCAATATGACAATTCAAAATGCTTCGTAATGAAAATATAACCCAAATATATAATAGATTTTCAAATATAATAGTAGGTTTAAGTTCACTAGGTAAAAATCTTACTATTGAAGAAACAGTAAGAAAAACTTTAAGATCATTAATCATGTCTGGACCCTAAGGTCACCTATTGAAGAGCACTTGATCTAACAGAACTTTCTATGATAAATTGATTGGTTCTCTAATGGCTCATGAATTAATATGGAAGATTTTCTAAAGTTCTTCGAAAAAAATGGTCAAGCTTTGAAAGTTGCAGATTCTTCTTCCTCTGAGGATTCAAAGAGAAATCAGGAGACAGTGATGATGAAGCTATGCCTGTTAAGAAAACTCCAAAGGATTCTTGCCAAAAAAGAAGAAGTTCGGCTCGAAGAGACACTTCAAAAGGAAAAGAAGAAAGAACCAACTTGCTATGATGCAATCAGCCAGGACATTACAAATCTGAATGTCCTAAGCTCAAGAAGAAAGATCCAACTGAAAGATTTGAAGAAAAGAAAGGCAAAGAAAGAAAATTCAAAAAATACAGAAGAAGGCAATGGCCGCAACTTGGGACAATGAGGAACCTACAAGTTCGGACTCCTCAAGCTCAGAATCAGAAGAGAGGAAACACAAATCTAGCCCTCATGGCAGGACTAGATCAGGTAAATTCTGAAACTTCTTTTACATCATGTTCTGATCCGATTCTAATAATCTTGAAGATACATTTATGATTGTATGAAAAATATAAACCAATAGTTAAACAGCTGAAAATATTAAGTTAAATTTACTTCATCGAACATCTAATACCTTTCTAAAAAATGAAGTAGAAAGATTAAGACAAAACCTAAATGAAACTAAAAGATCAATGAACTACTGTGTGAAGATTAAAATAAAAAATAGCAAAGTCATGGACATTGAATCAAATCTAAAAGACCTGAAGATGAAGAAAAATTAAGAGAAGAAATAACTATCTAAGATCTACCATAGATAAAATTACTAACTGTAAAACATCTCTATTTGTAAAATTGAAGGTGCTCAAACTGGTAAAAAGAAATATGGAGTAGGATATACACCTCCACAAATGAAGAGATATCGTCTATCCTAAAAAATATCCAACTCCTAAATTCGTGAAGGAAAAGGAATTAAAAATAATCTAGAAAAATCAATCAGTATGTTTACAACAAAAACTGAAATCTAAAAACACTACACATGAAATAAGCATTTGACCTGCGTTGTAATCATTCTAACCACTAGGACACACTGTCAGCACCTACACAACTAGACGCTTGTGTTGGATTCCTAAGACTAACCTCAAGGACCAAGAAATTGGTTACCAAAAGTTACAACTTAAATTTGTTTGCAGGGTCACCTAAGAGCATCAAAATGTTATTGGATAGTGATGCTCAAGGCATATGACAGGTGACAGAAAGTTATTTACAAGTTTTAGAGATGAGATTGGTCAAGTCACTTATGGAGATAATGGAAAAGGCAAGTGTTAGATGTGGAACAGTAGGAACACAAGAAATGGATTTAATAGAAGATGTGTTGTATGTAGAAGAATTAAAGCATAACCTTATTAGCATCAGTCAGTTGTGTGACAAAGGTCAACACAGCCTTCGAGCTTATTAGCATAACCTTATTAGCACCAGAACTATGCTTACAAAATACAATCTACCAGATATTTTTGAGCAGAGGCAGTCAACACAGCATGCTACATCATCAACAGGTGTATGATTAGACCAATTTTGAAGAAGACACCTTATGAGCTATACAAGGAGAAAAGCCAAACATCAGTCACCTTCGACCCTTTGGTTGTAAGTGTTTTATTTTGATATGGTAAAGATAACTAGAAAATTATATGCTAAAAGTGATGAAGGTTTTCTGCTAGGATACTCTTAAAACTTAGAGATATAAAGTGTTTAATAGAAGACCTTTAACTGTAAAACAACAGTTCATATTTTTTTTGTTGATGAAATAACCATTCTATTAAGAAAATAGAAGAAGAAGAGGATTTTGTTGAAGATTTGTGTAGGGATCTAGAACAGACATCTCTTGAAGAAAAAAGAGAAGAGAAGAAGATCCACCACTAGAAAGCTCTTCAACAATAACAAGAACCACAGAAGGACTACCTAGAATTGAGGTTCACAGAGATCATCCAAGAGAAAATATTATAGGTGATCTTCAAGATATGGTAGAACAGAGGGATGAACATTCCCTGTGATTTTTCTACTTTTGTTTCACAGATTTGAGCCTAGGACAATCAATGCTGCATTGGCAGATGAATCTTGGACCCTAGCTATACAAGAGGAACTTAACCATTTCCAACGCAGCCAAGTTTGGACTCTTGTCCCTAGACCTTCTGCCGTCTAGTTATTGGGACCAGATGGGTCCTTCAGAAAACAAAACAGATGAATCAGAAGTAATCACCAGGAACAAGGCCAGACTGGTAGCACAGGATACTCCTAAGAGGAAGGCATTGATTTTGATGAAACCTATGCTCCAGTTGCTAGATTAGAGGCAATTAGAATTATATTAGCATATGCATGTTCTCTTAACATCAACTTATTTCAAATGGATGTTAAAAGTGATTTTCTGAATGGTTTCATAAAAGAAGAAGTTTATGTTGAGCAACCACCTAGTTTTGAAGATACTAAGGGTTTTTTGATAACACTTATTGAATCTCTAATATCTAAAAGATCAGATATTGGAGAATCAGATTGTTTGATAAAATATATTAACGATGTCTAAAGATATCTCTATTATCTTAAATTGTCTCTTAAAAAAAGTGATGGTAAGTCACTTTTTTTCTTTCAGATCCCTCATTGAGCTGCCAGCCCTCTCTCCTCTCCCCCCCTACCCCCCCTCACGCACATCCATCCCCTAGAATTTGTGGCGGCACCCCAATCTAATGCGGATGCAAGCTCTTAGAGGTTGGAGTCTTCAACCTGCCTGCTCCTTCCCCACCCCAGGAGGCCCTTGGTCTGGCGCTCTGTCCCGCACCGGCTGCTGCAGACCGCTAGTTGAACTGGATGCCACCACAGATTGTACGACCTAATGGAGGCGAAGGTGGCAGCCATTAGGGATTCCCACAATAACAGCATGCAGCACCTCTAGGATTCAGTGGCGCAGTGGGCGCATTCGACGCAGGGGCTCCAAAACTACTGGCTTCGCACCACCGGGGCAGGAGAGGCCTTATGGAAGAGACCATCCACCTCCTCCGCCTTTACGAGCTGAGCCGCGTCCGCGATGCCCTTGCCGCTGTCTACGCCCTCAAGTCCACTGCCCTGCCCCACGCCTGTGCCTACGTCGTCCTCTTCCACGCCTGCGCCTACGTCATCCTCTCCACGCCTAAGCCCACCATGGACTCCTCGCCAAAGGCCAGGCCCTGCACCGCCATATGCTCTCCTCCACCCCCTCTGGCGGCCCCACGCCCAGCCTCTTCGTGTCCAACCACCTTGTCAACATGTACTGCAAGTGCGGTCGCCTGGGCATCGCACGTCAGTTGTTCGACGAAATGCCTCAGTGAACCTGGTCTGATGGACACCCCTCCTCATTGGCTGTAGCCAGCATGGAAGGCAACGTGACTGATTCCGCCTCTTCTCTACCATGCTCTTCCACCACCTACGGAATGAGTTCTCCTTGGTATCGTACTCAATTCTTGCCTGGTGTCCAAGAGAGGATGGAGGTTTCAAATATATTGAATTTAGATGCGGTTTAAAGTTGGTTATCAAATAACACTTAATACAAGTCTAATATATGTTAAGTACTTATCAAATTACAATTTAGATAATACATAGAAAATAAGATTTAAGATATTTAAATAAGTGTTACCAACGCCATCTAAGTATCCAAATCTATTTTCCGTTTAAAGAAAACATGTATGGTTTGAAACAAGATCCAGAGCTTGGTATGAAAGACTAAGTGCTTATCTTATATCACATGATTTTATAAGAGGTAAAGCAAATAGCACCCTATTTATTAAGAATTTTCAGAAGGAATCTTGATTGTACAAATATATGTTGATGATATTATTTTTGGTTCTACTAATGAATCACTTCGCAAATTCTTTGAAAATCTTATGCAAAGTGAGTTTGAGATGAGCATTATGGGTGAGCTTAACTATTTTCTTCGGTTGCAAATCGAGCAGACCAAAGAAGGTACTCACATTTGTCAAACCAAGTACATTTCAGATTTGCTTTCTAAATATGGTTTTGACAAGTGTAAGCCCTTAGGAACACCCATGAGCTCAGGTATTAAGTTAGATAGTGATCCACTTGGTAAGAAAGTAGATCAAAAGATTTATAGAGGCATGATTGGGTCATTAATCTATCTTACTGCTAGTAGACCAGACATAATTTTCATTGTATGTTTGTGCACTAGATTTCAAGTTGATCCTAAAGAATCTCATGTTAATGTTGTTAAAAGAATTTTTAGATATCTTATAAACATAAGTAAATTGGGTTCATGGTATCCCAGATATTCTGAATTCAAATTGATTGGATATAGTGATGCTGACTATGCTGGATGCAAAATAGATAGAAAAAGCACCAGTGGTACTTGTCAAATTCTTGCAGGATGCCTAATTTCCTGGTCTTCCAAAAAGCAGAATTCAGTAGCCTTGTCCACAACAAAAGCAGAGTACATTGCAGTTGGAAGTTGTTGTACTCAACTGCTATGGATCAAACATCAACTGGAAGATTATGGTCATACACTTCATGAAATTCTAATGTTGTGTGACAACACAAGCGCAATCAACTTAACCAAAAATCTAATCCAACATTCAAGAACCAAACATATTGAGGTCAGACATCATTTCATCAGGGTCCATGTAAGTAATGGAGATATTTTGCTTGATTTTGTTTCTACATATAATCAATTAGCTGATATATTTACTAAACCTCTCCCTGAAGATAGATTTACTTCAATAAGAAGAGAAATAGGTATATGCTACTCTGATTAGATTTTTGTATTGTGTGTTCAATTCATTGCAAAATCTTTCTAAGTCCTGGAACTTCGGCTGTTCTGAAGTCGGAGTTTAGGCTCTGCGACTCTCACAAAGTCAGAGTCTATTGCGACTCTCATGAAGTCGGAGTCTACTAAGACTCTCATGAAGTTGGAGTTTTGTACTACGACTTTTGTGGAGTCGAAGTTTATGAAGTCGGAGTCAATGTTATTTTTTTTTAAGGGGGGGCTTTTTAATTTTCATTAAAGAGGAATTAGTTATAACGGTTTACTCATTTAATCCCAGCTGTTCATCTCCTCATCTATGGTCTATTACATATCCTCTTTCTATATTAAGACATTTCCCTCTTTCTTTCCAAATCACCGTTTGAACCATCTCCGACTCTCTTGTCTTCTTCCTCCTTGTTCCCACGCATGTTCTTCAACCCGACAGAACTACCTTCGAGGCTTCTGCAGATTTTCTTCATTTCTCTTAAGAAAGGTAGGTTCTTTGACCTCCGTGGATCTTTTTGATATCTCCTCTATTACGCCTCTCAGTCTCCTATTTATTTTTTGTCTAGATGGCCTCATCTAGGGCTCCGAAGGCACCTTCTTCACCCCTGAACAGTTTCAGCGGTTGTCTTCAGCCAAGGCCTCTATTTGCTTTGGAAAGGTTGTAGATTTTAGTCAGCTAACTGGTAGGCTTGGGTGGGTAGCTGAAACCCTAGATGCCATGGGCTGGTCGAAGCTTTGCCAGATCAGTGAACTGACCTTCGAGGGTGCTCTGAAAGCTTTCTATCTTTCCCTTCAAGTCTGTGCAGATGGGTCAGTTATAAGTTCAATGAAAGGGACAATTATTACAATTTCTGAGGATCTGTTAGTAGAAATCTTGGATTTCCCCAATTCCAGACACAGGATCAGTGAGGCAGTGTTCTTTGAGAAGCAGAGAGTAGGGGTTATTGGCAGTTTAGTGTCTCTCTCTAAGAAAAGGCTCCTAGTCAACGAGCTCCCAGTGGAAAAGAGGATCCTTCACTCTATCATCACCACCATTATCACCCCTAGGGCTGGCACTCATTCCTCCATCACTGCTAGAGATGGTAGTTTGTTGTTTTGGGTAGTTCAGAAGTATAGGGTCAACCTGCCCTCCATTATCTTGGAGAGGATGGTAGGGTCTAAGAACTTGCAGGAGTCTCTCCCCTATGGACCCCTGCTGACCCTTATATTCAAGAGATTTTTTGTTGATTTGAGTGATGAAATTTCAGTTGTTGTGAAGGAGAAGATTGGGCTTTCTACTCTAAGGAGAAGCCACTACATTTTGGAAGATAAGGCACAGAACGTTTGGACCAAGGACTCTGTCCTAAGTGCTCACATGAAGTATTTCCTGATGAGGCACAGAGTTCTTCCTCCATTCCTCTAGTTCAGCATCCACAGATTGGAAGTGAAGAAATCAGAATAGAAGTACCAGTGGAAGAACTAGAAGTAGTTCAGGCTCCTATCCCATCCCCAGAGCAAGATGTTCCTAAAGAAACCACCAATCAAGTTCTAAGGGATCTAAGGAGCAAGGGAGTGGCTCAGGAAGAGGATATCCCTAGCACCACTCCAGTAGAGCCATCCTATGAGGAATACCACCATGTCACTCCACCACATGTTGAGACCCAGCCAAGGTCTCAGGGCGAGACTAACAGAAATATGGATGATGTGGTGGACTTGGTTATGAACCAACAATAAATGTTGACAGTTCTACAAATGCAAATCCAGCAGATAGATGTCAAGTTTGATTTTATGTTTGAGGAGGTCCAGCAGATGAAGGACTTGTTATTACAGTTAGTGTGCCAACAGGGCACAAGTGGTTCTCATGCTCCCCCAGCTGTTCACACTGAGTAGCAACAACCAGAGCAGTAACCTGAGGAAGAGCTTCCACAGCTAGACAACCCTGCAGAACAGCCTAGTGTAGATCCAGCAGCAGAGCCAGATCAGACTCAACAACCAGATCCTATTGTAGCACAACAAGAG
The DNA here is from genome assembly GCA_014218235.1 of Colocasia esculenta. Classification (NCBI taxonomy): domain Eukaryota; kingdom Viridiplantae; phylum Streptophyta; class Magnoliopsida; order Alismatales; family Araceae; genus Colocasia; species Colocasia esculenta. Next base: position 3,224,917 of record CM024766.1, on the reverse strand, counting down.
CAGCAACAGGAGTCAGTTTCTGAGCGGCCCTTGGAGCCTCAAGATCAGCCTATGGAGGTAGAAGCTGATCCCAAGGTCAAAACCTTTAAGAGAAGGGTTAGAAGGAAACTCCTTAAATCTAATCACCCAGTCTTTCCCTCTCAGCCCTTAACCATTTCTTCTCCTCCTACTGATCCAACTCCTCCTCCTGCTATTGAACCTACACCTCCTCCTATTGTTGAACAACCACCTCCACTTCCTTCTCAACCTATTTCTTCTACCTCATCTAATCCTCCTCTCTCTACCTATCAACCAGAGGCTCAGCTTCCCTCTCCCTCAAATACTTCACTTTCTCTATATCCTATGAAGTATACATTCAAGTTTCCCACTATAAACACACCCACTCTTCACACCCTAGCTCCTCATTTCTTCTCCTCTCTCCCTACTTCTTCAACTCCTCCTTCGGGCAGATCTACTCTTTCACTTGCTGAGATTGTACATAGTGTGGTACTATCCTCAAGAGTAGGGTGCCAGTTGAAAGACAACCCTAGCACCCTTCTTCCCCCATTCTGGTATGCATTCAATACCATTCTGAACACCACATGAATCTTTTCAAGAAATTCTTGTCCATTAAAGCTTTTCTTGAAGTCCATGGGATTCCAGGCTACAAGTTTGAAGACTGGCTCCCTATCTTACTTAAAACCTCTCAAGTTCTTTTGGCTGATGTGAATCTCATCACACAAAAAAGCCATTGTCTCTCCCCTAAAGAATTCTTAAATCTATATCCTGGTGAAGCCACCAAATTTCAAGCCACTCAGGCTAGGAGCCAGTTTATGGATGTTCCCCTTCACCTTCATATTATATTTTTTGATTTTTTTGGCAACCTCCTAAGAGAGCTCCAGACCAAGTACAGTAGGATGAAACAGTTCAATGAAGCGAGATTCAGGATGGGCTTGCCAGATGTGAATAAGGGGCAGTGGGAGATGATCCTCAATGGGCAAAGAGAAATTACTCCATCAATGACCATTGGTTTGCCCTCTGGACTGCATCCTAGTATGGTTGGTACCTCTTCAAGGAAACAATTTGCCCAGGTTGTGTTCAATAGACACATTAGGATAGCTGCCATATTCAGGATTAAGTATAACATCAGGCTATCCTTCCACCGTGTTGCCATCATGAATGCCCCTAAGAACTCTCAACACATGATAGACTTTCAGCATAGTTTTGTAGAGTCTGAGAGATTTACTGAAGATCAGTGGGCAGCTGCTTACCCAGAAGACCATACCGAATGCCAGAAACTCAAGCTATCTCTTCATGTCTATCTCTGCAAAGGTTATGAGGCACTTTGGAAGTCTGTCTCACACAAATGGAAGCAGAGGTATCTTGTGTACTATCAGGCAAAGGAGGTTGCACACTCTCAAGGCCTGCACTGGAATATCACTGTCCATGAGTTCCTCCACCTAGCAGCCAGTAAGAAGTTTGTTCCCTTTAGAGATACCCTGCGAAATGACAACTACTATAGGAGACTTAGCTGGTTTAATCGCAGGCACATTAAGTCTTATAGGAAACTCCCTTCTATAGGCTCCTCCTATGACATAGATTTTTCCAAGTTTCAAAATTTCTTCCCTGCAAATGAGAAGAAGCTATGGGCTCTTCTTCAGCCTTTCTTGGCTCAGATCCCTCCTTCCCTGTATCCTCCTAGTTCTCTGTCTGCTTCCTAAATGCACATTGTTTACTTTTATCAATATACATATGTTTCTAGACATCTGTGTGCATCTTCTCTCTCTCTTTGTCTCTTATCATTTTTGTTAATGCCATAAAGGGGAAGAAAGAAAGTAAGAAACAAATATATAGGACAGAAACATTTGGTTTGCAAAATCAAATTTGTTTTTCACTGTTCATTTAAAAGTTTTTGTCATTAACAAAAAGGGGGAGAAGTGTTGAGCAACTGTCCCTTAAAATATGGTTAAACATTTTAAGCATTGTGTTTTTGCTATGGCAAAATCTTTTAAGACTTTCTACAAACAAATCTAGTGAAAAATACCACAAGTTATTTTGTATAAAAAGAAACATGACATGTATTATACAGTATCAACTCTGTCACGAAATTTCTCTGAAGTCCAACATATACTATGTACCATACTAACTCCGACTTCAGACTCCGACTCTAAAAAAGTCGAAGTGTTGTATCAATTGATGAACAGTATACTCCAACTTCGAAAAAGTCAAAGTCTAGCAGTACTCCGACTCCTGAAAAGTCAAAGTCTATCTGGACTCTGACTCCCTTAAAGTCGAAGTATGATGTTCTCACTTCGACTCCTAAGAAGTCGAAGTCTTTGCATTTTACTTCAACTCCTAAGAAGTAGAAACTATATTCAAAAGTATTCTACAAAATCATTGTGTATCCAAAACATTAAATATTCTAAAAAAGAAACTACTGTAGCATAAACGCACTCAAGTTGAATGTCTATTTCATTTGATGTGTTGTAGTTTTTTCATATTTAAGGTAATGTACAGTTGTTGTGTTCAGATAGGACTCCATAAATGCATCATCTAAATTTTTCTATTGTCCACCGTATAATATCTATTATTCTAACCCAGGATATTGTCCTAGAAGAAAAAAAGATGCCTTTCCTATTTTGGGCATGTAGGTATTTATTGCAACTGACTATAGTAGAATGTAAGTTATCCTTAACCTAGTAAGAAACTGATCATTACACTTAGATATGAGTTGTCACACTAAAGAAATTTTTCAGTCAAAATGTACACATTTTAACGGTCAATTATTTCAAACCATAACGGTTGAAGAAGACAATAAAATCAGATGTAGCACCACAGAAAATTCAGTGATTTAAAATTTTAAATAACTGGAAAATAGATATTTCCGTATTATCGGAATGGTAGAACATACGCACCACTATTGTACGTGCGAGAACACATCAGAAAATTCTGTAAAATTATAATCAACCCCAAACATTATTCATAAATGTTCCATGAAGAAATTCATGCAATGAAAAATCCGATTGGCCTAGTGTACGTCACAATGTGACTAAGTATCCAAATTATAAATAAAGTCAGAAAACCGTTAACACGGAAATATAACATGATCATAAATTAAATAAACATGTTGGGGAGACTTCCAACATCAAGTATTGATGACCCATTATCAGAATTGGGCTAATGGACAACATTTGGCCCAAGAATAAAATGAAGCAAGAAAAATAGCCAAAAATTAGTAATTCTAATTGAGCTGAAAATAGGAAGAGGTAATTAGGGTAAATCCCAAGGCAATTAACCTTTCTTGGCAACCCAAATTCGTGCCTAGACTTGGTATGGGGTTTCTTAAAGCCTCACACACTCTAATGGGGTGAGAAATCATCAAAATATGGAAGGTGAGAGACCAAAACTGCAACCCTTCCTTCCTACACCCAATGGGACTCCTAAAAACCCTAGATGCATAAATACTTGTTAAGAAAACCTTGGGGTCGAGTTTAGAAATTGTGTGGGTCGTGGGTAGCTGTTCTTGAGCACCAGAGGTGGAGGAAAACACCCCAAAACGGAGGCTTCTTCCCTGCTGCGTCTGCATCAACCTGTGTAAAGAAGCTCATCTTGAAGTCGACCTAAGACGAGTCAAACCTCAACCAACTCGTGCAAGGATTATACCCCTGTAAAGAGGGTTGAGTCTAGTTTCTAACGACACTGGTTTGCCTAATTTTCATTCAGTAGATCGGGTGTATTAAGCGTTCTCCTTCGAGCGGTCTGAGCAAGGGCTTTCTGGAGGACGAGTCTTGTTCAACACAAAAGGTAGGTGATCTCGGGCCAAATCTAAATAAATCATATACCAATGTGTAGAGCATCGAGTATACTTTCATGTGCAAGTGATTTCTCATATTTTCATTGAGTCTACACCGAGCATTAGTGTTTTGCCATAGTCGCGCATGTTTAAGGCTTTTTATGTTCATGTAGATTTCTCGCGCATTCTGAGGCCAAGTTTTCTAAAACCAAAACCATAGTTCTCTTATACTCCATGTTCCCAAGAAGTTTCATGTTTACACTTTTGTCCCAAGAGCCCTAGATTAGGAGATATAAGCGTTGCATGCATCGTGTGTTGTTTTTCTGCATTTTCGGGCAAGAACCCAAAACGCGACGGGACTAGACGTCGCGTTCTTGCATGCATGAACGTGACGTACAAGTCCGTCGCATTCATATGAAACGTGACCGTGCCCTACGTCGCGATTTCGATCGTGACAAGGCCGTTCTGACACCTCAAATTGTGCACTGCATGGTTTTCTGTGTTTGCATGAACGCGACGTAGAACCCAATCGTGATTCCTACCCATTTCCCGCTCATGCATTTTGAATTATTTTTATATTAATATTTAGGATAATACCTCTTGAACGCGACGGAGCAAACTATCGCGATTCAAAGGTGATGGCGACACACTTTCTGTCGCGTTATGAACGCGACAGAGAGTTCTGTCGCGATTTGAACATGAAGGCGACGGTATAGTCCGTCGCGATTAAAGCCCTTACAGCATTCTCGGGTTTCAACTGTACATTGTCTTATGAAATGCGACGACTATGTCCATCGTGGATTTAAAGGCCTACCCAAGACCTATTTTTACAGTGTTTAGTGTTAGTTGTGCATGTTATGTTCTTCAGACGCATTGTATAGTCTATCTAATGACCTAAAAGCCAGTAACCCATGAGAAAGACATAACAATGTGAAGACTATTCTATTTGTTCATTAATGCTATGACCTACTCTTGCAAACTATTGATTGAATCATCTTATTGTTCTAACTGGTTAAAGTGTATAATTGCTATCTTAAAATACTGCAAACCATGTCTAGTTAAATGCATGTTTCAATCTCATATCATTCATGTTACTTGCTTTCCGTGTTGTTTTAGACCGGTGGAATGTGGATTGAGACACCTATTCACTACACACTTGCACATATAGGCAACCCTTCTTGGGGAATTGGAAACTCTCTGTTGGTCATTCTGTATCGACAGACAAGTGGCATTTTCTCTAAGACCTCCGTAAATCTCCGTACTCCGTGGATTCCCTCATGGAGACCGAGTTGGTTGTACCATTGAAGTTCCCTGGAGATAGCGTGCACTTCCTCTCTCATCTTGTTCTTGTGAGTGTGATTTACAATCTAGACTTAAGCCATTAATGTAACGAGAGAACTAAAGCTTAAATTACGTAGTTATGCTGTCGAAGTTATCTCTTGACTATTGCTATCATGGAATCATGTTCACATTACTTGCTACTTGTTCTCATCTTCAACATGAACATGACATTACACTTGCTTACATCTTAAAACTTTTATTGGCCATTAATGATTGTGGGTATCTACATTTAAAATAGTGAGATGTTGATCAGGCACGGAGAGTGTCCAAGGGCTACAGTCTAGCCCCAATGATGGAGAATCATAAATATACTGTTAACGATGGGGTATAATGATTACTGGCAATGCATCTATGCTAGGAGTACTTGCGTGTTGAATGCTAGATACAATAACCACATACACGTGTCCTAGTGTGCATTTCAAGGTGGATCTTTCCTTGGTGTACATTAGTGTCTTCGTGCTTGATTAGTGTTACATGATCGTGCTCATGCTTGCTTGCTTGTGTGATATGGCCATCCTGCAATTATTGCAATTAAAGTGATATCTTACGTGCTTGTTACATGCCACACTAGTGATAACATCTTGCTCATTTATAAATTCTAGATCTTGCTCTATCATAATCATTCCTTCTAGCTTGTCAAGTATCTTGTTAATGAGGTTTATTCGTACATGCATATCATGACAATCTTGCTTACCTAGTTCTAAATTGCTAATCATTTATATCATTGCCCGTACATTGAGATATAAATCTACTGGACTAGTTTGCCCATTCCCTACTTTTAACCCTTTAGGTGATTATGAAGTGCAAGAAGAGGATCAAGTCGAGGATGGGAATGTGTCCGAGTGATGAGCGTTCCAACCATGTGTCTGTCTTTAGTTAGTTGCTTTGAGTGTTTGAACAATGTAGTAGGTAGTGAGGAACTATGTACTTTTCTCTTTTATTGAGTCTTAGTCATGTTACTCCAAATTTAAAGAGTTGTATTAGTTCCCTTTGAAAACAGTGAGATGAGTTTGAATACAATTTCAATTGAGTTCTCTATTTGGGCATTATTATGTTGTTGTATGGATATACATTTAGTGCCTATTAGCTAGAGGCTTATTTGCCAACTGTTCACGTCTCAGAATATTGACTCGAATTTTTCGAATTAATACCCACTGCGTAATTCTCGGGACGTGACAGTTTAGTGGTATCAGAGCCTAGGACAACCAAATAGGATATATGTCTCAGGAATAAGAGATACCTATGGAACCTAGGTCATAGAAATTAAATATAGTACTAGGAGAGAATGGGCAGAGACTGGGAATATGTTAAAATGAACAAAACACTCCTACCCATTGACTCTTATAATGTATCTAGAGACATTAATTGGTTTCTATCCTTTTCTCAGGAACCCCCATAAATCTTACACTCAACTACAATGGCTCGCAATCAGTGGCAGCTATGCAAGAAACTGTGGCCGGATTGACTCAACCATTACAAAATGTGGTTCTGCTGGTAATCAGGCTACCGCGGCTAGGAATGGAGCTGGTGATTTACACCGCAACTTTAGGAGTTTGAACCCTCCTCGTTTCTCTGGATCCCCTGACCCAGACGAGGCAGAGAATTGGCAAGAGGAAATAGAAAGAATTTTCCAAGTAATGCAATGCATTAACAGGGAGAAGGTTGTCCTGGCCACTTTTCAATTTACCAAGGATGCCCGGGCATGGTGCAAGGCCACATCGGCTCACCTACCCAACGTAGCTGAACTGGAGTGGGCTGGATTCCTGGAAATATTCGGGGAAAGTATTTCTCTGAGAGGGTTAGGAAAGGAAGGTGGCGGAGTTTTCCGCATTGAAGCAAAGGAGCATGCTTGTGGCTAAGTATGAAGCTCAGTTTGCTTGTCTGGAGTGTATGCCCCACATCTGGTGAGCACAGAAAGATTGAAGGCCAACAGGTTCATGAATGGGCTCAGGCCCATGTTTATCGAGAAGCTCGGACCCCACAACATTCAAACATACACTGAGATGGTCCAAAGAGCCCAACTGGTAGAAGACACTATGGCCAAAGTAGAAGGGATGAGGGGAAAGGACAACTCAAAGCTAGTCTTCGTCAAGAAGGGAGCACCTAATACTACTCAACAACCACAACAACAACACCTTTAACAACAACAACAAGATACCGAATGCTGAAAGAGACTATGCTGTGGACAAGAAAGTCAAAGTGGAAGGTAGGTAGTTAGCTGAGAACTATAAATTTTGTGATAAACCAGGGCACCGAGCTGAAGAATGCTGGAAGAAGTTCGGGGCGTGCTTGAGATGTGGTGGTCATGACCACCGTATTCCTGACTGTCCTATGCTGAAGGACCAGCCAAGTAAAGCTCAGAATGTACCACAACGTCAGGGACGCCTTAATGCTGTTGTTAAAGCTGACCTACCCAAGGAAGGGGTATGGTGGAAGGTACCATTTCCATACACTCTCAACCTACTTTTGTACTTATGATACTGGAGCTACATATTCATTATTTCCACCACATTTGCTGCAACTCTACCTGTCAAACCTGTACCCATGAAATCCAAGATCGTTGTAGCGTTTCCACTTGGCTCCGAGTCAAAACTCACACACTACTTGCCAAAATGTGAAACTCTAATTGGAGGACACAATCTCCCTGCCGATCTCATTTGTTTAGACATGAAGGGCTATGATGCCATACTGGGTGTCGATTGGCTAATCGAATATGATGTCAATGTGAATTGTCGCCATAGAAGGGTCGCCTTTAAAAGACCAAACCTTCCAACTCTTCTATCACTACTTGGCACCCGTTATCATAAACACCCTATCTTGATATCCTCTCTAAAGGCTTCCAAGATGATCAACTAGGGTTGTGATGCTTTCCTAATTTCAGTCATGGCAACTGAAAAGAAGAAACCAACCCTAGAAGACATTCCCATAGCCAGAGACTATCCTGATGTATTCCCAGAGGAATTACCTAGTATACCACCTGAGCGAGAGGTAAACTTCACCATCGAGTTACTCCCTGGGGCAGCCCCTATTTCAAAAGCTCCATATCGCATGTCCCCTATTGAATTGTAGGAGCTAAAAAGGCAGATCCAAGAATTACTAGATCAAGGTTTTATCAGGCCCAACACATCCCCGTGGGGAGCAGCTGTACTATTTGTCAGGAAGAAGGATGGATCAATGAGGCTCTGCATTGACTACTGTCAGTTAAATCAGTTGACAATAAAGAACAAGTATCCATTGCCCCGCATCGATGAGCTATTCGATCAGATCTCCGGTGCATAATATTTCTCCAAGATAGATCTAAGATCAGGCTACCATCAACTGAGAATCAAGGAAGAGGATATATACAAGTCTGCATTCCAGAGTAGATATGGTCACTATGAGTTCGTGGTCATGCCGTTCGGCTTAACAAATGCTCCAGCAGCTTTCATGCAACTTATGAACAATATTTATAGGCCATACTTAGACCAGTTTGTAGTGGTGTTCATCGATGACATCCTTATTTATTCCAAGTCGAAGGAAGAACATGAAGAACACTTGAAGGTTGCTCTGCAAGTGCTTAGAGATAATCAACTCTATGCCAAACTTAGCAAGTGTGAATTCTGGATGGAGGAAGTGTCTTTCCTTGGCCACATCATATCCAAGGAGGGAATCTCTGTAGATACATATAAGGTAGAGGCAGTAAAGAACTGGGCAAGGCTGACAACTGTGTCGAAAATTAGGAGCTTTCTGGGTTTAGCTGGTTACTATTGTCGCTTTATTAAGATTTTTCAAAGATAGTTGTACCATTGACCAGGCTTACCAGGAAGGAGAACCCATTTGCATGGACTACCGAATGTGAAGAGAGTTTCAGGGCATTGAAGGAGCACCTCACCTCAGCACCTGTACTGACACTGCCAGTGACTTGGGGTAGTTTTGAAGTATACACAGATGCATCTGGGATCGGCCTAGGCTGTGTTCTGATGCAAAATGGGAAAGTCATATGCTACGCGTCTAGACAATTGAAGAAGCATGAGGGCAATTATTTTGTACATGATCTGGAGCTAGCTGTTGTAGTCTTCACCTTGAAAATATGGCGTCATTATCTTTATGGTAAGAAGTTCATTGTGTTTTCTGACCATAAAAGCTTGAAGTATCTATTTTCTCAGTAGGAATTGAACATGAGATAGCGGAGGTGGTTGGAGTATCTCAAAGACTTCGACTTCACTATCCAATATCATCCAGGTAAAGTAAATGTTGTGGCAAATGCTCTAAGTAGAAAGCCAATGATCACATTGTCGAGTCTAATGGTGGGCGAATAGAGACTATTAGAAGACTTTACCAAGCTAAATATTGGTGCTGACATCAAAAAGAAGGGATGTCTTATTGCTAGTGTTAGAGCACAACCTACACTATTGGAGGACATTATAGCACTCCAAGACAATGACCCTGTGCTCGTGGAGATTAAGGCTAATCTAAACCAGAGGCCGGATTTTCTTTAGCTGAAGATGGAAGACTCTTGTTCGGGATCGAGTTTGTGTACCCGACCATGCGGAGACAAAGAAGATGATTATGGACGAGGCTCACAAGACCAGGTATACCATTCATCCTGGAACTACCAAAATGTATCAGGATTTGAAAAAAAGCTTTTGGTGGCCTAATATGAAGAGGGAGGTGGCGGAATATGTCGCCAAATGCTTAACCTGCCAAAAGATCAAGGCAGAACACTTGCGACCCACAGGTAAACTTAAACCCCTAGAAATCCCGGCATGGAAATGGGAAGGTATAGGGATGGATTTCATTTTCAGACTACCTAAATCTAGAAGTGGATTCCACGGCATATGGGCGATCGTCGACTGCTTAACTAAGTCCGCTCACTTTTTGCCAGTAAAGAATAAGTGATCAGTTGATGTCTTAGCTGCATTATATGTGAAGAAAATAGTCAGACTACATGGAGTACCGATGTCTATCGTGTTTGATAGAGACCCTAGGTTTACATCCCACTTTTGGAAAGGATTGCACTATTCTTTAAGATCTAAATTGAACTTTAGCACGGCTTTCCATCCGCAAACTGATGGTCAACGGAGAGAACCAATCAGGTGATTGAAGAAATGCTTAGAGCCTGTGTTCTAGACTTTAGAGGTAGTTGGCATGAGCACTTACCTTTTGTCGAGTTTGCCTACAATAATAGCTACCAAGCTAGTATACAAATGGCACCATTTGAAGCACTCTATGGCAGGAGTTGCCGATCTACAATATGTTGGTATGAGGTTGCCAAAGGCAAGTACTAGGACCAGAGATGATAAGGAAACCATAGAGAAGGTGAAGCTTATAGGGGAAAGAATGGCAGTAGCACAACAAAGACAAAAGGCATATGCAGACAATAGAAGGAGAGACTTGGAGTTTCAGGTTGGTGATCATGTATTCTCAAAAGTGTCTCCACGCCGTGGGATCAGGCGGTTTGGCATTAAAGGCAAGTTGTCACCAAGGTTCGTCGGGCCTTTCGAAATCCTCGAAAGAATCGGCGAAGTTGCATACCATCTGGCATTACCACCACAATTGGATGGAATACACAATGTGTTCCACATATCCATGTTAAAGAAGTATGTACGAGATCCTTATCATGTCATAGACTATGAACTTCTGGAGTTCAACAAAGACGGAACATATCAAGAGAGGCCAATTGAGATCGTGGACTGGGAACTGCGCCAACTAAGGAACAAGGTCATCTCACTGGTAAGAGTTAGGTGGAATCAACACCTGGAAAAAGATGACACGTGGGAAACTGAGGAAGCAATGCGCAAAAGATATCCGGAGCTATTCACAAGTAAGTACACCTCACTTGAACATTAAATTCTATCTATGAATTTGGGGACCGAATTCTCTTAAGTGGGGGAGGGTGTGGCACCCCGGAAAATTCAGTGATTTAAAATTTTTAAATAACTGAAAAATAGATAATTTATGTATTATCGGAATGGTAGAACATACGCACCACTATTGTACATGTGAGAACACATCAGAAAATTCCGTAAAAATTATAAATCAACCCCAAACAGTATTCCTAAATGTTCTACGAAGAAATTCATGCAACAAAAAATCTGATTGGCCTAGTGTATGTCACAATATGACTAAGTATCCAAATTAGGAAACAAAGTCGAAAAACTGTTAACACGAAAATATAACATGATCATAAATTAAATAAACATGTTGGGAAGACTTCCAACATCAAGTATTGATGACCCATTATCAGAATTGGGCCAGTGGACAACATTTGGCCCAAGAATAAAATGAAGCAAAAAAAAAAATAGCCAGAAATTCGTAACCCTAACTGAGCTGAAAATAAGAAGAGGTAATTAGGGCAAATCCCAAGGCAATTAGCCTTTCTTAGAACCCAAATTCGTGCCTAGCCTTGGTATGGGGTTTCCTAAAGCCTCAAACTCTAATGGGGTGAGAAATCATCAAAATATGGAAGGTGAGAGACCAAAACCGCAACCCTTCCTTCCTACACTCAATGGGACTCCTAAAAACCCTAGATGCATAAATACTTGTTAAGAAAACCTTGGGGTTGAGTTTAGAAATTGTGTGGGTCGTGGGTAGCTGTTCTTGAGCACCAGAGGTGGAGGAAAATGCCCCAAAATGGAGGCTTCTTCCCTGTTGCGTCTGCATCAACCTGTGTAGAGAAGCTCATCTTGGAGTCGACCTAAGGTGAGTCAAACCTCAACCAACCCATGCAAGGCTTATACCCGTGAAAGAGGGCTGAGTCTAGTTTCTAATGGCACTGGGTTTCCTAATTTTCATTCAGTAGATCGGGTGTATTAAGCATTCTCCTTCGAGCGATCTGAGCGAGGGCTTTTTGGAGGATGAGTCTTGTCCAACCCAAAAGGTTAGTGATCTCGGACCAAATCTAAATAAATCATATATCAATGTGTAGAGCATTGAGTCTACTTTCATATGCAAGTGATTTCTCAAATTTTCATTGAGTCTACACCGAGCATTAAGCGTTTTGCCATAGTCGCGCATGTTTAAGGCTTTTTATGTTCATGTAGATTTCTCGCACATTCCGATGCCAAATTTCATAAAACCAAAACCATAGTTATCTTGTACTTCATGTTCCCAACAAGTTTATGTTTACACTTTTGTCCCAAGAGCCCTAGATTAGGAGATATAAGCGTTGCATGCATCGTGTGTTGTTTTTCTGTGTTTTCGGGCAAGAACCCAAAACGTGACGGGACCAGATGTCACGTTCTTGCATTCATGAACGCGACGTACAAGTGTGTCACATTCATATGAAATGCGACCGTGCCCTACATTGTGATTTCGACCGTGACAAGGTCGTTCTAACACCTCAAATTGTGCGCTGCATGGTTTTCTGTGTCTGCATGAACGCGATGTAGACCCCCATCGCGATTCCGACCCATTTCCCGCTCATGTATTTCGTGTTATTTTTATATTAATATTTTGAAAATACCTCTTGAACACGACAAAGAAAACCATCACGATTCAAGGGTGATGGCGACACACTTTCTATCACGTTATGAATGCGACAGAGAGTTCCGTCGCGATTTGAACATGAAGGCGACGGTATAGTCCGTCGCGATTGAAGTCCTTGCAGCAATTTTGGGTTTCAACTGTACACTGTCTTATGAAATGCGACGACTATGTCCATCACGGATTTAAAGGCCTACTCGAGACCTATTTTTACAGTGTTTAGTGTTAGTCGTGCATGTTATGTTCTTCAGACGCATTGTATAGTCTGTCTAATTAACTAAAATCCAATAACCCATGAGAAAGGCATAACAATGTGAAGACTATTCTATTTGTTCATTAATGCTATGACCTACTCTTGCAAACTATTGATTGAATCATCTTATTGTTCTAGCTGGTTAAAGTGTATAATTACTATCTTAAAATACTGCAAACCATGTCTAGTTAAATGCATGTTTCAATCTCATATCATTCATGTTACTTGCTTTCCACGTTGTTTTAGACCGGTGGAATGTGGATTGAGACACATATTCACTGCACACTTGCACATATAGGCAACCCTTCTTGGGGAATTGGAAACTCTCTGTTGGTCATTCCGTATCAACAGACAAGTGACCTTTTCTCTAAAACCTCTGTAAATCTCCGTACTCCGTGGATTCCCTCATGGAGACCGAGTTGGTTGCACCATTGAAGTTCCCTGGAGATAGCATGCACTTCCTTTCTCATCTTGTTCTCGTGAGTGTGATTTACAATCTAGACTTAAGCCATTAATGTAATGAGAGAACTAAAGCTTAAATTACGCTGTTATGCTGCCGAAGTTATCTCTTGACTATTGTTATCATGGAATCATGTTCACATTACTTTCTACTTGTTCTCATCATCAACATGAACATGACATTACACTTTCTTACATCTTAAAACTCTTATTGGCCATTAATGAATGTGGGTATCTACATTTAAAAATAGTGAGATGCTGATCGGGCACGAAGAGTGTCCAAGGGCTCCAGTCTAGCCCCAATGACGGAGAGTCATAAATATACTGTTTACCATGGGGTATAATGATTACTAGCATTGCATCTGCACTGGGAGTATTTGCGTGTTGAATGCTAGATACAATAACCACATACATGTGTCCTAGTGTGCATTTCAAGGTGGATCTTTCCTTGGTGTACATTAGTGTCTTCGTGCTTGATTTGTGTTACATGATCATGCTCATGCTTGCTTGCTTGCGTGATATGGCCATCCTGTAATTTAAAGTGATATCTTGCGTGCTTGTTACATGACACACTAGTGATAACATCTTGCTTGTTATATCAATTCTAGATATTGCTCTATCATGATCATTCCTTCTAGCTAGTTCAAGTATCTTGTTTAATGAGTTTTATTCGTACATGCATATCATGACAATCGTGCTTACCTAGTTCTAAATTACTAATCACTTATATCATTGCCCGCACATTGAGATATGAATCCTACTGGACTAGTTTGCTCATTCCCTACTTTTAACCCTTTAGGTGATTATGAAGTGCAAGAAGAGGAGCAAGTCGAGGACGGGAATGCATCTGAGTGATGAGCGTTCCAACCATGTGTCTGTCTTTAGTTAGTTTGCTTTGAGTGTTTGAACAATGTAGTAGGTAGTGAGGAACTATGTACTTTTCTCTTTTATTGAGTCTTAGTCATGTTACTCCAAATTTAAAGAGTTGTATTAGTTCCCTTTGAAACAGTGAGATGAGTTTTGAATACAATTTCAATTGAGTTCTCTATTTGGGCATTATTATGTTGTTGTATGGATATACATTTAGTGCCTATTAGCTAGAGGCTTATTTGCCAACTGTTCACGTCTCAGAATATTGACTCGAATTTTTCGAATTAATACCCACTGCGTAATTCTCGGGACGTGACAGTTAGTGGTATCAGAGCCTAGGACAACCAAATAGGATATATGTCTCAGGAATAAGAGATACTATGGAACCTAGGTCATAGAAATTAAATATAGTACTAGGAGAGAATGGGCAGAGACTGGGAATATGTTAAAATGAACAAAACACTCCTACCCATTGACTCTTATAATGTATCTAGAGACATTAATTGGTTTCTATCCTTTTCTCAGGAACCCCCATAAATCTTACACTCAACTACAATGGCTCGCAATCAGTGGCCAGCTATGCAAGAAACTGTGGCCGGATTGACTCAACCATTACAAAATGTGGTTCATGCTGGTAATCAGGCTACCGCGGCTAGGAATGGAGCTGGTGATTTACACCGCAACTTTAGGAGTTTGAACCCTCCTCGTTTCTCTGGATCCCCTGACCCAGACGAGGCAGAGAATTGGCAAGAGGAAATAGAAAGAATTTTCCAAGTAATGCAATGCATTAACAGGGAGAAGGTTGTCCTGGCCACTTTTCAATTTACCAAGGATGCCCGGGCATGGTGCAAGGCCACATCGGCTCACCTACCCAACGTAGCTGAACTGGAGTGGGCTGGATTCCTGGAAATATTCCGGGGAAAGTATTTCTCTGAGAGGGTTAAGGAAAGGAAGGTGGCGGAGTTTTCCGCATTGAAGCAAAGGAGCATGCTTGTGGCTAAGTATGAAGCTCAGTTTGCTTGTCTGGAGGTGTATGCCCCACATCTGGTGAGCACAGAAAGATTGAAGGCCAACAGGTTCATGGATGGGCTCAGGCCCATGTTTATCGAGAAGCTCGGACCCCACAACATTCAAACATACACTGAGATGGTCCAAAGAGCCCAACTGGAGGTGTATGCCGCACATCTGGTGAGCACAGAAAGATTAGGCCCTATTATGTTGTTGCGTGGATATACATTTAGTGCCTGTTAGCTAGAGGCTTATTTGCCGACTGTTCACGTCTCAGAATATCGACTCGAATTTTTCGAATAATATCTGCTACATAATTCTCGGGACGTGACATCAGAAGTCGAAGTCTGAGAGAAGACAAACATGAGATATATGAGATAGAAAAAGAAGAAAGAGGACAACTCACGCTCATCACTATGAACTCAAGCTTTCTGCTCTCAACACTTCAAGTCTTCTTCATTGTAGACAAGAGCTTCATGACAGTCTTTTGAAAGTCCACCTAGAGTCAGGGAGTGAGTGATCTAGTTCTGATAGATATATCATATTTATTCATCTCTCTCTCTGTCTGAGTGCTCACTCTTTGAGCATCTCCTCTATAACAAGCTTTTCTTGTAAAACCAATAGAGGGTTGGTACCTTATGTTTATACCCCTTTAGATAAGGGAATGCTTATGTGGGCAGGTAGGATGTTTACCCTCTATGAAGGGAAGACTTACTAGAAAGCAAGTGGTTGCAATACCTCTCGGAGCAGGAAAGACCAAGTGGAATTTGGTGGTTGTATTTACCTAGTTATGTAGTGGAAATTGAAAGAGGTTGTTTGGAGAATGGATGTAGGACTCCTGTTAGAGAGGATGTAACACCCCTCTTAGACCCGGTACAGTTGTACCAACTCACATCGGATCTAATTGTGGTGTTACAATGGAAACATCCAACATTTATCGGTTCAGATTGAGATATACACAAATGACAATTAAATTCCAACAAGTTTGCAACGGAAAATGAAATTTAGTTTTCAATCAACATTGTATCCAAATACCAAGTGTAAAGCATACAAGAAGAACTACAATAGTCCAAGTAATAATAGTTCATAAGTTCAGAAATAACATAATGTTCAAATTACAATTTATTCTCACATACATAATCACTCAAAATACACTCTCAATGTAAGAAACTAAGCCTCCACGTCCTCACGCTCAGAGTCAGAATGTACTAACTCCTCGGTGTCCTCGGCCTCTCCTGAAATGTTAATCAAGTGTGAGTCTACTAGACCCAGCAAGCAACAAGGAAAGACAGTTCAAGATTTATCATATAATTAATTTCAAAACATGATAACATATCCAATTACTTATCGTTGATACAACATAGCTCTTACCTATCAACATACTCTAATTCATTTGGCAATTATTCTTTACACAGATGGTTACTTATCATGTAGTGTAAGACAATTTCATATGACATGTGGATTTCATCATATACTAAGACAAATCATTTAAACAATATCATGTGGCATGGCATATAGACAAAATCTTGTAACATGTAGTTAATGGCGTGTAGCATATAGTCAATATCATGTAGCGTGTAGTTCAATGTCATGTAGCATGTAGTCATTTATCATGTAGCATGTAGGATAGTTGCCAAGACATAGCGCCACTATTAGTAGAGATCATGTAGAGTGTAACATTCACTTATCACTAGGCAAAACATTATGAAGTCTTGGTTATTGCCAAATACCGGGAAAGTCCCTTCCCACCTTAACCAGTAGAACATGTCTACCTCCAGGATTTCAATCTGTTGCCCACGGATTCATGTAGTCAATTTCATATAGGTGACCCATTACCATAGGGCATCTATGGTGTAGTTCCATGTAGCATCTCTATAATAGCAATGTCTTATTGGCCATATCATTTCAAATATATAATAATGTGTTTTCATGCAATTAATATCTACATGAAATTAAATCATGCTTTTTCATAAATCATACATAATTATCAAGACAACAATGTGCAATTTCACATCACATTTCCTCAGTTCTGAAATCATAATTCTACTGTACAATAGCAACCTATCATGATACTACTTTTACTAGTTTCATCAAAATTCAACATTCATATCTCTTATTTTCTACCTATTGATTTCCATGTATACTTCTATCATTCAGAAAATCATAATAGTAAGTACAGTGTTTGAAAATTCTATTCCTAATATTGCGTCACACAAAATGTACATGCATTATTTTTCATAAACTTGGACTAATTAACATGGCACAAAATGTACATGCATTATACCATTACTGTGTAAAACTGAGCATAATGGGTCTGTGATTCCATCTAACAGTAGTACAAACTCTTAATCATAACATCATGAAATGGATTAATCTTATAACTATTTCATTTTCTATTTACTTAATCAAAGAAAATTCTTTAAAATAACTATACATAGTCTATACATCATTGCCATGACTCTCCTGCTGCATAACAGTAAAGATTTACACATAACAAAGCCTAATCGAAAAACCCTACACATGCATAGTTCAGAGAATATACACAAAACCAGAATTGCAGAAAAATAGTACTGATGAACTTAACGGCAAAGCATGCTGCCATTTACACAGGCTAACGTCAACTTACCCTGTCGTTAATATCAGTTGACGGCAACACATAGCGCCGTAAATATAAATATATATATATATATAGATATATATTAATATATATAATATATATATATATATATATATATATATATATATATATATACGTCCCTTCCCCACCCCGCCACACCGGTGACCCCCCCCCCCCCCTTCCCCCAATAGGTGACCCACCCCCTGTCCGCCGCACCTCCCGTCCCAGCGCCCCCTCCCCTATCGCCCCCCTCCCCCTCCCTTCCCCAACCGGCGACCCCCCCCCCTTCCCCTAACTGCATCCCCCCTGTCGGCACCCCCTCCCCCTCCCGTCCCAGCCCCCCCTGTCGCCCCCCCCCCCCCCCCCCTCCATTCCCCAACCCTGCCACCCCCCTTCCCCACCCTTGCCACCCCTCCCTGTCGGGCCCCCCTCCCGTCCCGCCCCCCCCCCCCCCCCTGTCGCCCCCCTCCCCACCCAACCCCCCTCCCCTTCCCATCTCCCACCCAGCCCCCCTCCCGGCCCCTCATGTCAGCCCCCCTCCCCTTCCCAACCTCCCACCCGGCCCCCCTCCCCTCCCAATCTCCCACCCGCCCCCCTCCCGGCCCCTCATGTCAGCCCCCCTCCCCTTCCCAACCTCCCACCCGCCCCCCTCCCCTTCCCAATCTCCCACCCGGCCCCCCTCCCCTTCCAACCTCCCACCCGGCCCCCCTCCCCCTCCTGTCAGCCACCCTCCCCTTCCCAACCTCCCACCCGGCCCCCCTCCCCTCCTGACAATTTATAATCATATATTTTTTTGTCATTTTTTATCATCTCAATTGAATAGTGTGATATTTATATGGTCATTTAATGTGCACGAGATACTTACACAATTCTAAATCATGTATTTATTTATATTCTTATCGTCTCTGTAGCTCAATATGTTGTTTATATATTTATTA
Source organism: Colocasia esculenta (assembly GCA_014218235.1). Lineage (NCBI taxonomy): Eukaryota > Viridiplantae > Streptophyta > Magnoliopsida > Alismatales > Araceae > Colocasia > Colocasia esculenta. The sequence goes on along the minus strand of CM024766.1, from coordinate 3,206,195 downwards.
TATGGGTTATCATTATTAAATATCAAATTTGAATTAAACTATCTAAAAAATCATATTACACATATAATTTTTTTTAAAAAAATGTTGCAACTGTACCATATTTATGTGGTATGAATAATATGATACGATTCGGATTGTACCGTATCAACAAAACTTGATGTGACTGAATTGCACGGCACAGAAAATCTTAATTTAGGTAAGCCGATGGAATTTTTCGACAGAAATATGTCCGTCGGAAAAGCCGTCGGTATATCTGACAGTGATATTTCTGAAAATGTCTGTTCATTAGTCTGAGTACAGATCAGAGGAATTAGACCTAGAATAATGGGAAAATCCACTGGTTAGATCTCAGACTGTGGAGACTCGCGAGTCCATAACTAATTTTTGGCTTGTCTCAGAGATTTGCCCTAGGCTGATCCAGTCTGGATTGGGATTGGATTGGCCGATCCCGTTGATCTACCAGAATCATGAAGATGGATGACGCGCCTAACTCTGGAAATAAAATAGCATGTTGGGAGTTTTTGACGAAAACCAATTAGAACGCATGATTATAGGCCTTTGCACACATCATGATTCTCCATATAGAATGCCAATTCTGCTTGACTTTGCGACCCACTATGTGGATGCCAATTCTGCTTAAATTGGTGACACACACTATGGACGCCAATGATATGACTATGTCTCTCTATCACCATGACATTATGCTTGATCATGTCCTCATAGTTCAGTTTATTGTTAAAATGATAATGTGAATTTGAATGAAAATGTCTTGGTGATAATGTCGTACTTATAATCATGCTTCGCCTTTAATTACCTGCTTGTTCTACTTTATACATGAAAAAGTATGTTGCATCCATCCCGATAAACTTGTCTTATTTAGCTACTTTCTTGATTTTTTGACCTTGACTTATTTAGTTATTTTTGGTTTTGTCGAGATTGACTTACTAAAATTATTGTATGCATAGTTAGGAGAGTTTTCCTTACGGCTTTGTCGGTTAAAAGGGCGCAACTCTTTCTTTTCTGTTAGCAAAAATCATGTGAATGAATCTGCTTCTTTCAGGTACACTTACACGCTTGTTATCAATTTTTTTCTAATTAGTGATGAGAGTTCGCGATTGGAAATTAGACTCAAAGAAGAACAAATGTCCAACGTATCAAAGTACGTGTTTGTTTGAACGAAAAATATTACCGATGGATATTCGAAGATTGCATGATGGTTTACTTTTGGTGAAAGAGAAGATGAAGAAAATCATAAAAGATATTCGAAAGAAGAAAGACAAAGTTTAGAAAACAAAAGTGGATTATCTGTTATTGTTCAAGATGAAAAAGGAGTGCGATATTCTGTAATCTTAGACGCAGTTGGTGTGGTAGTATGTACATGTTTAGTGGAAAAGACTGGTCAAATTTTGTGGAAAATAAATGTGTCAAAGAACTTGACATTCTGATAGTTATGTCTTCCCATTATGTACGAACAGATGTATTTGGAAAACTATATTTAGGGATATCAGTGGTTAGTTCAAAACCTAGGAAATCTAATGAGAAGCTGGTGAATAAAGAGCCGATCAAGTGGTGGTGGCCTAATATGAAGACATCACGGTTTGTGTTCTTTTTAATGTTTAATACCATTAAGTATTTATATAGTGCTCAAATTTATTTGATATTCATGTATGCTTACTCTTCATTTATCTTTACGCCAATGCTTTGTTTCACCCATTAGCTCTGTGACTCTCCATATAACGTATGTATCATATGTATGGTACTTGAATGATATGAGGGTGTGTTGGATTTTAACTCGTGACATGACATTTAATCTGTGTAGGAAAAATGACTTATGAGAATCGGTCATGGATGTACCGTGGAATAGTGAATGGAGTTGTGACAGAGGAGTTTAAAGATAGAGTTGACAGTTTTATTCAGTTTGCATTGAGTAATTCATCAGTAGCAGTTGATCCGATGGGTAACATCTGATGTCCGTGTTCGGCTTGTAAGAACAGAAAGTGGATATCGACATGGGATGTGCAGCATCATTTGTATACGAGAGGATTTGTTGCCCATTATGAGTTGGTCGTCTCATGGTGAGTTGAATATTCAGTCGTCTGCACTAGCTAATTACTTTGCCTCCACATACGTACGTAGACATGGTTGTCGATGCTGCTGATCTAGAGTTCAATATTTATGAGGATCATACAAATGAAGAAGTGTCGAATGATACAGCTCAAAGATTTTATCAGTTACTTCAAGATGCTGATGAGCCATTATGGGATGGTTGTGTGAAGCATACAGACGGTTGTCTGCAGTGTCGCAGCTAGTGAATTTGAAATCTGAATTTCATATGAGCGAGAGTTGTTTTGATCGGCTTCTCTTACTCGTCAAGAGTATGCTTCCTCAATCAGAGAGGTTACCTGCTGATTTTTACCGTGCGAAGAAGATGGTGAATGATCTGGGCTTGGTTTTATGAAAATTGATGCATGTCCGAATCACTGTATGTTGTACTACAAAGATGATGCAGATAAGACATCATGTTGTATTTGTAGCATGATAGATTCAAGCCTAAGAGAGGGGACAAGTCAAAGCAGAAGGATGTTCCATATAAGTCATTGCGGTACTTTCCGATCACACCTAGATTGCAGCGGTTGTTCATGTCCCCGAAGACAGCTGGACACATGACTTGGCATGCGGAAAGAGTCCGTCGTGACGATCTTGAAATGAGTCATCCTGCGATGGTGAAGCTTGGGCTCATTTTAGCCGTACTCATCCTTACTTCTCAAGGGATCCATGCTACGTGCGGCTGGGTTTATGCACAGACGGTTCAATCCATTCGGAGGCTCGGTGGCATCTTACTCATGTTGGCCAGTATTTCTAACACCGTATAACCTTCCGCCAAGCATGTGCATGAAGCGTGAGAATCTGTTCCTTTCATTGCTGATTCCGGTCCAAAAAGTCCAGGAAAAATATAGACATATATCTCAGACCGTTGATTGATGAACTAAAATTGTTATGGTCAGATGGGGTTCTCTCTTATGATGCATCCAGAAAATAGAATTACAATTTGAAGGCTGCATTAATGTGGACAATAAGTGACTTCCCAGCGTACGGCATGTTATCTGGCTGGAGCACACATGGGAGGTTGGCATGTCCTTATTGCATGGAGGATTCTAATCATTCGTATTGAAATCTGAGGGAAAATCATGTTGGTTCGATTGTCACCGTCGGTTTCTACCGAGTGACCATCCTTTTCGAAAGCAAAAGGATTCTTTTATGAAAATACAAGACAAATCCCCGGCTTTGGGAAGGATCATAATTGGGTGAAGCAAAGCATATTTTGGGAATTGCCTTATTGGTCAACACTTTGATACGAGATAACCTGGACATCATGCATATAGAGAAGAATATTTTGATATGTGTTCAACACAGTTATGGATGTCAAAGGCAAAACGAAGGATAACGTCAAGGCACGAATGCATTTGAAAGTACTTTGCAGACGTCCAGAACTAGAGCTGCAGCATGTTAGTGGAAAGTGGTGCAACCTAAAGCTTCATATGTGCTTGGGGCTAGACAGATTAAGGAAGTGTTGCAATGGTTGAAGCAATTGAGATTTCCGGATGGATAGTCTCGAATATTGCCTGTTGTGTAAATGTCAACAAGGGGAAAACATACGGAATGAAGAGTCATGACTGCCATGTTTTCATGCAAGACTGATGCCACTTGCTTTTCGTGAGTTGTTGCCGAAGCAAATATGGGAGCAATGACTGAGCTGAGTCAATTCTTCAGAATTTTATCTGCATCAGAACTCAGACTTCATGACTTGCAAAATATGGAGCAAAATATAATACAGACAGTCTGAAAATTAGAGAAGATATTTCCTCCAGCATTCTTTGATTCAATGGAGCACCTGATCATCCATTTACCATATGAGGCTAGGGTCGGAGGACCAGTACAATTTCGATGGATGTATCCGTTTGAGAGGTATATTCCTATGTCTCAATTTATTCACACTACGACGATCTTTTATATTTCATATGTATTCAACCTCCACGTAATGATGATGGTGGAGATTCTAATGTGTCTGACTGACTTTCTGTGTTCAAGTGTCCCAGGCGAGCATTTGGATATTCTTCTACTCGCGCACTCGAAGACAGAGAGTTAGTACCTGCAGAGATCTACGTATTTATGAATTGCGCAGAACTAGACCCTTACATTGAGTAAGCTCTCAACACTAATGAAATACATCATTTGTGAGCAATACTGCAGTACTTAGAGGTTGTGTGACATTACATTGCAGAGAGTTTGACTCGGTCATACTGCAACGGAATCCACGTCTGACTGACGTGCAGGTTGAAAAGGAATGAGAGAAGTCTTTTCCTACTTGGTTAAGATCTCGAGTAAGTGTCTAAATATTTTGAAGCATAAGTGTTATGCTCTTATGCATACTTAGTTGGCATAATTTGTCATTGTCTGTCCCTTTTTTTAATAATAGGTTGAACAAGGTTTGGTTACTGATTCAAGAGTACAAGAGATCAGTTATGGGCCCTCGAAGATTGTACGCGTCTATCCAGGCTACATTGTGAATGGATACCGATTTCACACGAGAGATTATGGACGGAATAAATCTACAATGAACAGCGGTGTATGTGTGAAGGGAAGTGCCTACAATGAAAATGAAATAGACTATTATGGCATTCTCGAAGAAGTCATTGAACTGCAATTTTTGGGACAAGACAACAATGTAATTCTCTTCAAGTGTCATTGGTTTGATCTGACATCTATTCGTAATGACACAACATATGGGATTGTCGATGTCAAGCATAAGTCCAAGTTGAGTACGTATGAGCCATTCATTCTGGCGGCACAAGCCCAACAAGTTTATTATTCAAATTATTCATCCCTCAAATTGAGAGATTGGTGGGCTGCATGTAGAGTGAAATCAAGGCTATTCCCTGAGTATGAGCTTCTCCAGGCTGATGATGACCTCGAAGGTGTTAATGACAATTTTTTCCAATCAGATCGGAGTGACGTATGAGAGTTGGCGGCTTCTACGCAGTTCAATGTTGATGATATAAATGAAACAATTTGCTTATATAAGGATAACGAACAGGAAGAAGTTGACCCAAATGCCCTTGAGCAGGAGGTGGAGTCTGATGTGGAGGAAGAGTCCCGGCATGATGAGGATGAATTCGAGGAGGATGACGAAGATGACGCTGATTAAACATATCTTCAGCATCTGATGATGAATATAGATAATATACCCTACATTTTGTAAGAACTTCGTGTTGTTGTTAATTATATGTTATTCAATAGCTACTTCAAATTTGAGTGCTGATGACATGTTATATCTTTATTTATCTCAATAGAGATATGGTACGTGGAGGACAGAGTCAGACGGTTTCCACGTCGTAGGCCGAGGTCCGCGTCCCCGTCCACGACAGGTATATGCATATGTACACACAAGAGTTTTTATATTATCTTCATATAAATTCATATTTTCTAACGTACATACAATTTTGCAGGGACTGCCTCCCCGTCCACGCCGGTCGTCCCGGTGACAGGTATATGCATATGTACACACACAAAACTCTACATATTATTGTTCAATTTAATTCACGAGATCTAACATACATACAATTATGTAGGGACTGCCCCCCCGTCCACGCCAGTCGTCCCGGCGACAGGTATACGTATATGTAAACACAAACTCTATATATTATTGTTTGTTAGGATCGGATATTCAGTTATGGCAAAGCTAGAAGGGGGGGTTGAATAGATTTGCAGCGGAAACTTAAGCAATTTGAAAATTACTTCGGATTAAAAGATCTACTTAATCAAAACCCCTATGATCTGATGTAATGTGTGTGAATATTAACAAGTAGTGTGTAGACGAAATCCCTAGGCATGCATCTAGTGCAACACAATGTAAACCACAAGTCAAACCACAGTGCACAAGGGATTTTTTAGGTGGTTCGGAGATCACACCACATGACTCCTACGTCCACCCCTCACACAGTGAGGACACACTACTCAAGAACTGAGTACAACACACACACACGAGCACAACGGCTCAACCACACACACACACGCTAGATCAAGTCCACAATAGATCAGATCCTCTAGCCTTGATCTGACCAACACCCACACACACGTTGTCTGATGCAAACACGCAATCAGAACAACAATCCACACGTGGATCAAGCACAAGAACGCTTGAACCACTACCACACACAAAGATATGAAAGGTGTAGAAGTAGAAGAGTTCAGAGATGTAGAAGTAGAAGTATATCTTGATGAAGAACTCTTCGTGGTGGTCGTCCGGAAGAACTTCAAGTTTTGTCTTGATAGGTATCAGTTGATGGAGAAGCTTGAAAGATGTACGAACCGGCTTCAACTCCGCTTGGAAGATAGATCTTCTTCGCTCTGGTCGGAGGGATGAAGCAGGGCAGCAGGAAGAAGCTTTTCTCTTGAGTTTTGCTTAGGGTTTTGATATGGTGGCTTCTTGCTGTGAAAATAGCCTCATATGATCCTTATATATGGGTGTCCAAACATGGAGAGTCGTGCTTAAAGGATCACCCAAATATAGATCATATCCTAGCCATTAGATCTTCCCAAACTCCGTCTGTCGACAGCCGACTTGCTGCTGTCGACAGGTGCTGACAGGTTTGCAAAAACCAGAAGACTGGCCTTCCGGGAAACCATTTTCTGTGTGTAGCTGTCGACAGGCGAAAATCATCTGTCGACAGGTGCACTATTCATCTGTTTGACAGCACACTATTCATCTGTTGACAGCTACTTGTTCCAGCAGCTTGTCTTGTTCTTTTGCACTTGGATTTTGTTGCTTGTCTTGTGTACATTCACACCTACATTAAAAGACATTCTAAGTGAGATATAATGAATGCATAGTTAATTAATAAAGCATACATCAATGCATAGTTAATTAATAAAAGCATTAACATCATGTTTCTTTCATGTCTTTGTCATTGCCAATCTTTTTGAACCATTCACATAACATCAATTAGTATTGCTCATCATCAAAAATATTTAGCACTTGTTGTAACCCAACATTCTCCCACATGAGACCCCAACATTCTCCCCCTTTTTGATGATGACAAAACTTACAATCGATACAATTGATGTTTCTCCCCCTTTTGGCAACATCCAAAAAGATAAGTCATGCACAAATGGATAAGAGAAGCAAAGAACTGTGTGACCACAGAACGGAATTGTGAAAGATATGAGTGGGGAATGAGTGTTCAAATAGATTTTAAGGTTGAGAACTGGTTTATACCCATTGCAAGATGTCATAGACACTAGTAGTTAGACACATAAAATTCTACAATGGTTAAGAAATAATACTTCGGGAATCTCAAGTTGTAGCATTTAGAAGACATCGTTCAAAAACATTGAAATAAGATAACCCCTTTGAATAAAACTGTTGTAGAAAAACATGTTCCTTTGTGGGTGATGTTCAGTTGGTACTTGAAGGTAATGTCTACATGAGCGATTAACAATAAACAACACATTGCCTTTGATGTAAGAGCATGGAGGCTACACTCTATTTCTTGTGTTGAATTTTTTCTTTGTCAAGTTAATGTGGGAAAAGTAGTAATTAGGATCACTTTCACCTTTTGACGTGAAGGTAGACATTTGGGATGCCCGTACCCCCAGTTACTCAGTGTAAGTGACCATCATACTATTGTGCAGAGATAATGAAAGGACTTTTGATGCGAAGACAGACATTTGTGATGTCCATGTCCCCGGTTACTCAGTGATACTCATCATTGCTCTGCCTTTATCCCATTTCAAATAGTTTTTATGAACTTTTGAGTGTTTGAAATAGGTAGCTTTTCTCCCTTTTTTATATTTTTAACAATCAAGGTCAATGATTATTTAAGCTCAATGGTTAATGTAAAACATTAAGTTCAAAAACTTCTTACTTATCAAACCATTTTAGAAACATGATAATCCACAGGGAGTTATGCAAGTGAGTTAGGTTAAAATCATTATATTTGATCAATGTTTTCTAGATGACACAACCTAGACTCAAACACAAAATATTATATCAAAATCATTGTGATTAAGTCAATGTCTTTGATACTATGTGAGTATGAAAGGTTGCAATGAATAGTAAGTCCCTATTCTCCCCTTGCATCAATAATATGAACATACTCATGAAGATGTTGAGAAAGATGAAGAATTTGATGTGAAATGGGTATCTGTCGACAACAAATTTGAACCTGTCGACTGATACAAACAGTTGTGAAGGACTAGGTTCAGGCAGGGTATGGTCTGTCGACAGCTGTTGCTTGCTGTCGACAGATACAGACAGACAAAAAATTTGAAGTTCGGAACTGTGCCTGGCTGTCGACAGCAGAAGAAGTGGCTGTCGACAGATGCCACAGGGTACAGTTTCTGGGTTCTGTGAAGGCATAGCTGTCGACAAGCTGTTTGGGCTGTCGACAGGGGCTTTGAAACTTCAGCTTTAAGGCTTTGAATTGAGAGTGATTTAAACCATAAGATTGAGGGATAAATGCACATTGAATATGAAGGGTATCCCTTATGAATTTCACTCACCTAGCCTTAACTTACTCCCCCATAGAGTGTGCATATGATGACTCATCATTCAAGCAAATCAATCAATGAGATACACAAACATACCAAGCATTTGCACACAAAAGAACATCCATAAGCATAAAAACACCAACATTCTTTCCTTTAAAGAGAGACATGTACCAAGATTGATGTGAAAGAATGTCCCTCAAACAACTCACTCAAACTCTTTTTGACTTACTCCCCCATAATGTATGCATGGTATTGAATGAACATTCAAGCAATTTGCACAAGGAGAGTATAAACATGATCAATTGAGGTTCTTGAGATTATGAATTTTTTTATAATCTTTATGTAGTAGAAGACTATTGATACTTGGCGGAGAATATTTCTCACGCATAATGATAGTTTCCAGACAAGCTGGACTTGTCCTTCCACATTTCACCATTTAATATACCAAATAGTCACTAGTGTCGACACTACTTCAGGCTGTGTCGACACACTGTCCAGAACTGCCAAACAAGTCTGCTGGGAAGAGTCCTAGTGTCGACACCATTTCTTCATCATAAAAGATCCATTTTTTTTTAATTTTAGCATGAGTCCAATGTATGAAGCATTGTCATTTGGGATAGCATCAAACACATTTTTCATTGCTCAGACAGAATTAAAAATCCATTTCAATTCTAGCAGTTCAAATCTGTAGTGATAAAGAGATTTTACCTGAACAGTCTTCAATCATAGTCAAAAAAAAAATTTACCTTTGTTCTCCATCATTTCTTGCCTTGCACACCAATGTCATGAATCCATTTATAATTTTTGGCTGCAAGACATCTCAGCTTGTTCATTAAGCTGATTTTGGAACCCACACTTGCTTGGGTCCTGTAATGACGTCAATGTTAGAATTCAACAATGATTTCTGAATCACAGTGACTTTAATTTTTGAATATATGTATTTCTTTCATTAATGGAATTATGAGCATGGGGCTTAGGAGCATGCACAAGATAACCATTTCTATGCCAACAGTCCCTAGAGACATGACCATGTTGATGACATGCATAGCATTGAACTGTTTTAGCATATTGAGAGAGTGTTGATTTTTCTTCCAACAGAATTTAGCAAGATGACCAAGTCTATGGCATTTGAAGCAAACGGGTTGAGTAATTACCTAGAGCTTACCATAGTGTGATTGCATTTGCTGGAATCTCTGAGGTCCTTTAGAGTACCTTTGTTTATCCTTGGGTTGAGAAGAAGGAGGTGGTACCCTTTGGTATCTCTTGGCATGATGTGGAGTTGGAGATTTCCTTGAAACATTCTGGGTGCTGGAGGAGGTGTGGAGACCTTGTGACTCTTATTTTCTTTTCCATTTTCTTTTTCTGGTTTTCAATTGAAACATAGTTCTTCCTTTTGCAGCTTTCAATGCAACAACTTCTTTTTCAGAAGTTTGAAGTTGGTTTGTCATGACATCCAGACCATTTTGTATTTTGTTCTTTTCAATTTCACTTTGAACAACTTGATTTTCCAAGTCAGCAATTTTCTTCTTAAAATTGTTCCATTCATCATTTAATGGTCTGTCTTGATACAAGCTTTCAATCTTCTTTTTTAGATGATTATTTTCCTCAACCAGTTGATTGCATTTTTCTTTTATTTGGTGATCATGAGCCATGTTGGAGATTTGTTTGTTCAATTGATCATTATCAAATTTGAGATTCTCATTATGATCAATCAATTTTTCATTTTCATTTTTCAAATCAAAATTTTCAGATTCAACCTGATCATGATCTTCTTTCAATTTAGAAAACATGATTCCATAGTTTTTGACTTCATTTTCTAATTTTTCATTCTCCATTTTTAATTTTTCATTTTCTTCGTAGAATGCTTGAGCATTATCAATTATCATTTCATTCTTCTCCAATTTTTCTTTAGCTTCTTGTTTTGAGATTTTACCTTCTTAAATTGATTGGACAAGTGCTCATAGCATTCTATCAATTCATCATAAGAAATATCATCCTCTGAATCAGAATTAGATATCGATACATCAAATGGATCTGAATTGGATTTACCTGACCTTTGAGAGTTTCTTGACTTCTCTGACAGATGTGATCCTTCAGATTCGTCTGAATGGGAGAGCCTCTTGAGCTGCCATGAGCCATGTAGCATTTTTCTTCCGTTCCCTTTCTAGACTTGCATGTTTTCATTGAGGAGACCTGCATTTTATCAACCTTGTCATCAAACTCAATTATCATAGGTCTATTTATGATGCTTGAGAACTTAGCCATATTTCTGAATATGTTTCAGATGATTAGACCAATTAACAAAATATTGAGTGAGATCAAAAGGCAATCAATCAGTTCTATCAAATCAAGTCAGATCAGAATCAGATTTAAACCCGCTCAACAAAGCAAGATATTATTAGGACTCAGAGCGGTTAAGCACATAAAGACAGACCTCCCAAACCACAACCGATGAACAGAAACCCTCTCTGATACCAATTGTTAGGATCAGATATTCGGTTATGGCAAAGCTAGAAGGGGGGGGGGTTGAATAGATTTGCAGCGGAAACTTAAGCAATTTGAAAATTACTTCGGATTAAAAGATCTACTTAATCAAAACCCCTTTGATCTGATGTAATGTGTGTGAATAAATTAACAAGTAGTGTGTAGACGAAATCCCTAGGCATGCATCTAGTGCAACACAATGCAAATCACAAGTCAAACCACAGTGCACAAGGGATTTTTTAGGTGGTTCGGAGATCACACCACGTGACTCCTATGTCCACCCCTCACACAGTGAGGACACACTACTCAAGAACTGAGTACACACACACACGAGCACAACGGCTCAACCACACACACACACGCTAGATCAAGTCCACAATAGATTAGATCCTCTAGCCTTGATCTGACCAACACACCACACACACGTTGTCTGATGCAAACACGCAATCAGAACAACAATCCACACGTGGATCAAACACAAGGAACGCTTGAACCACTACCACACACACAAAGATATGAAAGGTGTAGAAGTAGAAGAGTTCAGAGATGTAGAAGTATATCCTGATGATGAACTCTTCGTGGTGGTCGTCCGGAAGAACTTCAAGCTTTGTCTTGATAGGTATCAGTTGATGGAGAAGCTTGAAAGATGGACGAACCGGCTTCAACTCCGCTTGGAAGATGGATCTTCTTCGCTCTGGTCGGAGGGATGAAGCAGGGCAGCAGGAAGAAGCTTTTCTCTTGAGTTTTGCTTAGGGTTTTGATATGGTGGCTTCTTGCTGCGAAAATAGCCTCATATGATCCTTATATATGGGTGTCCAAACATGGAGAGTCGTGCTTAAAGGGATCACCCAAATATAGATCATATCCTGGCCATTAGATCTTCCCAAAACTCCGTCTGTCGACAGCCGACTTGCTGCTGTCGACAGGTGCTGACAGGTTTGCAAAAACCAGAAGACTGGCCTTCCGGGAAACCATTTTCTGTGTGTAGCTGTCGACAGGCAAAAATCATCTGTCGACAGGTGCACTATTCATTTGTTGACAGCACACTATTCGTCTGTTGACAGCTACTTGTTCCAGCAGCTTGTCTTGTTCTTTTGCACTTGGATTTTGTTGCATGTCTTGTGTACATTCACACCTACATTAAAAGACATTCTAAGTGAGATATAATGAATGCATAGTTAATTAATAAAAGTATTAACATCATGTTTCTTTCATGCCTTTGTCATTGCCAATCTTTCTGAACCATTCACATAACATCAATTAGTATTGCTCATCATCAAAAACATTTAAGCACTTGTTGTAACCCAACATTCTCCCACATGAGAACCCAACATTGTTCAATTTAAATTCATATTTTCTAATGTGTATATAATTTTGCAGGTACCACCTCCCTGTCGACCACACGAGTAGCGCCACCTTTCCCTTCTTCCTCACCACCAGGTACATGTATGTTTCCATAGATTAGTATGTTTCTTTTCTTCCAATTTATACAAAAATAGTGTACTTAATTGTTTTCAACAGAGGTGGAGAGCCAGCATCCACAGCGGATGAGGAGGGGCCTCAGCTACCGGAACGGTAGCCATGTTGGATCTCAGGGTAAACTTGATCACTTCAAACTTACTGTATTTGTTATTTATGTTATACATTTCATTTACAAAATTAATGTGCAATTGCAGGGGGAAGATAGATCCCGGTTCTGCTTCCCGCTATATTATGACGCTGGTCCATGCACATATTTCAGGACCAGTGGATGCATGGAGAGAGATCCCGGTGCCCGTCCGAGATTTATTATTTGACATGTTCACGGTATTATTAATTTTTACTGATTTGAAGTCATTTATTTAATTACTATCTCTGTTAGTGCAGACAGTTGAGTAATTTTATTTCTTTACAGCGGAGGTACGCGTTCACGAGACCTGAGGATCTCCCTCGAGCTCGAGCCGTCTGGGAGTCTACTGCCCAGACTAATTTAAGAAAGTCGATGTGGGAGGCCCGGACAAGGCAATGAAGACCACAGGCAACCGGGATCCTATGGCTTGGCTGGATTACCACCCTGTTTGGCTGAGGAGGGACTATTGGGAGTCCCTTTGTGAGCGTTGGGCTACTGGACCATGGCAGGAGCGGTCACAGGCGGCAAAACGCAACCGATCAACTCATCCGGAGAAGAATGTGCATACTAGTGGGTCCGTATCTTATGCGACCCACAGCCAAAAATTGGTAAGTATTATTGTTCAATTGCTTAATACATTGATTATTATTGTGAAACTAACTAATTTTGTTGAATTGTAAGCATCACGAGCTCGAGCGTGCCCCTACTTTTCGCGAGTTATTTGATCGGACTCATAAGCGGAAGGGGACGGATGACTATGTCAGCGAGAGTGCTCGCACGATTGCTGTAAGTCAAGCTATAAATTTTGAATTCAATTAAGATATTAAAATAATTTATTTTAAATAATTTAGTTTTAATTTGTTCTGCAGGAGACATATGACAGGACGATGGCGGATCGCTATGTAGAGGGCACTCCCCAGCCAGACTTGGATCCGGAGGCTTGGGTCGACGCAGCGGGAGGGCCGAGGAAGGGTCGAGTGTACGGATTTGGGGACAGCCTGGATACTACTCCAGTGTTCTCCTCATATGCGAGTTCGGTCGCTCCTCCAGCATATGCGAGTTCATCTGCTGTGCCGCCCATAAGTGGTGTAAAGGAGATGAGAACCCTCATTCGGGAAGAGCTACGGGAAGAGCTACGGACGCACTTCGGCGATATAGTTCAGCAGTTGATCTCAACCATGCAGGGAGTACGCCCCTCACAGCCAGCCCCTCAGGTCAGTATTACTATTAATTTCATATAGTTTGAATGAAATGAAACCACTAAAGAATGTCAAAACACAAGTTGAAATGACGGATCTAAAAAAAACCGAAGTCTAAAGGGTCAAAACACACAACCTGGGGGTCCAAAATCCCAAATAGGGATCTGATCGGCGTGTCGTTCACTCCAACACGACCGGGTGGATTCAATTGACGTGTGCGGACTGACGGAATCCGATTTGGATTCCCGGATTGGGTTGGGCGTTGAAATGACGGATCTAAAAAAAAACCCAAGTTTAAAGTGTCAAAACACACAACCCGGGGGTCCAAAATCCCAAATAGGGATCTGATCGGCGTGTCGTCGGTCCGACACGACCGGGTGGATTCAATTGACGTGTGTGAACTAACGGAATCTGATTTGGATTCCCGGATTAGGTTGGGCGTTGAAATGACGGATCTAAAAAAAACCCAAGTCTAAAGATTAAAACACACAACCTGGGGGTCCAAAATCCCAATAGGGATCTGATCGGCGTGTCGTTTGCTCCGACACGACCAGGTGGGTTCAATTGACGTGTGCGAACTGACGGAATCCGATTTGGATTCCCAGATTGGGTTGGGCATTGAAATGACGGATCTAAAAAAACCTAAGTCTAAAGGGTCAAAACATACAACCCGGGGGTCCAAAATCCGAAATAGGGATCTGATCAGCGTGTCGTTCACTCCGACACGACCGGGTGGGTTCAATTGGCGTGTGTAAACTGATGGAATCTGATTTGGATTCCCGGATTGGGTTGGGCGTTGAAATGACGGATCTAAAAAAAACTCAAGTCTAAAAGATTAAAACACACAACCCGGGAGTCTAAAATCCCAAATAGGGATCTGATCGGCGTGCCGTTCGCTCCAACACAATCGGGTGGGTTCAATTGACGTGTGCGAACTGACGGAATCCGATTTGGATTCCCGGATTGGGTTGGGCGTTGAAATGACGGATCTAAAAAAACCCAAGTCTAAATAATTAAAAGACACAACCAGGGGGTCCAAAATCCCAAATAGGGATCTGATCGGCGTGCCGTTTGCTCCGACACGACCGGGTGGGTTCAATTGACATGTGCGAACTGACGGAATCCGATTCGGATTCCCGGATTGGGTTGGGCATTGAAATGACGGATCTAAAAAAACCCAAGTCTAAAGGGTCAAAACACACAACCCGGGGGTCCAAAATCCAAAATAAGGATCTGATCGGCGTGCCGTTCACTCCGACACGACCGGGTGGGTTCAATTGACGTGTGCGAACTGACGGAATCTGATTTGGATTCCCGGATTGGGTTAGGCATTGAAATGACGGATCTAAAAAAAACCCAAGTCTAAAGGGTCAAAACACACAACCCGGGGGTCTAAAATCCCAAATAGGGATCTGATCGGCGTGTCTTCGGTCCGACACGACCGGGTGGATTCAATTGACGTGTGCGAACTAACGGAATCCGATTTGGATTCCCGGATTGGGTTGGGCGTTGAAATGACAGATCTAAAAAAAACCCAAGTCTAAAAGATTAAAACACACAACCTGGGGGTCCAAAATCCAAAATAGGGATCTGATCGGCGTGTTGTTTGCTCCGACACGACCAGGTGGGTTCAATTGACGTGTGCGAACTGACGGAATCTGATTTGGATTTCCAGATTGGGTTGGGCATTGAAATGACGGATCTAAAAAAAACTCAAGTCTAAAAGATTAAAACACACAACCCGGGGGTCCAAAATCCAAAATAGGGATCTGATCGGCGTGCCGTTCACTCCGACACGACCAGGTGGGTTCAATTGACGTGTGCGAACTGACGGAATCTGATTTGGATTCCCAGATTGGGTTGGGCGTTGAAATGACGGATCTAAAAAAACCCAAGTCTAAAGGGTTAAAACACACAACCCGGGGGTCCAAAATCCCAAATAGGGATCTGATCGGCGTGTCGTTTGCTCCGGTCAGAAAACCCAGAAACCTTACATGAAATAACGGAACTTTAGCCTCTTCCTACACTTTTATTCATGGGTTTAAAAATCCATAAAATGATAAATATATAGAATTTACTATCCTAAACCATTCCCCCATGTTACTTGCCTCTAACCCTCCTTCTGGAGTCATAAGGAAAGAGTTGAAGATGCCCGCCTTGGTCACAAGGCAGTCTCTTCCACCGTCTTCAATCGCCCGATCCGTCCTCCAGAACAGCTCACACACTTGGAGAACCTTCTGCACACGATCCTTGAAGTCACCTCTCTGTCCAGCTTGCTTCGATTTGCTCAAAACACCGCACAATAACTCCTCCTCTGGCCCTCTTTTCTCACCTCCGAACCAATGGAAAAACCCTTTCCTAAAGGATAGATTGAGGTCTTATAAGGACTCCTACGGTTTATCTAAGATTCAATCCTGACCCTTGAACCAAAAACATCCCGATCCATCGATTAATGCCTTGAAAACGGTCGATCTTTTCTCCCCGGAACGGTAACAACAAAAACTGGCAAGTCAGGTTAACGTCAACCTATGTTGTCGTCAACCATTAAGTAGACGGCCATCGATCATGCTGTCAAACAATTTGCCCAAAAAACCAAATATTCTAGAAAAATATAAACGACACAATCTCCTGTCGTTAACAGATAGTAGACGGCAATCGATCATGCCGTCAACTGTAGTCAACGTCAGTAAATCTTGACGTCAAGTTCATCAAATTCACAGTTCAATGTTAAATGCAGAAACATACACACAATTGCATAATTCAATCCAGCAAACGATCTAGGGTACTACAGAGGAGATCCAAACTAAATAAAATCTTTGTGTTCATGTTTGTGATTGTTTCTGCTTACTCTTTTTACTGACTATCCTCACCGCTAACCATCTATTTTTGAAGTGTTAGTTATCTATATTTTTCAAATCCAAATGTTTACCAAAAAAAAAGTCTTATTCACTCCCCTCTAAGATATTTCAACTCTATTCGGTCCAACATGAGGTCTTGTGGGCGGATCAGGAGACCAAGCGAGCCGATCAAGAAGCCACACAAGCGAACCTGGTGGCTGATGAGTTGGCCTGGGATCGCTGCTAGTATGCAACCCAAGCGAAGGAGTGGGAGGCCGAAAAGGCACGTACGAAGAGCAGATCAGAGTTGTGGAGTAGGAACTCGAGGTCAGACTGTAGGTGGCGGGAAAGTAAGTAGTGGCCAAGTTTAAGGAGTAAGGCGTCGTTTGGAACTGTAGTTGAGACAGATTTTTGTCTGCAAAACTCTGACAAAAATATAAATGTTTCCAAATGTTTTGGCTCACCTTGGCTTGCGTGTAGGTAGATTTTTCGCTAGAGGAGAGAGAGAGACACACACAACGTCTTCCATCTCTTCTCGTTGTGCAAAAGCGGCCTCCAAGCCATTTTTTGATAGATTTTAAAATTAGCGACAGTCGGCAAGATGTTTAGGCGATGGGATTTAATTATTTAATATATTTTTTTAATAATTAAATATGTTACAAGCCGGGCAAGGATGTAAACAATTTGCGCCATCAAAAGACACGTTCAATGATGCTGCAATCTTCTGTCCCCGCGACTTTTACAAAAATAATTAATTTTGTAAATTAAGTTTTGATTTTTAAAAGCTGTTTTAGACAAGTTCTGCCGTATTTCGAAAGACGAGGCCTACGAGTAGTACAAGCCCAGCCCTTTGATGAAGAGGTTCACAACCCATATTAGTATTTTAAGGCCATGCAGAACCAACATAGTGGATGGAACCTTTCTTGTATATCCACATCCCACTCCCAATCCATGACTTGAGCCATCGGTGGTCGTCTCCTATCCGAGATCGAACCAATGACATTAACGATCACATTAATAGAGATAGAGTGTTAACTCTCTACTGCTTTCTAGCATGCAGGAGTAGCTAGATTGATAATATACATGAACGTCGCAACATAAAAAACATTGGACGTGAATGGAAGAATGTGGTTGCACCAATTAATTGAGGGAGAGTACGTTTGTCCAAGGAAGCTATACATCATCAACACTAGTATTGCTTGAATATATAATTGAAGCGAATTAATGTTTAAAGAGAAACGGATGTATATATATATATAATAGAGATCAAGCAAACGCAAAAGAAAAAAGGAATTAAGAGCTAGATGAATAAACAGAACAAATTAAAGACGAGGTGTTGTTTTCTCAACATACACACGTACACAATCACCGGCCATCACAAGTAGTACGTATGGGGTTTGCCCACTATCATCTTTTCCAGCTCCGACTCCGCGACAACGGGTCGAAGCTGCCGACCAGCCAGGTTTCCTTGGCAATGTCCGGCGAGACCTTGAAGAAGTCGGGAGCGTAGCTCATTAGCAGCACCCTCTCCTTCTCCTTCTCATCCTCCCTCAACTTCTTGCCCGTCGTCACCTGGTCCCCTTGTGCACCGCCCGCAGCCGCCCCGTCGACGCCTGATCCATCTGGCCACCCCTTGGACGGCGCCGATCGGCACCTCATCAGTAGGAGAGCGTTAGGCGGCGGCTGTGGCGCCGAAGACCAGGTAGAAGGGGAGGACGGTGTGACAAGGCATCCTCCGAATTGTCCTTCTCTGTCTTCTTCTTCTTCTTCCTCCTCCTCCTCCTCTTCCCCCTCCAGCTGGTCTTCGTCTTTTATCTTTCTCTTTAGACTGCCCTGATCGCTCGGGCTCTCTTCCAGTAGCATGAACCATTTCGAGAAGATGGTCTGGGGAGCGTCGCCTTGCTTCCCTTCTTCGTCCCCTTCTTCTTCTTGCTCTTCTTCTTCTTCGTCCTCTCCGGCGGAGCTGTCATCCTCTTCCCGGACGTCGGTGCAACCTGCCGCCGGGTTGCGGAATGACCCGAAGCAGCTCATGCGGAGGCGGAGGCCCCGGAGGCCGTGGAGGAGGTGCACGGCTTCCTTCTTGAGTCCCAGGGCCTGTAACCAGCTGTGACCTCTCCCCCGGCGCTGCCGGTGGCGCAATTCCTCCATCTCCTCCATGACCGACAGCCAACTCTGCTTGTTGACCCCGGAGGCGGAGGTTGGGAGCTTGGTCTTGGGGCGGGACACCTTGATCTGGCCGGCGCAGGTGACCTTGGGGGAGGTGGGCTCAGAGATTACCTCCGCAACGGCGGGGGCGCGGACGGTGTTCCTTGTCTTGAACCTGAAGAGGGGGCTGGCCACCTGGCCGCGGGTGGCGGAGCGGGAGGGATGGCGCTTGGGGGCGTCAGCGGAGCGTGAGGGGCTGCAGATAGGCTTGGGCATTAGCGCTAGGTGAGCCCGGGCGGGGAAGCACACCAGGAGGTCTGTCGGAGGTCCTCCTCCTCCATTACTCCCAGCTCCTCTTCCTCTCATGGTGCCCAACAGTTTCTCTCTCTCTCTCTCTCTCTGTATGTGCGCGGAGGGTGGGGGCTTTAGATGTTCTCTGGCTTCCTTCTCTACTGGATTTTTGCCGACCGTATGGTCATGGGATGATGAGGTGTGTTTTGTTTAAAGAGGAGGATGAGCCTGCCAGCTTTCTTCTGCTTTTTCTTCAATGCCCATATCTCTCTCTCTCTCTCTCTCTCTCTCTCTCGCAAAAGCAGAAGAATCTACTTGTTGGTTGTTGTATGCTTTCAGAATGGTGAGGTTTGTTAGTCTTAAAAAGATGGGACTCGCCAGTTTTTTAATTCATCTCCATTTTCTTCTCTCTCTCTCTCTCGCTCGCTGTGTGTTTTACTTTCGGTGTTGATCACGGCGGGGAAGAGCCACCTCCACTGCGTACGCCTCGGCTTTTCAACAACCCCAAATAAACAAGAGAAGCCATGCTAGCGAACCGGCCATATGAAGAAAAGAAACAAAGGGCATGCCCAATTGGCCCACCCGTATCAATTGTTCATGATCTCAAATGATTTCACGACTGCACTAAGAAATTTTTACAATTTCTAGATATGATGCATTCGATAAATGCTAATAATTAAACGCACTCGGCCAAAAACAGGGGCGTGTGTTTTCAGCAACAATTGTCTCGCTAAACCTGCTCCAGGCTGGCCGCGCGCGCGCCTTCCTTTTGCGCTGCGTGCAAGGTGGCATTGCTCGTTTATATATACACCCTTCCAGCTGCCTGCGTAATGCGTATGGTGAGCTACTTGTTGGATATAAATAGTGTTAAGGGGTAATATAAAAGAAAGGTAAAATTCAAGATTGATAAAGTAAAGATATATTAAAAATTGTACTAGTTTGTTTTTATATGTGGATCTTTAGTCCCACATAAGATATCCCTAAGGGGTAAAGGCTTCATAATTCTTAGAGTCTATGAGACTATGTCTTATAGACAATGGTGGAGTTATGCTATACCGTATCACACACGTGCGTCGCCGGATTGGGTGGGTGCACACATGTGATGACGCGGTCCAACCAGCTTGACTTGACATTTTTTTACTTCTTTTTTTTTGCGTTTTGAGTCTTTCTTAGAGAGTTAGGAGCTGTTTTGGACTCGAACCGGCCCATTGCTTGGTCTGCGCGGGCGTTAGGCATCCCCGGCCTTTGCCGTTGTGTCGTTAGTGTAGTATTGTTTACGAAATTATGATAAGTGAGATTCTTAATTTCATGGTGGTAGTCGTATCCTGGGAGGATATCGTCTTACCCAACGCACTACTCTTGTGGGGGCGATATCTTCTCTAAGGGGAGTCTCCTTAGAAGCGCTTCTACTACATTCGTTTCTACCCAATCTTAACATGTTCATTACTGAAATCCATCTCATGTATTTTATCTTTTGGTTGTTGTTATTTGAATTATTTTCATATACCTGCTTACTATAGTACTGCGTGCACATGTATGTATCCGATTTTTGTCATGATTGTGCCCTATTCCACGCTGTATTTACAACACTACTCAAGAAGAGATTATTCCCCATTGGGTTTACTCAACTGTGATATCGCCCTCCGTTTGTGTTTGATTATTGCCCAAAATATTCTCCTAGCAAACAAGAGACAAAGCTCTTTCAGAAAATTTCCTTGCAATCTCTGATGATCGATCTTTTATACTCCTTAATGAGGACTGCATGCATCAAGGAGATCATAAATTGTGATACGGCCATACACTAATTTCTGCGCATCAACTGAAGCAAGTGTACTTGAAGGAATACGTGCATTTCTAGTGAAGGTCGATATGGAGAATGGGGGAATTAATGTTACGGATCTAATTAAGAAAGGTTAGATTCTGTCAGAATCCGATGTGAGATTCAGTATTAACACTATATACTACTTGGCAACCTTGGCTGCTAAGGAATATCTTAGCTGGTAGAGATGGGGTCCTGAACATTCTCTCTCTCTCTCTCTCTCTCTCTCTCTCTGTATACATACATTTATATTGAGAAGGTGTGGCTTCTTCCTATATATGAATACATTAGCTGCTTCGGAATCGTTTTAAAAGAAGTGGGGAATGTTTAGGTGGAAGCCAATGAAGAGAAGGAAAAGATTTTAGATGTCAATGAATTTGATGTCCATGGAGTCTAATGATGAGCACTTGATGCAGATTAGGATGCATTCATGACTCCCAAGCTCTCTCTCTCTCTCTCTCTCTCTCCACTTTCTTTACAAAATCTGGACAAGAGTGCATGATGAAACCCATGTGCTTGGTGGATCAGGTGACAGTGTGTATCCGGATCCTCATCATCAACACTTAGTTGGATTTTATAGCTTTACGGTGTCGCCATTAGGACACATGCCTTATACCCCATGTAATGTGGTTTTTGACGCTACGATATACGTTGCAACGCCATGGCTTTTTCTGTTAAGTTACAGTCATCACTAGAAGTTAAAACAAGTCGTCCACATATTCAGGACAACACACATGGTGTCACTTGCTTTATCATTTTTCGATCATTCAACCTAAAATTTTATGGAAATTAATGGAGAAGATTTTATAATTTAAATGTATTTATTTTTTTATTAAAGGCCTAATCTGGTCAATTCATTATTGAATGAAGCTGAAAAGCAGCATCAAAAAATGAAATTTAAGATAAGAGACAGAGAGTGAGAACTCGGTGGATGATCCATCCCAAGAATATGTATACCTTAGAAGAAGACTCGTATGGCACGAGCCATGATCAACTTCAACCTCTTCTGATTCTTGGTCAGTCATCTCTATTTGAAATATATTTGTGATTTTACGCATGAAGATATTTTCAAATTTACAAGGTTCAACAATTGAACTATAGCTTATAATAGCACATATAGATATGACCTTGGGAAGCTTGAGCTAGGGAGGTTTGCCACACAAGACTAGGAGATCAACACGTGGTGTGAGTAGGTAGATTCTAACATTTTTTTTACAATTCCTATGTGAAATGAGTTTCTGACTGTCATAGTTGTTGAGCCACTCACCTCCATATATTCATAAGTTTTGGTGATATAAGTTTTAGTGATAACTAAAATTATGAAAGTACATATTTAACATCATTTTTTCAAGTCATAATGTCAACAAGGAAAATAGGTGTAATTTTTATCGATTAGAAGAACATAACTATAAGTATCCTGAAAACCGTCTACGTATCCTTTTGATTATCTATTATAATCTTCTTTGATTAGAAGAATAGATCACACTAAGTATTAATTTAAGTTTTCCTTCAATTATCAGTTCAAAATGTGCTTTGATTAGTAGAACAAGCATGGCTTGTTTCGATTATTGGAACAAGCATCGCTTGTTTCGATTATTAGTTAAAGTTGCTTCGATTGTCGATTCAAGGATCATTTTGATTAATAGAACAAGTTTCACTTCAATTATCAAGATCGATTAGAAGAACATGTGCTTTGATTATTAGTTTAAGGATCAATGGGCCAAGAGTGAGGCATAAATTAGCCTAAAATAGTGAAAAATAGTACTAAATTTGGACAACCCAATTAACTAGTTAATTAAGGGCTTATTAAGCCCAATTGGGCCAGAGGCATGGGTCAAAACTGAAATTAACCCTAGCCCATCATAGATGGGAGTCTTCTAAGCTAAAATCCTAAAGAAATTTGTGTATGTTTAGAACTCCTAATGACATAGCCCTTTAAATACACACCAAAACCCTCTCATGGCTGACCTAACTCACTACTGAGAAGGTTGGATTCGTGAGGAGAGGCTGCTGGAAGGAGGAGGATGTGAAGTTGGAGAGTTCTTCCTCATTCTTTCCTAAAAGCTGAGCTACAAACCCTAGTAAGAAAAACTCAAGCAAAAGTAGGCATTCTCTCAGACTCAATCTAATTAAAGCTCCCTATAGATGTTTCTTAATGCTAGAAGTCCAGAAATCATGTTTGCCCCAATTTATATCTTGTGATTTGATCGTATTTTTTCCACAAGATCCCTATTCATGTTCAACTCAATCATTGTTTAGTCGAATAGATCTCTCTATTCTCTTCCCCTCATGACGATTAAATGATATTGCATATTCTTTTCAAAGTCTTGATCATGATGATACCATTTTCCCCAAATTCTATCAAGTATGTGCATCGAATTTTTGAAACAAAGGTCATTATGTCGTTTAGTTTGATCTTCATTAAAGAGTTCATGTGCAGCATGTTAAATCCTTGTTGGAATTCTAATTAAAGATTATAGCTTAATCTCCTAAGAGTTTAGTTTCTTTTCATCATGATTCCCCTCTTTTTCATGAAGCTTATATGACAAGTATTTCATGGTTTAATCGTGTTGTGTCATGAACATGAGTAACCCAACTTGTAATCCTAGAAGGGTTAAGCTCGACTGCAGATGCAGTCAGAGACCTCCAAATCACAATGGATCAACCTATTATATTCTGGACTCCATCGCAATAGAGATCATGTCACCTTCATAAGCCGACAGATCCAACGTCGTCTTCTTCAGTAGAATGTTTGATTGATTCATTGCTTAAACATTATGACGACCATTGCGTCGCTTTCTCAAAATGATCATTTCTCGGTTGAGATGATTGATTCCTAGTCTATCAAACTATTGTTTCATGGTGAAACAATCGTTTGATTGCAAGAGGATTGCGATAGCAAACTTGTCGCAATATCATGGTGATAGGCTTCATGTCACTCTGTATGTCAAAATAGAAGCCTCATGTTTCATGAAAAACATGCCATGAATAGTGGCCTGATGATAATTAATGTTTGATTTCACTCAATAACACATGGTAATATAGAGTCACATGAACTAAAAGTTGTGAACCTCTCTTTCTCATGCAAACATGATATCTCTTGCACTTTTATTAAAATATTAATTTCTCAAGTACTATTTTATACCGTTATTTTTCTAAGACTATCACCTCTTGTGCAATGTTTTCGATCATGATGCAGATAAGAACACCTTTCCATGATTGACATATTCTTTACTGAGTGTTCCTTCTGTCGGACTAAGATGTCTTCATGTAAGACCTTCATAAGTCTCTGCTGGCTTTAGATTTCCACAAGATTGCCAAGCAGATTGTACCATGTACCATAAAAATTTAGAAAACCCTTATAATTATGCCAGAGTCCTGTACTGTAAGACCCTCGAATTGTTACATTATTGTATTGCATGTAAATAATTCATGTTGTGTATGTACGTATGTAGATATCTACGTAAGTACTAGTTAGTATACTATTGTGTGCATGTGTATGAATTAGTTGTAAATAATGTATGAATGATATGTTGGTAGTGTGTACATGATAATACATATGTATGACATATATAGGTATAAGATGTACATGGTTTCTGCATGTTTTAGAGTTCTGGCCGAAGGCCAGATTGGCGTCAATATCAACGGACGTCGATGTGGTGTCGGCGTCAACCGTATGGACGCCAACACTAACCCTAGCGTCCAGCGATGTGGACGCCAACTTCTCTGACCTGCATGCGTTGCAGAGCCAGAAATTCCAGGAACAAGCTACCCCAACCATTGGGGAGCTGTCTCCAACGGTCAGGAAGCCTTCTTGTCCGACCTGCGTGAGAGGAGAGCTCCTCCCCTCTTTATAGAGAGCCTCTCTTCAACCCTCAGCCCCTCTTGGCTCTCTTTTGCAAGAGGAAAGAAAACTCTAGTTCTGTGAGGAAAACCCCACCTTTGCAAGCCTAGATCCTGGAATGTGGAGCCTCATCCGGTCATCTACTACGACTGGGAGATAGCTGCTGTGAAGGAGGAGGCTTCCCCAACCTCGACTTGCTGTGGAGACTGCTCAAGAACCCGGAGGAAGGCATCTTTGGGAGCTTCTTGGGACTGCCCAAGGAGAGCTTCACCGCCACCTTTGATCCTTCTGGAGATTTTTGGAAGGCAAGTACCCTACCCATAACGTCTCTGTATGTGTCTAGGTTGGTTTTATAAATTTTACGTATTTTTCCTCGTGTCCTAGATCCCCCCTTTCACCTTTGCATTTGAGGTCGGTCTGTGTTTCTGCACAGACAGGAACTTGGCGTCAATGCCTTGACGCCGAGATCCTTGTAGGCGTCCAGCGATCTGGCCTTCCACTCCTGGAACGGCCAGAGACCGCCGCCAAGTTCGTCTGGACAGAACAGTGGACTGTTCTGCTCCTTCTATATGACTAATTTCGATATGTTTCCCGATGAGGATATAATGTAATCTCTTATATGCTATGTATACTAGCTAATGTGATGGATGGGAATGTGAATGTACACTTATTTTGTGGATGGTAGAGTTTATTTACATATTTGAAAGTATGTGGAAGAATGTTCATGTGTATGTTCTCACCATTATCTTGATAATCCGTGGTAAAATCATGTTGCCCTAATTTTGTTAGACCATGTATGTACAACCATGTCAGTGCTCTGAGTTTCTGGAATTTTCCATGCTTGTATGATTTATTGAATTTTCTGTTTTGGGAAATAGAAATCATGCGTAGGTCATGATAAATCTTCCGTAAATTGTGTATTACCCAATAAATTTTAGGAATAAATTATGTAGCTTCATGCCTGTTAGGGCTCAGACAGTGAGTTGTTAAAATTGTGCTTGTGTTCAACTCCATGTTAAATTGAATTGCGGATAGCATGTGGAATTAATGTTAGATTTTCTGTAATTTCGTTTTAGCTTAGAAAAATCCGAAATTTTGCATGAAGAATCCTAAACCAGAAATTAGCATGTGGTTAAAATTTTAGGTCATTTGGACCAGTATATGATGCAATATGAATTTTCCATGTAAAAATGTGAAACTAATGTATGCCGTTGTAAAATGATTTGATTTTGTATATAGCAACCTGATTAGTGAAATTCCCTGAGTGTAAAATTTCTGTAATTGTAGTGTCATGTCAGGAAAACAGAGCCCATGTGTGTGAATGAGTGAATGAGTGAGATGTGAGTGTCATGTGCTAAACTAAGTGCTTAAATCGGAAAACGTGTAATGTGTAAATTGTGCCAAGTGTGATACTGCTTCCACAGAGGGCAGTGGAACCGTATCAGGGAAAAGTCCCTCTGAGAAGGTTCATTGTGTTGTGACCCTAAGGACATTAGGGGGAAATCCTGGAGGTAGACAAGTACCACTGGTTATGGTGGAGACTTGTTCTCCCGGTCTGCGCAGTCCAAGAGTCGCCATTGTAATGCCTAGATGGCGTCTATGTGATGTGATGTGTTGTGTCCTTCTTTGGTGGTTTGGACTATGTGTCACGGCACTAAATGTGTATGTGTTCATGTGAAAATGTGAATGTGAACAATGTGTAAAAGTGCATGTGTAAAGTGTGAAATATGTGAATTTGAAATTGTGTAAAAATGCGAAACCAAAATGTGAGGATATGAGTTTGTAATCCATGATATGACAATCTGAAATCATGCATAAACAGTAGCTTTACTATGTTATGATCATGTTTATGTATGCAAAATGCCTAGAATCCATACTAGGGATAATTGTTAAGCACATATAAACAACTTCCATACTTGGTTGTTCACATGTTGTGATTTAATCGTTGTTGTAGCTCTCATGTGTTAGATTATGGTTGCTTAAGCATGTAAAACCAGCAAGCTTAAAGCATGTAAAATGGTTACGTATATGCGTAGGAATGTGTAGATTCCATGTTAGGTATGCTTCCTTTCATGCATGCTCGGAAATTCATGTTAATGGCTTTCATGTCTTAATTGGTTGAAGGTAGATTTTTATGTGAGAAATGAATAGAAAGCATGTGATAGGTGATTCTAATTTAGGAAATCTGAAAGCATAGTCCATGTGTTTAAATTGTAGATTCACCATGATAGGTTGTAAAATTTAATGTCAAGCATGCTACATGTTGTGCCTTGTGAACGTGTATGTAGAACCTACCATGATATGTGCACGTACGGTATGTGTAGAATTACTTGCGGGGTCTTTTAGACTCACTACTTGCTTCGGCGTACAGGTGTAGTTGGCGACGAGACACTTGTGGAGGAGACGTTGGAGACCGACTCCGAGCGCGGAGATTAGAGTGTTGGAGTACTTGTGACATTTTGTGATTTTCATAGTATGTAAATTGAACATTGTAATAGCATTATCATGAAAGAATGTATAAGTATGGACATCTATGTATTTGATTTTCAGCAATTTAAATTATGTGGACTTTTAGTTCTTTAAATGTTATCGAATCATGTATGTTAAATGTAGATGATGAATGAAATGAAGACAGTGGTTCTTTTACTTCCGCTACTCTGTTCTTATATTCACGTGTATCTCAACTGAATGTTATTGTTGGGTAAATGTCCCACTGTGGCAACGTTCACTATATCGACGTGGGTTGGTATGACCGTACCGATATAATGAGGGTCGCTACATGTACGATGTATGTCGTAAATGTAAGGTTAGAAGAAGATTCAAATGGTAAGTCAGTAGATGCAAAGACCAATAGAGGTATGATTGGTTCTCTACTGTATTTAAGAACTTCTAGACAAGATATTCAATTCAATGTGTGCATGTGTGCTAGATTCCAATCGAATCCTAAAGAAAGTCACATATTGGCAGTTAAAAGAATCTTTAAATATCTTGTTGGAACATATGATATTGGTGTTTGCAGCATTATGCAGGGTGTAAGCTTGATAGAAAAAGTACTAGTGGTCTGTGTTTGTATCTAGGTGGATGCCTAATCTCTTGAGCTTCCAAAAAGTAACATTCAGTAGCTCTGTCCACTGCAGAGGCTAAGTATGTTGCAGCTGGTGGTTGTGGCACCCAAGTACTTTGGGTGAAACACCAACTCCTAGATTATAATCACAAATTGGGTTGTACTCATATTTTATGTAATAACACTAGTGCAATAAACCTGTCTAAAAATCCAATTCAGCATTCTCGAGCCAAACACATTGAGATAAGGCATCATTTTCTAAGAGATGAGGTTGCTAAAAAATCATTTGAGCTTCACTTTATTGAATCTGAAAAACAAATTGTTGATATCTTCACTAAGCCTCTCCCAAAAAATAGATTCACATCTCTTAGAAGAGAACTTGGCTTATGTAGATTCACTCAATAAAATCAGTTATTTCTAATGTCACCAATTTTAAATTCATTCCAATCATGTCCTCAATAAATTTCTACTCTTGATCTTGTCAATTAAGTCTACACATTCTTTTTATAAAGGGAAGTGTGTTCATTTTGTTCACATCATCATGTTTCTTACTTTGCATTGTCACTTTGATATATCAAATAGTCACCTATCGAAGAGAAAATCAAGTTTGTTTGAAAACTATCACTATGCGTTAGTATAAGTCTTTGTCAAGTACCATGAGTCATTTTATGCATAAAGTTCAAAGAATGTATGTTTAATATGTGGACATCATGGACATTTTCTTTTTGTAATACATCTTCTGAAAGGGAGCTACTTGTAAGGGGGAGTCTTAGCAAATTCTAATTCAATTTTCCTTGACACTCCATGCCTTTCAATCAACTCTTGTATCAGGGTAACTAACTACTTCTGATATTCTTATATGAGAGCTTTCAAACTTAAAGAATAAAATCATCGTGCACTTAGTTTAATCTTAAAGATATAATCTAAGAACAAGGATATGTCAATTTTTTTATGTTTAAAGTATTTAAACTGAGCTGCAAAACACTTATAGGCACTAGAGTAGCTTTAGTGTTTAACATGTGTATGTTCATAGCCTCTTCTTTAACACATGTTAAGAATCATGTCTCTATACGCATTTTCATGTCTATTCTAGTCAAAGTAAAATTGTTCCTACAGAACTTCAAACAAGGAAATGCTCAAAGAAAATAGAGAGATACAAACAGATCAATGACATTCTTTGTCTCACTGAGTAACTGGGTTCATTTCACCTAACCAAGTGATTTGGCTCGCGTTAAAAAGTGGCAAATGAACCTTTCAACTCTGTACAAGATAAAGAAGGTTAAACCACTGAGTAATCAGGAGATCTTGCATCTGGTAAATGTGATCTCTTGTACTGAAAAGTGATATCTAACTAAATTATTATTGCATTCTCTCAAGAAAGATGAAAAGAAACTTCCAAGTTTAATCAGGGCAGAATGCAAAATGATCCAGATGAAGTTCATGAACACTGAATTTTGAGCTATTATTCTATATTGTGTTAAATATCAAGCTACTAACCTCATATGATAAACACTCTTGCCAACTCACCTAGGTCACTTTAAATCACATTTGCTTCATCTTTTTAAATGCATTCAGGTTATTAAGATTTCATATACGTTGTGTTGAGTGTGTCTTTATTCTTAAACTCAGTTATACAATCCAAAGACACAATAATTTGTCTCTCATATTTTAATATCCAAGTGTTTCATACGCTCTGATCCTTCATGACCCTTGCTTTCCTCCAATCTCTTCCTTGCCATCATGTCCATGTTCGTTGCTCTCAAATATCAAGGGGAAGTATAATTATAATCATCTTTTTGCTAATGTCAAAAAAGGGGAGAAGTTTCATGGCATTGATTAAAGGGAAATTTGTTAAAATTTGAGAGAAGTTAAATGGGGAGAGATTTGTTGAACCTCTATCCAAAATATACATTGCATATGCAAAAATTTAATCCATAATAAACAAAAGTTTTGAAGATGACAAAATAAACAATTATCTACTTATAAACAAAACAATATGTTCCTCATACATATCATAAATAGAATCCTTAAAGCATGCTCAGTTATACAAATTATTCTCTCGGAAATTCTAAGTATAACTTTGTTTGCTAAAGAAATATACGAAGTTCACTTCATCAGATTTGAAGTTTACTTCGTCATATCCGAAGTTAGCTTCGTCATATGCGAAATAAAACACGAAGATCTTAGTTCAACTGATCATGTTGAAATCATGATATATGAAGTTCACTTTGTCATGTCTGAAGTTCACTTCATCTTATCTGAAGTTTACTTCGTCATATCTGAAGTGTAACGACCCCGACACTCGGACCCCCGCCTCCCACCGAGAATCCGACTATTGGAGCTGCTGCCCACAAGTCCGAAGACCCAGAAGGGCTAACGGACCAGTCTAACAAGATATGTAACGGGAGTAAGTAACAACAACACACACTAAAAAGTACCAACACGTGAAGGAAAAGAATCCAACACATAGTACAAGTCTAGTACAGTCCCAAAGTAAGCAAAGTACAAGTGCATAAGGAAAGGGAATAACAGATCCCTTAGGGGCATATCCCGAGGGTGAAGTACCAACTAGAAGAGGGAACACTGCTCAGCGAGGGCGCCGTCTACTACGGCCCAGTCTCCTCAGTCCGCCGTGGGTGGTACTGTTGTGAAGTCTCACCTGTAAAGAAGAGAATGAGCTTCACAAAGAAGCCCAGTAGGGACTACCAATCTCCCATTGGTTCTAACAACAGAATAGATATAGATATGCATAACTGAAATAAAGCAAGTAAATCTATTCTACTAACAGAGTAAGTGCGGAAGCATAAAAGTAACTACACAGTCATCGATCTAAGCTAAACGTCGGGACCGAAAACCCGTGTAAACCACGGCACTGGGAAGAACCCGAGGCTATAAACACAGACAGTAAACAACTACCTGGATAGAGACACTAGCCACTGACAACTACACTAGTCAAATCGGTCAGGTGCGCCATGCGCCTTACCCTCAACCATCAGTCCATGTCTAGCACCTCACGTCGGAGTGAGACGTAGAACTACAAGTAACCACAACTACCGTAGTCTGGCCGGACTACGGTCCCGTGCCTGGCCCCTCTAAATGGTTCCAGAATCACGTAGAGTGAGGCAGTGAGAAGGACTAGCTGATCTACGCCGGAAGAGCACCAAACCACCTCGGCATCCTAGACTCAGCTAAGAGAGCTCTACAAATGACTCTACGCCACTGTCCCCACCATTTTCCCCTCTGCTACCAGAGTCCATAGACTCGAGCTCACCCGCCGCCTGGAGAACTCCCTCAAATAGGCGTGCGGGGACTGGGGGTCCAGGTAACGGTAACAACCTCTCAACGGACAAGCCCACAAGTGCCTAGCACCGGACGAAAGACTAGAGTAGGACCGTGCTAGGAAACAACACAGGTGCCGAGAAACAGAGTCGCAACAAAAGGAAAACTCCGAACAGGTTGCCAAGCCATTCTCTATCTGAGAAGGCGATGCAAGGCCTGTCGCCACTTGAAGGCGACACCTTGCCTGTCGCGACCTGGGTCAAAAGGCAACAGGGAACCTATCGTGAACCGGTCGCGACAAGAGCATTGTCGTGACCACAGACAGAGGTCCAGGTGACCATCTGAGACCTCCCACAACACCCAGTGAAAACAGGTAAGAAGGCGACAGCAACCCTGTCGTGACCAGAATGCGACAGGGTGGGCGTCGCTTTCTCCACCAGAAGGCGACGTATCGGACTGTCGCGATCTTGGTTGCGACACCAACGTGTCGCGACCACAGACTTACACACCCGAGAGCATCCCTTCAATACCATGCACCATAAATCTGAATAATACAAGGGGAGAGGAGCATGGAGAACGATTTAAACATGTAAATAGGGTTCAAACCACCCTCATACACACCCATGCATGCCAAGGAAATGCATCTACACTCAAATACCTCACATGCAAGCATAGAAACCCTCATCACCCAAACCCCCATTCAAGCACCACCAAGCCAAACATGCATTCCATAGGAACCACAATCACACATATACACCCTAGCA
The DNA here is from genome assembly GCA_014218235.1 of Colocasia esculenta. Taxonomy (NCBI): domain Eukaryota; kingdom Viridiplantae; phylum Streptophyta; class Magnoliopsida; order Alismatales; family Araceae; genus Colocasia; species Colocasia esculenta. The sequence continues at coordinate 3,174,310 of CM024766.1, read as the reverse complement.
TGAGTTTCTAAGGCTTGGAGAAGGGTATTGGACCCTAGCATGATAGAACTAGGGGGAAGGCAAAGGAGTCCCTACCTCAAAACGAAGAACCACCCCAATGGGGTCTTCTCGTAGGCATGCACCCCTCCTCCTCACTCCAAGCTCCACGGAGACGCCATCCACAAGAAAGCCACGACCTCCTACAAGCCGAAGAAGAGCATCACCACCACGAGGAGAGCACGCCGAGAAGATCACCACACCAAGAAGGAGAAACCACCAAGCGCACACACCCAACCCCTCTCAAGCTCTCCCTCACACACATTCTCCCTCAAACACTCCCCACGGCCAAGACAGCATAGAGAGGGGTCGGAGGAGAAGAGGAACAGTCAAATTGGGGAAGAAGAAGAGGTGTTCTGCGACCTATGCACATTTAAGCCTCGGAGTTGAGAAAGCGACACCTTGCCTGCTGTTGCGTTCACTTAACTGAACGCGACGGCCAAACAGTCACTATCTCAAAGTCCTGGTCAACCTGACCAATGGGAATGCCACGTGTCAAGCTCATAGACCTGACAACCTAAACGCAACACCTGACATGTCGCCTTCACGTTGTCAGGGGTTGACACTTGGCCGGTCTGTCCTGACAGCAAGACGACAAAAGTGCATGCTGCAGTCAGAGGCTGAACGTGACAACATGCCTGTCACGTTCACAACAAGAATGCGACAGCCACCTTGTCGCCTTCAGAAGGTGACAGCCCGATGCGTCGTGACCTTCAGCAGAAGGTGGCTGACCAACAAGAGGGGGATGTTACATGAAGTTAGCTTCGTCATATGCGAAGTAAAACACAAAGATCTTACTTCAACTGATCATGTTGAAATCATGATATACGAAGTTCACTTCGTCATGTCCGAAGTTCACTTCGTCTTATCCGAAGTTTACTTCGTCATATCTAAAGTTAGCTTCGTCATATGCGAAGTAAAACACAAAGATCTTACTTCGACTAATCATGTTGAAATCATGATATACAAAGTTCACTTCATCATTCACTTCCTCATATCCTAAGTTATATTTGTCATATACGAAGACAGCTTTGTCATATCCGAAGCTAGCTTTGTCATATCCGAAGTCAACTTCGTGATATCCGAAGTTTACTTCTACATATATGAAGATCACTTCATCTAATCTGATATGTCATAACACTATATCCTTATCAGAAAAAATGAAATATATTCAATTATGCATCATTAACATTTTGTATCATATTCATGACATATTTTATTTTATAAAACTCATGATCAAACTTCTGAATGCAACTACGTCGTGAATTACAAATCCTTGGCACATTTGATAAATCAGCAATATATATCACTCTTTTTTTTTTATCATTAAAAAATAACCTTCAAGTATAAAAATCTTATGGCTCTGTCCCATAAATTTAAAAATATCCTTATCCTGAAAACTAAGTCAAAGTCTGTGAAAAAGGTCTTCTAACATCTGCCACAAGAACATCCATATTGTCTCTCTGACAATCTACACTCACGATCTCTACCTGTAGTAGACGGTGTTTTTTGTTCCCTCCTTTTTCGTAGGGGACGAAGAACAGTTGGTCCACAAAGAGGGATGATTATAATGGTTATTGTGGTGGTGGTGTGTGTGTAGATATGAATAATGTGTGGGAAAAAGAAACAAAAAAGAAAAGAAAACGTGATCGCCAGGTACGCGAGGGTACCGAATGGAGAATGCACGCGCGAAAGGGGTGCAGGTGGAAGAAGTGATCGCGAATGTGTACCTTTTGGAGTGTAGGGAGATTGCGCGGGGATGTGGATCCTTTCTTCTTCTACGAGCACGGCCGACCGTGGTATAAGGCATTTCCTTTGTTGATTACCCTGAAAAAGAGACAAATAAGAAAAAGGGAGGGGATTAGCCAAATAGGGCATGTAGTACCGAATCCCAAAATAATGAAATAAATGAATGAAAGGAGAATGACTCACCGCGTGGCGGCTTGTAAACTCCTAAAGAATGTGGGTGTGTGTGTTATGCATGCATGTGTGTAAAAAAGAGTAAAGGGAGCCACGTGGGGCTCGGAGGGAGTTGGTATAAACGAAAAGGAAAAGGGGAGGGGGTGCTTCCCCAAATGGTGGATGGCGCGGCGGCGCTGCTTGGAATGGACGGAGGAAGAAGAGGAGGAAGACAATCCCGCTTCACTCCAAAGTGCGTGGAGGACGACGTGGAAGGTGCGCTCCTCAGCCTTGCGCCGATTGCATGGACGGGATAGCTCGGATGGCGTGGCAGGCCTCCTTGGTCCGGAGCTGAGGCGGGAATCCGGCAGGGCTTCGCCGCTATCGTTGGACCCCCTTGAACAACTGACCCTCGGGTCTGTATTTATAGGCATGAAAGCTTTGAATCACGTCGGGTACAGCCACCGCGACTATAAGAGTGAAATGCATCCGGTCTGGACGTCGCGATTCAGAAAGTCCATTTGATGGGACAGGAGCATGATGATCGTAGCCCACAGCCATGCTTTGAAATCGCGTCGGGTCAGGGCACTGCAACTTGAAATCGCGGCGGCCTGCTCCGACGCGTTTCCAATGGGGCAATGATTCGAAGCATGGGCTGATAAATACGCCGGTCCTAGCTGCAGACTTAGGCTTTTTGACTTTTAAATCGCGTCGGCCTACATGGACGCAATTCCTGATTTCTCATGATTTCAAAATGTGGGCATCCTTCAATGCGACGACTTTCCGGGCCATAGCCTTTTTGACTTTTAAACGCGTCCGACATAGTGGACGCGTCTAGGCATTGAATCGCGTCGGTACGATATGACGCGTTCATGAATTTCTGAATTTTTTTATGGAAACTGCCAAAATACGTCGAATTGCGTCGAGAAAGGCCGGCGTGTTTCGGAAAATAGGCATATTCCGTAAATAAAATAGGGAAATTCATAGTCGCGTCGTAGAGGTTCGACGCGTTAAGATCTAGTCGTGTCTGTCGTAGCCGTCGCGTTAAGGCCGTGCCCGTCAAAGCCGTCGTGTTAAGGCCAAGAGATCATGAATCGCGTCCGACAAATCGGACGCATTTATGGATGCGTCCACCAGACCCGACGTGGCTTGGAATTGATGCCCACTTTATTAAATAGACCCCGAGGATAGGGGGGAAGCACCGGGGAAGAACGGGTGAGATCCGGAATGATGGGGAAAACACTCTTGCGAGGCAAAATGAGGGTCATTTGTGGCATTATGGCGCAATATGAAATTTACCCGCGGTGGAGTCAAAATCGCGTGTCTACACATGCTACATACTCTATCTGTGCAGAACTTTTTTCCACAGAACATTAATTGTTTGATAGCTGTCAACATTTGAAATATCTCTCAAGTACCTGTGAACATATCCGTAGCTAACATACTGGACATAGTCTAGTATATCTTGGAACTTGTATATTTCAGGTTAAAGATAAAACACATCAAGGACTGTCTGAACAGTGTGAATGTAAAAAACATGTACGTCGCCCTTGAAAGAAAAACATGCATGTCGCCCTCAAAATAAAACGTGCACGACTCTCTCTAACGAATGGATTCGAATAGATCAAGCAATGACTATCTCTTCAACGGCTAGATTCGAACAAACCAAGCAAAGGCTACAAAGATGAAGCCTATATATATATGAAGGCAGTTAAAAGAAAGATGTCAACTAGAGCGTGAGATAACAAGCCACATACAAGAAAGCAAAAGAGAGAAACTAGCACATACACGAGCAAGGGTGAAAAAGGTGCAAGCGTGCTGCATCAAGCTTCCTCTCCACGAATATTGCATGGGCACTACTTGAAGCCTTGCCTGTGCATGTAGAAGCAGCCTTTCAGTTTCGCCTTGTAAGGTTCTCTTCTTGGACTCAAGAAGTCTTTCTTCAGACTAAAACCTCTCTGTCTTATTCTTCCAGTCTGAAGTCCTTCTGAGGTCTAGTTCTCCATCTAAGGAGCTTGTTAAAAGATAAGTACACCCCTTAGAAAGGGAAGGCCAAGGTAGTCTTGGCGGTTTGTACCCCTCTGGTAGAGGGAAGGCCAAGGTAGTCTTGGCGGGTTGTTCTCCTTGCAAAAGGGAAGGCTAGTTGTAACTAGCGGTTTATTTTTCCCCTTGTGTGGAAGGGAAAACCGGTTAGCACCGGTGTGTTGTATCTTTGAAAAGATAGTGAAATCCTAAGCTTGGCTTAGGGACTGGACATAGGACTTCCATTGGAAGGAAGATTTGAACTAGGATAAAATATCTGTGTTCCTTGTGGTTTGACTAACACAACTAATGTGTGCTCTTAAGTAATCATTAAAAGGTCTTCCGCGACGAAAAACACCTATTCACCCCCCCCCCCCCCTCTAGGTTAAAAGCTCTACTGCCAACGATCCAACAAGATTCACATTGCATTGCATATTCTTTTCATTCTTTTTTATGTTGTAAAAAATGGGGAGAGATTATAATTCTGTAAGTATGTTTTGTCATCATAAAAAGGAGAAAAATATTGTGTTGTGTGTTTTGATGATGACATACATAATGTGTTTTGATTATTTTGATGATCTTGATGATGATTAAACATAATTGTTTTGATGATGACTAATCAATTGTTGTTGACTAAATAGTGAATACTTTGGCATGACTCTATCATTCATATTTGAAAATCATGTTTCCTTGATATGCTGTTGAAATGCATGAATGTAAGTCAATTGAAGAACTGGATAATAAGTTCTTCTTTCTGTCGAAGTGTACAAACTTTAACTGACACAAATTTCTTCTATTCAGTCGAAGCTGTGTATGTCACGCCCCGAAATTTAGCAGCGGAATAAATATCGAGGTGCGTGAATGATACAAATATAAGTATCACAGTTGAGTAGCACAGAGTCACAATTAAACATAACAACACATTTGAGACCATAATATTGTCAACAAAAGTACTCTTTATTCTATTTCAATCCACTAGTTACAACCTTACATAAGAAGAACCAACTGAAGGGTCCATTATTCAAATATAAACTTCATGAAAATGTTCCACTATTATATAGACTACTCAAATATCTATTCCTAATACTTCATCTCCTCATATGAAGGGTGCTCTTCACTCTTGCCCTGCCCCATTAGTGTCCACAAATTCTTCATCACTACCTGAAAAGGACAGGATGATAGGGGTGAGCAAACTAGCTCAGTAGGATTTACATCTCAATGTGCAGGCACTAATATACATGATTAACATTTTAAATAGGCAGGATAGGAACATGAACATGATGACAATGCATGCAGTTCTAACAAGTCAAATAGCTAAATAAAATGAATATCATATCAAATTAAATACTGAATTTCATATGCAATGGACAAGGAATTCAAGAATAGAATCATATCAAAAGAAATTTCAAGAATGAGTTCATATCACATAAATGAGAATTGGCCATATTCACACAGATATCACATATTCACGTGATCAGACGTATCATATCAAACTTATCATATCAAAACGAAGGCACATTCCCACAAATCTTACACATAAATTTGTGTCATGCCAAGCACCACAAGGTCCATACTCCCGCGGTTAATAAGTACGTTGGGGCGCTCCTCCCCAGGACCAGACCGGGCCCCTATTGCATAGGCATTAGTCAAATGGACCGAAGTCCCACGTTGTGCTGAACAAACATATACATATTATGACCACGGAATTTCAATAACAAGCTCATTATAATAAAGGACATGATCATTTATAGAGTCAAGGTAAGACAATAGCTCAAAAGATCAATTGGACAGCATAACGACATATCTTATGTTTCATAATTCATTAATGTCTTAACAAGATGGTGACTAATGACAGATCATACACGGAACAAGTGCGCTCTATCTCCAAGGTACTTCATGGTACAACCAGCTCAGTCTCTATGAGGGAATCCATAGAGTACGGAGACTTATGGAGGTCTTGGGGAAAAGATCTCTAGTCTGCCAATACGGAATGACCGACAGAGAGCTCCCATTTCCCCAAGAGGGGTGTGCCTAATCGTGCAAATGTGTAAGTGACGTGTCACGGATCTTTCCTAAACATGTATGCAATTGATGAACAAATAATTGAAACATCGGAAAGCACATAACTAAGGAAAACTCGCATGCAAATCACGATAGCAACTTAACCAAACAAGTCCATTCTAATCATGTATTCATCTCATATTCATATCATATCCTTATCATGTCAATTTCTCATTAAGCTAGATCACAAGATGCTAATCATTGAACATAAGATCAAACACACATTAGAATCATATTCGTATCATTACCGTTTTTCAATGGGTTGATTGTTTTTAGGTCCATGCACACTATGTAACACTAGGCAACATGCTGACAGACCAAGACACCAAACATACTGACTGACTAGCAGAAAAGAACAGTCTCGGGTCGGTCCTTGAATCGTGTCCTACACAGTAGACGCTTTTCAAAACATGACGTACGGTCAAACAGGGCCAACTGTGCAGAAATGTAAATCGCGTCGGCCTACATAGCCGCCTTTTTACTTGAATCGCGACGGGGTATCCCGTCGCATTCAAGAAAGGTATTAAAATAATAATATAAGAATTGGGCAAAACCGTTTGAGCGGGAAACTTGTTGAATCGCGTCGGGGGATCCTGTCGCGAATCAGACATGCACAGAAAACCATGCGGCGTGAAGTCTCACGCAGACTGTTGACTGGTCAGCACCCAAATTGCATCTGATATCATGACCGCATTTTGGATAATCGCGTCGGCCAAGGCCGACGCGATACCAGGCCCTGGAATCACGTCGCCTGGACCAGACGCGATTCCAACCTCAAACTGAAAACGCAGTATCCATGCAGTGATTCTCTTACAACGCTTGTATCTCTCTATATATTGACATTTAGACAAAATGTTCAACACAAAATATGACGCCAACAACTAGTAGAAAAACGTTTATGTTGTGGGTCAGATCTAATTCGGTCTTGATTCTTGTGAAACATCTGAAGAACGCAAAAAGCCCTAAACATGCGTGACTTCATTGCAACCTTCATGTAAGGCCTATAACTTGACATCTAATGATATTTAGATAAAACTCACAAGATAAAATATGACGAGGACAACTATTATAAGAACTTTCATGTTGTGGGTTGAATCTAATTCTGTCTTGATTCTTGTGAAACTTCTGAAGAACGCAAAAGCCCTAAACATGCATGACTTCATTGCAACCTTCATGTAAGGCCTATAACTTGAAATATAATGACATTTAGATAAAACGCTCAACATAAAACATGACGAGGACAACTATTAGAAGAACTTTCATGTTGTGGGTTGGGTCAATTTGGTCTTGAATCATGTGCAAAATATGAAGAATGTAAAAAGCCCTAACATGCGCGACTTAGGGAAAACGACTAATACTCAACGGATACACCATGAAAATTGGGCAAATCAAGTGCATATGAAACTAGACATGCAACCCTACAATATGGTATAGTATTTGTTTAGTCTTGGCCCGAGATCACCTACCTTTGAATGCTAAGAATCCCTTGCAGGTTCTGGGTTGATGCAGAGCGAGGTTGAGGAAGAACCACGTTTTCCCCAGCCATTCTCCTCTCCTCTTGCGCCCTAGGCTTGCTCCTCATGACCCCAACTCGATGCCAAACATTCCATAAGATTTTAGTGGCGAGTTCTTATAGCTTTAGGGTTTAATTTCATGTCCTAATGGTGTTAGGAAAGGGGCTGCGAAATCTGCCTTGCACCTTCCAAATTTCGGGATTTCTCCTCCCAAATGAAGTAGCTACACCATAGGAAGGTATTAAGCATGGTTGGCCATGATTTGGCTTGCTATGCTTTGCTAATAGCACTCTTTTAAATCCTAATTTGCCCTTCCTAATTACCACATATTTATAGGTACGAATTTTGAGTATTTTCTTGCTCCAATTTTATTCTTGGGTCAAAAGGGATCCATTGGCCCAATTTTGATAATGAGTGATCATTAGTACATGATGTTGGAAGTCTCTCCAACATGTTTATTTAATTTATGGTCGCGTTATATTTCCGTGTTATTGGTTTTCCGACGTAGTTTCCTAATTTGGTAATTCGTCACATTGTGACGTACACAAGGTCAATCAAGTTTTTTCGTTGCACGAATTCCTTTGTGGAACGCTTAGGGATAATATTTTTTTATGGATTTTTCTGATGTGTTCTCTCACGTACGATAGTGGTATATAAGTTCTATCATTCCGATAATACGGAAATTGTTTATTTATTATTTTCATACTTGAACTTGTTCATGGGTCATAAGTTGTCCATTGGTCCAATTTATTTTATGGACTATCCCCACATATGTTTGGAGTCCACCCATAAATTTTTAATTTAGTTTATGATCACATTTTATACACATGATAATGGATTTTCCAACATATTCCTAATTACGATAATAAGTCACAATAACTCTTAAATATACCCCAAATGACTTTTATTGACCCAAATTTCTTGATGGATCATTAGAAGATATTATTTGAAGTCCATCTATTATTTTTATTTAATTTTCTGACTCATCTAAGTATGTGTGATAATGATTTCCCGACTTATTCCCTGATTGCGATACTCAGTCGCAAAACGTCTTAAACTTGGACCATCCAATTTTTCTTTGCACGAATTTCTCCGTGGGTCATTAGGGAGTATTATTTAGAGTTGAACTATGGTTTTTATGGAATTTTCTAATGGGTTTTTTATGCACGATAATGGCACGTGCGTTTTTTTCTATTTCACTAATACTGAATTTATCGTTTTCAAGTTATTTCTAATTTTCAAATTACCGAATTTCCGGGGTGTTACAGTGTAACTTTAGATATTCGAGTTTCTTCTATTCAGTCGAAGCTCTGACACTTCGACTGATCGATTGCATATCTTGACAACCGAAGCTCTGATACTTCAACTGGTCAATTTTAGTCTTTGTCAATCGAAACTCTGTTGCTTCAACTGATTAGCTTTAGTCTTTAACAGTCGAAGTTCTGACAATGTGATACTTCATGGATGTGTGACACATGTCATATTTGAATGTTTGGATATAGTTGATATTTTTTTTTCACAAGACACGTCACCTTCAGGGCTATATGGAAAGACCTAAGTTTATGTGCCCACGCATTCCAAAGTACAAGGAGGGTACAAGAGGCTATAAATACTTCTTATCACCTTTTGTCAAAGTGGAGTCAACACATCAGAGCAAAAGTGCCGCCAGAGATCATAGAATCCTAATTAGAGAAAAAGGTCAGTGCGAGAGTAGGAGAACGAAGCCAAACATCTGTGGAAGAATTTGAGAGGATCAATTTGACTTGGCGTCAACTTATAGATCCTGATCTGAATCAGAGGATAGTGAATTGAAGAAAAGCGACGTCGATTCTCCATAAGGGATTTCAACTCAAGCTTTCAGCAAATAGTATTCAATGAAGAACATCCAATTCATACTTCTATTCCTTATTTAGAATGGATTGTTCATCAAAATTGATTTGAACGAGTGTGGTGTGATCTATACAAGTGCTATGTACAGATCTCTATGTGTGTGGTTATTTAGATCAGATCGAAGCTAGAGGATCTGATCTCTTATGAACATGTTGTAGCGTGTGTGTGTGTGTTTTCTAAGCAATTGTGCTCGTGTGTGTGTGTGGTTTGATCCGTCGAGATCATGTGTGTTGTACTCAACTTTATTGAGTAGTGTGTGCCTCACTGTGTGAGGGGTGGACGTAGGAATCACATTGTATGACTTCCAAACCATCTAAAAAACCTCTGTGCATCATGGTTTGATCTGTATGCTCTTATTGTAGATGTTTGCATAGGGATTTCCATCACACACTAAGCATTCATTCACTGTTTGATCAATTGTCTCATATGCATTAACTACATACTAACACATCCAATATGTGTGGCTCTGATTGAATAGATTCATTAATCTAAATGCAATTTTTAAATTGCTAAGATTTCCGCTGCGATTGGTAACAGATCTATTTAACCCCCCTTCTAGATCTACTCATCCTCTACATTCGATCCTACAATGCTTCTTGATAGGTACTTTCAACTTTATATATTTTTTCAACATCAAAAAGGGGGAGATTGTTGTCTCTATATGCTTTTGTGATGTTTTGAAGTTAACAAAATGTGGAATGGATAAAGCATGTCAATTATGGTGATTTTTGTATTATATGTGAGATTATTGAAGACTTACATCTTTGAGCTAACCTTGAACTAAATATTATGTGTCAATAAGCATTTTAGGATTTACATGAGGTGTTGAGTCCATGGACAAAAGACCAATGTAAGTGTTTAATGTTTTTGCCTTTTAGAATTCAAACTGACAGAGTTTTCTGCACTTTGCAGGGAATCAGACGACTGATTCAGGGTTATCGGACAAACGATTTTCCCAGTAACTTGGGACTAGGGGCAGTGAACAAATCAGATGACCGACTTATGAATTTTGGATGACCGATTTTCCTAGTAACTTGGGTCTGGGGATAGTGCAGAATCGGACCACCGATTTGGAGGAATCGGATGATCGATCAGGAGAGTGTGTCGACATAGAAAAACTATGTGTCAACCCTAAGTCTAGATCAAGAATCGGATGAGCGATTTGGTAAAATTGGTCGACTGATTACGGAAACGCAGTTTCCATATTTGGAGAGGACTCTTTCTCTTTGGTTTTAACCTAAGGGTTCTGAGATCCACAGCTCAAGATGGACTCCTTAGCACGTGGATATATAAAGGAGGACCGTTCCACATCTCTAAGTACGACACATGGAAGAAGGAGACGGAGCACATCTTGGCTAGGGCTTCAACAGTGAACCTGTGAACCTACAAGTTTCTAGAGCTTCTTCTTCAGATTGTTGCATTGGAAACAAGTTCTTGGGCATCCAGAAGATTGTGGTTCATCTGTACTACATCTAGCATGTTGTTGCAGAGGACTTTGTGTAACGCCCCGACGCGGAATATCGGAGCGGGATTACAGTTATTAAATAGTACAGAGCGAGAAATAAATGCAAACCATTGCACAATGGAATAATACCCAATAAACTCCAATTTCATTAATAATTCACCAGTCATCATTACATCATCGTATCAGAGCCAAAACTAGGGCCCAGAGTACTTTATTGAAAATCAAACTATTACATAATGACTAACTGACTCACTAACTCTTAACTATACTAACTACTACTAGATAGCACTGGTGGCTGAAATGGTCACTCCTGAGCATCTCCCTCAGTCCCGTCCTCGTATGTGTGGTCGTCTCCATCCGACTCACCTGAACACATTAAATAAAAATGCAGGATGAGCGAATAACGCCCAGTAGGACTTAATATCTCATGAACACAAGCATGCTTTAAATAGTTAATGTTTTAATGGCGGGTTAACTAGAGAGTAAAGTCATGTAGAGCATGTCACGATAACGAGAGAACAATTGCAACTGGCACAGGGAAAATAGTACAACGAGAACGATAATAGAATGGCCATGTAACGATATAACATGTAAATTGCACAACGGTGCACTAGTAACGATCACGCTTGCACTTGTAGAGATAGCACTTTGATTGTCATAGATTAATCTAGATAGTAAACTGGCGCTGGATGCATGCCGTAACACATCCTATGATCATTTTAACTCCCATGGGTACTGGCACTTTTCGGGCGCTCCTCCCAGGACCTGATCGGGCCCTATTGCGCTGGCATTAGTCATTTCTTTTATCTTAGACAATCACACGAATGGCCAATAGAGTACCAAGAAGAGATAAGAGAGTACTAGACGAGATAGATGAGAGTGTAGAGAGAACGTGAACAGATGAGAGTAAAGAGACTGTAGATGAGAGGGGTACATTCGTAAAACGACGATAAACACGATAGTAACGGTTGCACAACACCAAGTCGGGTGCCGGCAGTCTGGTAGAAGTCACAACCGCCCCTTAGCCGTGCTGTGTACACGGGTCAGGTGGTCCGGTGTGAACTCAAGACGAGAAGGAATATACTAAGGTATGGATCGTACTGATCCCTAAGGTGTAACAGGTTTTGAGGTACAACTAGCTCGTTGACTAAGGACGTGCGCCAAAGCCAAGAAGACTTACGGAGGTCTTGACAAGGAGTCCCTGGTCCAGTCGAGAGTATTCTCGGTGGAGAGGTGGTCCAAGTCAAGGGAAAAGTGTGTAGAAACGGGTCCGTCGTGCCTCGAGTGCTCGAAGGCCGAGGGAAAACGGTAACGGTAGATAAAATGCGCGAGTAAAAATGGAAACAATTGTATTTAACAAAATAGGGTAATTTAGTCATTTATTTCGATAATTTACCGAATACATTATTGCATAATTTATCAAGGTCAAATGGCATTTAATAACGTTGTGTGTGTAAGTGTAAAGAAATCTTGAGGATATGACAAGTCGTGCAAATGTCATTTTAAATATTTAAATTTATATCATTAATGTCAATTATTATTTTACCAAGTCGAATTAACTATAACATGGGTTAATCATGGCTAATTAAGAAGTATATAGACTAATCAGCAGGGATACAAGCACAATTATTAGTTCTGGCCGAAATTTCAAGAAGGCGACGGGGTGCAAGGGCGCGTTACTGATCGAGTCGCGACGGGGTATCCCGTCGCAGTTCAGGTCGCGGTGGTGCGGCCTGGCGCGACAGGCGAACCGGCCGGCCTGGCCTGGTTCGGGTTTGAGAACGCGGCGGCGAGGGCCGTCGCGTTCATTACGCGGCCTTCAGACCGACCGCGATACACCTGTTATCGCGGCGCATCGCGCCGTCGCGATAACAGGGGCGGTCCAGGGTTTTTCCCTTTTCTCTGTGTGGACCTTTCTTGATACAGGGTCAATCTAAATTCAATATAAATTCGCACGGTGATCCAAAAAGCATGAAACCAGTTTTAAACGAAAGTAGACATGTATATCTATCAACATGCACGATTAATTTGAAAATAGTCAAGGTTTAGACATGCATTGATCAGGTTACTTTTCGGTGACCTAAACAGGCGCAGTCAGTGTTCCACGAATTGTTCAGGGATGAATACATGACGAAAAATTACGAAACCAGCGGCGTTTGAAAGCTAACAGGATGTAGTATTTATGATAATTTTATCATAATCCGAGATCAAGTATAAACGGGGTTCACAAGCAATCATGAAGGGTCGGGTGCATGTATCTGACAGATATTCAAAGAATTAATTCTCCCTCATGGGAGATCGAAATAGAACGAAACCAAGGGCGTTTGAAAGCTATTGCACTGTAGTATCATTGAGAATTTTCTCATAGCATGGGAACAAGTACGTGCAGGGATTAGAGAAAACATGAGATTAGGGTTCATGGTCACAGCAGGGTTTCATGAATTAAATTCGCCCAAATGGATGAACGGAATACAACGAAACCATAGGGCTTTTGAAGAGGTACATGAAGGCTACCTAGGGTAATTGTTTCACGATTTTAGCTTGAGAGATTGCCTACCTTTTTCGTGAAGTAAGAAAGCCCTAGTTTGAATGACGAAAACGGGAGAATATCCAAGCTTGTCAAGCCTCCTCCTCCTTGCTCTTCGTCCAGAACTTCTCCTCTTCGTCTCCTAGAACTCCAGCCACGAACTATGGGTGGTAGGGAAGAGATTTTGGGTGTTTTGATAGCCTATAGAGTTCTAAGTCACCTAAAACTCCTTCTCTCTCATCCAACTCCGAAAATTGGTATTTATCTCCCACCTTCTCTTATTTATCTACCTAATAGGGTTGGGAAGAGTTCCAATTTCGTGGTCAAAGGGTTAGGATATGGGTAGGACTCCTTTTTAGGATATATATGGGTTATTTAACATTTATCTTAACCCTTTACTATTTATTTAATTAATTAGATACGAATTTAGCCTATTTACCTCTCATCCCATGATGGGCTATCCTTATTTGGGCCCATTCTATTGGGTTTGGGTTATTAGAGTAACCCACTAATAATTTAGCTTAATGGGTATTGCATTAATTCCCTTTTATTCCATGTATTCTCCCTTTATTATAATTAAATCGATTTATCTCATTTATTAAATAATAAATTTTTATTTTTCTTGATTTTAAAAATCAAGGGTGCTACATCCTCCCCCTCTTAAAAAGAATTTGGTCCCCAAATTCATAGGATCGTAAGAGGAAGAATGACTTACTGAATAATTCTGGATAATTCCGTCGCAATAACGCTTCGGGCTCCCACGTGGCCTCTTCGACTTCATGGTTTCTCCATAATACCTTCACCACGGGTATAGACCGATTCCGAAGCTGTTGCATCTTCTTGTCCAAAATTTTTACTGGCCTTTCTTCATAGGTCATATCCTTATTCAGAATAATGTCATCATAGCTGATTACGTGTGACGGATCATATACGTATTTCCTCAGCATGGATACATGGAAAACATTGTGTACTGTCGAGAACTGGGGAGGTAGTGCTAGACGGTATGCTACCTCACCAACCTGTCCAATACCTCAATGGACCTATGAATCTTGGTCTCAACTTGCCTTTCATCCCAAACCTTTGAAATCCTCGGGTCGGGGATACTTTGAGCATCACATGATCTCCGGCTTGAAATTCCAAGTCTCTTCTTCTTTTGTCTGCATAGCTCTTTTGCCTGGATTGAGCTATCTTAATTCTGTCTCTGATAATTTGTATGTCTCTGCTAGTGCTCTGCACCATGTCTGGTCCCAGCCATTGCTGTTCACCTACTTCATTCCAGCATACTGGCGATCTGCAACTTCTGCCATACAGTGCTTCAAATGGTGCCATCTTAATGCTGGCCTGATAGCTATTGTTGTAGGCAAATTCTATTAGAGACAGTTGTTCATTCCAATACCCTTCAAAGTCTATAGCACAAGCTCGTAGCATGTCTCCACTATCTGATTTGTTCTTTCGGTCTGTCCATCCGTCTGTGGGTGGAAAGCTGTGCTAAAGTTGAGTTTTGTGCCTAGGCAGTCTGGAGTCCCTTCCAGAATCTAGAAGTGAATCTGGGGTCACGATCTGAGACAATGGATACTGGAACTCCATGTAGTCTGACTACTTCTTTCACATACAAAGCTGCTAACACATCCACACTCCAAGTGCTCTTAATGGCAAGGAAGTGTGCGGACTTGGTTAAACGGTCCACAATAACCCATATAGCATCAAGTCCACCACGAGTTCGGGGTAAACCCATGATGAAATCCATTCCGATGCTTTCCCATTTCCATTCAGGTATGTCCAGGGGCCTAAGTACACCCGCAGGACGACGGTGTTCTGCTTTTACCTGTTGACAAGTGAGGCAGTGTGCGGCATGCTCAGCTACCTCACGCTTCATGTTTGGCCACCAAAATGACCTTTTCATGTCTTGGTACATCTTGGTTGCACCTGGATGTATTGTGTACTTGGTCTTGTGGGCTTCATCCATCAGTTTCCTTTTCAGCTCTTCATTGTCAGGCACACATGTCCTGGCTTGGAATAATATTCTTCCATCTTCAGCGATGGAGAAGTCTGGCTTGTCAGCTATGGTCTCCCTTACTCTGATTAGAAACGGATCATTAGCCTGTTGCTCTCTGATCTCGACAAAGATGTCGGGTTGAGCTTTAAGATTAGCCACTAACATCTTATCACTCCTCTTTTCAATATTCAGATCTAGACTGGCGAATTGCTCTAACAATTGCATCTCGCCCATGACTAGACAGGATAACGAAGCTACTGGCTTCCTGCTAAGTGCATCAGCTACTGCATTACCTTTGCCTGGGTGATATTGAATGTTGAAGTCAAAATCCTTCAAGTACTCCAGCCATCTCCGTTGTCGCATATTGAGCTCCTTCTGAGAGAATAAATACTTCAAACTCTTGTGGTCGGAGTAGACAATGAATTGTTCCCCATATAGGTAATGCCTCCAAATCTTGAGTGCAAATACCACAGCAGCTAGCTCCAAGTCATGGACAGGATAGTTAACCTCATGTTGCTTCAATTGCCTTGATGAATAGGCTATCACGTTCTCATTCTGCATTAATACGCAGCCTAGACCGATTCCAGATGCATCAGTGTAGACTGAGAATCCTGCGCCTTCGACTGGTAATGCGAGGACAGGTGCAGATGTCAACAATTGCTTGAGTGTCTGAAAGCTCTTCTCGCACTCCTTGCTCCAGACATATGGGTTTTCCTTCCGCGTAAGACGCGTAAGAGGTACAGCTATCTTGGAGAAGTCTTTTATGAACCGTCTGTAATATCCAGCCAGTCCAAGAAAGCTCCTGATTTCTGTGACATTGGTCGGCCTTTCCCAGTTGAGCACAGCTTCTACCTTGGAAGGGTCGACAGCGATACCATCCTTGGAAATGACATGTCCTAGGAACGACACCTCCTCGAGCCAGAATTCACACTTGCTCAATTTGGCGTAGAGTTGGTTGTCCCGCAAGATTTGCAGAGCGATCCTCAGATGCTCCTCGTGCTCTTCTTTGGTCTTGGAGTATATGAGAATATCATCAATGAATACCACGACGAACTTGTCGAGGTAGGGCCGGTAGATGCTGTTCATTAATTGCATAAAAGCTGCAGGAGCATTGGTTAGTCCAAAAGGCATGACTACAAATTCATAATGACCGTACCTGCTCCTGAAAGCTGTCTTGTAAATATCTGCATCTTGAATCCTCATCTGATGATATCCCGATCTAAGGTCAATCTTAGAAAAATATTTAGCTCCTGATATTTGATCAAATAATTCATCGACACGCGGCAGAGGGTACTTGTTCTTGATAGTGAGATTGTTCAACTGCCTGTAATCGATGCATAACCTCATAGATCCGTCCTTCTTCTTGACGAACAACACTGGTGCTCCCCAAGGAGAAGTACTTGGCCTAATAAAACCCTTTTCTAGAAGTTCCATCAGTTGCTCTTTCAATTCTTTCAATTCAGCAGGGGACATCCTGTAGGGTTGACGTGAGACTGGTGCAGCTCCAGGTACGAGATCAATTGAGAAATTTACATCTCTCTCGGGTGGAATGCCTGGCAGCTCATCGGGAAACACGTCTGGATATTCTTGCACTATGTGGATGTCTGATATCTTAGTTGCTTTCTTCTCAACTACAATTGCGGCGAGAAATGCCACACAGCCCTTTCTTATCATGTTCTGTGCCTTTATAGCAGAGACGAGGGACAAGTATCGCTTGTGCCTACGTCCTGTGAAGGTCAGCTTAGGGAATTCACTAAAAGAAATTTTCCCTCTTCTACAATCCACGATAGCCCCATACGTGGATAGCCAATCGGCTCCCAAAATGACATCGTAGCCCTCCATGGGCATACAGATCAAGTCAGCTCTAAGGTTAAGTTCACCAACCTTAACATCAGCTAATGGAAAATATTTATTTAATTGAGCCTTTTCTCCTAGTGGTGTTGTGACAGATAATTCAAATGTCATAGATGCAGGTTTCTCATTTAGGGTATCAGCAAATGCTTGTGATATGAACGAATGCGTTGCGCCAGTATCGAACAAAACAAATGCTGATTGAGAAAAGACTGGTAGGGTACCTTCTACAACTCCACCTTCCTCGGTGGTCTCCACCTCTTGCAGGGCTTGGAGTCTGCCTGGCTTCTTTGGTCCCGCAGGACGCTTCTCGTTCTCTCTCAGTAATGGGCATTCTTGAATGCGGTGATCACGACTGCCACAGCGAAGGCATGCACCTGCCTTCCTCCAGCACTCTTCCGTCGTGTGACCTAGCTTGTCACAATGCTTGCATCTTGGCTTGTTGTTTGGAGTAGTAGTGGTTGGGACTTTGGGCTTCCGCTCCTGGCTTGGCCCGTCAGTGATACTTAACGGCCTTTTCTTGCCATTAGTAGGCTTGCTCGATACTCCAGAAGTTTGCTCCTTCCTGAACATTCTACCCTTGATGCGCTCAGTGAGTTCAGTTGCATCTTCCAGGCATTGTGCTCTCCTGACCATCTCTGGGTAGGTCTGAATATCAAATGGTGCCAGCTGTGTAATATATGCGGGTCTAAGCCCGTTGAGGAATCTCTTCGCCTTCATCCTCTGGGTACTAACCAGATGATTGGCGTAGCGAGCCAATCGAGAGAATTGTGCCTCATATTCTGCAACCGTCAGGTTTCTCTGTTTCAGAGCGGCGAACTCGGCGGCTTTCCTTTCTTGAATTCTTTCTGAAAAATATTTGGAGTTGAATTGCTCCTTAAACTCATTCCATGTAAACTGAGCATCTGCCCGTGTGGCCTCAATGGACTCCCACCACGCACGGGCGTCCCTTTCCAGCTGGAATGTGGCAAGTAAAAGCTTATCTCCATCCGCGCATTGCATAACGCGGAAAATACGCTCAGTCTCCTTGAGCCAGTTCTCGGCCTCATCAGGGTCTGTGGTACCGCTGAATCGAGGCGGGTTCAGGTTGCGGAAATTTCTATGTAAATCTCCAGCTGCTCGGTTGTTGTTATTGTTGTTGTTGTTGGCTCCAGCAGCCTGAAGTAAAGCTTGAGTAAGTTGCTGGATAGTCTGCTGCATATCACGGAGTTGAGCACGCTCCGCTGCCATTGTTGATATTTAAGTTCCTTCAAAAGAGAATTTAAATGTAAGTCGTTGAGTTTGCACTAAGTTTGTGCGTGTGTGTGTTTATTTTATCTCATTACCCACGGTTCTACCCATCTCTCATAGGTATGGAATTAGACTCTAAGTCAAGTCAGGTCAAACCTAGATCATCCTATACTTAAGAATAACCTAGGCTCTGATACCACAAAACTGTAACGCCCCGACGCGGAATATCGGAGCGGGATTACAGTTATTAAATAGTACAGAGCGAGAAATAAATGCAAACCATTGCACAATGGAATAATACCCAATAAACTCCAATTTCATTAATAATTCACCAGTCATCATTACATCATCGTATCAGAGCCAAAACTAGGGCCCAGAGTACTTTATTGAAAATCAAACTATTACATAATGACTAACTGACTCACTAACTCTTAACTATACTAACTACTACTAGATAGCACTGGTGGCTGAAATGGTCACTCCTGAGCATCTCCCTCAGTCCCGTCCTCGTATGTGTGGTCGTCTCCATCCGACTCACCTGAACACATTAAATAAAACGCAGGATGAGCGAATAACGCCCAGTAGGACTTAATATCTCATGAACACAAGCATGCTTTAAATAGTTAATGTTTTAATGGCAGGTTAACTAGAGAGTAAAGTCATGTAGAGCATGTCACGATAACGAGAGAACAATTGCAACTGGCACAGGGAAAATAGTACAACGAGAACGATAATAGAATGGCCATGTAACGATATAACATGTAAATTGCACAACGGTGCACTAGTAACGATCACGCTTGCACTTGTAGAGATAGCACTTTGATTGTCATAGATTAATCTAGATAGTAAACTGGCGCTGGATGCATGCCGTAACACATCCTATGATCATTTTAACTCCCATGGGTACTGGCACTTTTCGGGCGCTCCTCCCAGGACCTGATCGGGCCCTATTGCGCTGGCATTAGTCATTTCTTTTATCTTAGACAATCACACGAATGGCCAATAGAGTACCAAGAAGAGATAAGAGAGTACTAGACGAGATAGATGAGAGTGTAGAGAGAACGTGAACAGATGAGAGTAAAGAGACTGTAGATGAGAGGGGTACAATCGTAAAACGACGATAAACACGATAGTAACGGTTGCACAGCACCAAGTCGGGTGCCGGCAGTCTGGTAGAAGTCACAACCGCCCCTTAGCCGTGCTGTGTACACGGGTCAGGTGGTCCGGTGTGAACTCAAGACGAGAAGGAATATACTAAGGTATGGATCGTACTGATCCCTAAGGTGTAACGGGTTTTGAGGTACAACCAGCTCGTTGACTAAGGACGTGCGCCAAAGCCAAGAAGACTTACGGAGGTCTTGACAAGGAGTCCCTGGTCCAGTCGAGAGTATTCCCGGTGGAGAGGTGGTCCAAGTCAAGGGAAAAGTGTGTAAAAACGGGTCCGTCGTGCCTCGAGTGCTCGAAGGCCGAGGGAAAACGGTAACGGTAGATAAAATGCGCGAGTAAAAACGGAAACAATTGTATTTAACAAAATAGGGTAATTTAGTCATTTATTTCGATAATTTACCGAATACATTATTGCATAATTTATCAAGGTCAAATGGCATTTAATAACGTTGTGTGTGTGTAAGTGTAAAGAAATCTTGAGGATATGACAAGTCGTGCAAATGTCATTTTAAATATTTAAATTTATATCATTAATGTCAATTATTATTTTACCAAGTCGAATTAACTATAACATGGGTTAATCATGGCTAATTAAGAAGTATATAGACTAATCAGCAGGGATACAAGCACAATTATTAGTTCTGGCCGAAATTTCAAGAAGGCGACGGGGTGCAAGGGCGCGTTACTGATCGAGTCGCGACGGGGTATCCCGTCGCGGTTCAGGTCGCGGTGGTGCGGCCTGGCACGACAGGCGAACCGGCCTGGCCTGGCCTGGTTCGGGTTTGAGAACGCGGCGGCGAGGGCCGTCGCGTTCATGACGCGGCCTTCAGGCCGACCGCGATACACCTGTTATCGCGGCGCATCGCGCCGTCGCGATAACAGGGGCGGTCCAGGGTTTTTCCCTTTTCTCTGTGTGGACCTTTCTTGATACAGGGTCAATCTAAATTCAATATAAATTCGCACGGTGATCCAAAAAGCATGAAACCAGTTTTAAACGAAAGTAGACATGTATATCTATCAACATGCACGATTAATTTGAAAATAGTCAAGGTTTAGACATGCATTGATCAGGTTACTTTTCGGTGACCTAAACAGGCGCAGTCAGTGTTCCACGAATTGTTCAGGGATGAATACATGACGAAAAATTACGAAACCAGCGGCGTTTGAAAGCTAACAGGATGTAGTATTTATGATAATTTTATCATAATCCGAGATCAAGTATAAACGGGGTTCACAAGCAATCATGAAGGGTCGGGTGCATGTATCTGACAGATATTCAAAGAATTAATTCTCCCTCATGGGAGATCGAAATAGAACGAAACCAAGGGCGTTTGAAAGCTATTGCACTGTAGTATCATTGAGAATTTTCTCATAGCATGGGAACAAGTACGTGCAGGGGATTAGAGAAAACATGAGATTAGGGTTCATGGTCACAGCAGGGTTTCATGAATTAAATTCGCCCAAATGGATGAACGGAATACAACGAAACCATAGGGCTTTTGAAGAGGTACATGAAGGCTACCTAGGGTAATTGTTTCACGATTTTAGCTTGAGAGATTGCCTACCTTTTTCGTGAAGTAAGAAAGCCCTAGATTGAATGACGAAAACGGGAGGAATATCCAAGCTTGTTCAAGCCTCCTCCTCCTTGCTCTTCGTCCAGAACTTCTCCTCTTCGTCTCCTAGAACTCCAGCCACGAACTATGGGTGGTAGGGAAGAGATTTTGGGTGTTTTGATAGCCTATAGAGTTCTAAGTCACCTAAAACTCCTTCTCTCTCATCCAACTCCGAAAATTGGTATTTATCTCCTACCTTCTCTTATTTATCTACCTAATAGGGTTGGGAAGAGTTCCAATTTCGTGGTCAAAGGGTTAGGATATGGGTAGGACTCCTTCTTAGGATATATATGGGTTATTTAACATTTATCTTAACCCTTTACTATTTATTTAATTAATTAGATACGAATTTAGCCTATTTACCTCTCATCCCATGATGGGCTATCCTTATTTGGGCCCATTCTATTGGGTTTGGGTTATTAGAGTAACCCACTAATAATTTAGCTTAATGGGTATTGCATTAATTCCCTTTTATTCCATGTATTATCCCTTTATTATAATTAAATCGATTTATCTCATTTATTAAATAATAAATTTTTATTTTTCTTGATTTTAAAAATCAAGGGTGCTACACTTTGCTTGTCTACATCATCACTCATCTACTTCCAGACAAGAGACTTCTAAGCCAGAGTTTTATTTCTTTTTCTCCTGTTCTTGAGTTGAGAGTTGTACTTAAAGTGATCTTATTATTGATCATGTATGTGTGAGAGTTTTCTCATGTTGTTCGAGCGTGTGTGAGGTGTGACAGTGAGTCTTTCATTGTCTTTGTGTGTGTGTGTCACTGTGTGTGTGTAAGGGGGAGATGTTTACTCTGTACCTCGAGCCGTCATCAGAGTAGTGTGTTTCCACCTCACGTGAGTGAGGGGTGGACATAGGCGCACATCCTTGAGTGGCCGAACCACCTAAATCTATGTGCACTCTTTGTGGTTTGATATTCTTCTCTTCTACCACTGTTCTCCGTGCTTGTTCGGATATGGTCACTCTATTCAGCTTGTTTAATTCTGTTCTACGTGCTTGTTTTAGACATCAACCAATTCACCCCTCCCCTCTTGGTTGTCCATCGCACACTTGTTTTTCAGAAACATCAACACCTAGCCATTGGGACCTTCACATTTGTTGGCCACCTCTTCCTCGTTGTCCTCACCTTGTCCATAACACCACCACCCCGAGGAGCGTCACTTGTTGTCACTGTCGTGCCTCCTGCTCACCGTCGGCCATCAGGAGAAGGAGAGGATGGGAGAAGGGGTTTCCATGCTAGAGAGAGTAAAAAAGGGAAAGGGAGAAAGGCTAATGGAGGTCTAATATGTAGCGGTCCTTGTCGTTCGGATCCGTTAACCCAATAACGAACCTGACACGACTCCGCCTCCCGCGATCGGGCCGAAGCCTTGCAAGGGATACCATTCACAAGTCCGTAACAATATAAAGGAAACAGCTCAAATATGTATAAGATTGACAATCTCACAAATATTTACATGAAATGTACATAGCCAATACTCAACAGTAACCAAACTACAACAGAAACCTAGGGCATACCCCGAGGTGTACAACAGTAAGAAAATTACACTGTCGGTGGTGCAGACCCTCCGCTACGATGCGGCTCCGAGCTAGACGACGGGTGTGAGGTCTCTTGCTCTCCCTCACCTGAAAGGGGGTAGGGGTAAGCCTCTCGAGTCACTGGCTCAGTAGAGAAACTCCCCTAAAAACTGAGCAAAACAACACAAGTAGTAAAGCCGGAAACTACGCTAACAATTTATAGAACTAGCTAGCAAGATGTAAAGCTGTAAATACCACTTACCGCTTGCCGCTTGATAGAAACAACAATAATAAATAAACGGTAAACCCAACTAGGCGTACGTGCTAAAGTAGGAAAACGCCACACTCGAGTCACGCAGACTGGCTCACGACACCAGCAACTGATTCGGACAAACCAGACAGGGCTACCTCCCAGCCTCGTAGCCACGGACGTAAGGTCCAGCTACCGCTTCACCCAACACAAGCCAAGAAACTGTGGAGTCTAACTAACCACCACACCTGCGGACCACACTGCCGCAGGCCAATGCCTGGCACCTTTAGGGACTCTGGCTCGAGCTCCCTAAAGTGAGGCACTGGAAAACATGACTAGCTGGGGCCCAGTACGTCTACTGGTGTCTGCCTTTCCCAACTACGAGCGCGCTACAAGTGACAAAACACAAACTCTCTCTAGTCGTTGTCCCACTTCCGTCTTTCCCTCAGCCAGACGTGCTACTCAACGCAAGAGTGAGGGTGTCCAGGAAGACGACAAGACCTCGTCGGTACCCAGTACCGGGACAAGCCCCGAGCACACACACGTGCCTGGCTCACACAAAACCTGGGGCTCCCAACTGAAAAGGTATCCACAGTAGGCATCGTACTACTCACCACGCACACACAAACCACGTGAACACCGCACAAACCATGTGAAACCTCACGACAACCGCGTGAATAGCACGCACACACAACATGCTACACGCTCCTCGAGCGCCACAGGTGCCCATGCACCACTTTCCATAGCCATGCTATACAATTCCCGATAATCGGATGAAAACATACACATGTATGCACACAAACAGCACTCTCGGCTGCTATCGTGATGGGGTCATAGGTCGCCTACTGGTCGTGACACCCCGATATGTCGCATTAAGAAACCCTAACGGGACAGGTCGGCCTGTCGCGACCTAGTCGCGACGGACAGGTCTGTCACCTTCATAGGCGCAAACCCTAATCCGGAATCCCTCTTCCGGATCACCCCCAAAACCCCTACAAACTAGGGTTTCCATCTATTTTACATGCTTTAATGTGTGTCCTAGCATGGTTTCTATTATTTGGAAAGCACATAACGCATTAAACACGCTACACACAAAATTCACGGATCAAATCACGTGGAATCTCCCTACTTCCGCGAAGAACGCGAGGTACGAATCCCACACGGCATTCCTCCCGCTACACGTAGTGTCCTTGCGGAGAGAACACGCCCAACAACGCCCCAACAGTTCGAATCCCTGGAAAATCCCGCAGCAAAACCTCCCTGACCGAGCAGAGCTTGCAAAGGCTCTGTTCGGCTAAAACCTACTTAAAAACGCAGATCGGTTGGGAACGTGACCCCATCCCCCATCGCGACCTGATCGCGACACAGGAAGCTGTCGCCTTCCCATTCATGACGTCAGCCTGCCCCGCCCCGCGCGCGACACACGGCGCGCATGCAGACGACGACTCAAACCATGATTCCATGATCGCGACGCCGTGGGGCGTCGCGTTCTGCAGACGACGACTCAAACCACGATTCCATGATCGCGACACCGTGGACCGTCACGTTAAGAACGTGACGCCCCTCACTTTTGCGTTCACAGACAGTGAACTAGTGAGTGCTCCAGGCCCAAACTGCCGGCCCACGAAGCCTCACAACCTGCGAGAACACCTGCCACACACGTCATCGGCCACACATTGGCCTCCACGAGCATGACACAAGGATCCGAACGGTCGGAACGTTACATTACTATCACCTAAAAGAAATTTCATCCTTGAAATTTAAAGCAGAACCGAATACAAAAAAAAAACTTTTAATTCAACTAGCATGGTACTATCACCTAAAAGAATTAAAAGCTTACTCAAACAAGTATGGATACGCTTTCATTATTTCTTCCGCCAACTCCCATGTATCCTCTCCGCCCTGTCTATTCTCCCATCTGACTTTTACTAGCTCAATCTCTTTATTTCTGAGCTTCTGGGTTCTGCGGCCTCTAATCTGCACTGGATACTCCGGCATTGTCATATCTGGCTTTAAGTCATCCCTTTGATAACTGACCATTTGAAATGGATCTCTGATATACTTTCTGAGCATTGAGACGTGAAACACGTCATGAGCATCTGTAAAATCTGCTGGCAGATCCAACCTGTAAGCTGTCTCTCCCATTCTTTCTTTTATCTGGAACGGCCCAACATATCTTGGGCTCAACTTGCCTTTCTTGTTGAATCTGATCACGCCTTTGGTAGGAGAAACCTTTAGAAACACATAATCACCAACTTCAAACTATAAAGGTCTGCGTCTGGTGTCTGCATAACTTTTTTGA
Source organism: Colocasia esculenta (assembly GCA_014218235.1). NCBI lineage: Eukaryota > Viridiplantae > Streptophyta > Magnoliopsida > Alismatales > Araceae > Colocasia > Colocasia esculenta. The sequence continues at coordinate 3,148,954 of CM024766.1, read as the reverse complement.
CGGCTTTGTGCTGTGCGAAGCTTTTCTTTAATAAATTTCACTGTTTCTGCACACTGTTGAATCAGCTCTGGACACATGACCTGCCTCTCTCCTACTTCATGCCAATTTAGCGGTGATCTGCACGGTCTGCCATACAAAGCTTCATACGGTGCCATCCCAATGCTTGCATGATAACTATTGTTATATGCAAACTCAACCAAGCTCAAATGACGCTCCTAAATACCTCCTCATACTAGACAGCAAGCTCTTAACATGTCTTCAAGTGTTTGGATTGTCCTCTCTGTTTGTCCATCTGTCTGTGGGTGATATGCGGAACTATATCTCAACTCTGTGCCAACAACCCTCTGCAAACTCCTCCAAAACCTGAAGTGAACCGGGGATCTCGGTCTGAAACTATAGTGACTGGAATCCCATGCAATGGCACAATTCTTTCTACATACAACTTGGCTAGTCTGTCTACTGACCATGACATGCTGACTGGCAGCAATCTGTAAATCTTGGTTAATCTGTCCACAAAGACCCAAATAGCATTATGACCTGATGACTTGGGCAAACTAACTATGAAATCCATTGCAATATCATCCCACTTCCACTGCGGAATGGGTAACGGCTGCAATAATCCTCCTGGCTTTTGGTGCTCTGCCTTGATTTGCTGACATACTGCACATCTTGCTATAAACTCTGCAATTTCTCTCTTCATATGCGGCCACCAGAAATGTTTCTTCATGTCTTGATACATTTTTGTACTACCTGGATGGATAGTGTATCTTGATCTGTGAGCTTCTTCCAAGACTTTCTGTTTAATCTCTGCATCAGCTGGCACATATAATCGGCCTTTGAGTCTGACCACACTGTCATCCCCAAAAGTTACTTCTTCCATTCTCACAATGTCAGCTAAACTGCTATCTGCTCTCTGCGCCTCCACTATCTGCCAATATAGAGAAGGCTCCACTGCACTAGTTGCTAATATTGCTCTTCGATGGCTGCTCAGCACATACAATGAATTTTCTGCCACATCTTCGTATAATTTCCATTCTCTGATCATAAGTTGATTCATAACTGTTTTTCTGCTCAGTGCATCTGCTACCACATTTGCTCTACCTGGATGGTAGGCCAAACTGAAGTCATAATCTTTTAGATATTCCATCCATCTACGTTGCCTTAAATTCAGATCTTTCTGAGAAAATATATATTTTAAACTCTTATGATCAGTAAAAATTTCAAATCTTTCGCCATATAAATAATGCCGCCAGATCTTCAATGCAAAGACAACTACTGCCAGCTCTAAATCATGGGTTGGATAATTCTCTTCATGCTTCTTTAGCTGCCTAGAGCCATAGGCTATCACCTTGCTATGTTGCATCAAAACTGCACCCAAACCCCTCTTGGATGCATCGGTAAACAAAACAAACCCGACATTGCCTGACGGAATCTCCAATACCGGTGCTGAAGTCAACCTCTTCTTTAGCTCTGCAAAACTATGCCTACACTCTGAAGACCACACAAAAGGAACCCCTTTCCTTGTCAACTTTGTCATAGGAGCTGCTATCTTGGAGAAATCTTGAATAAATCTTCGATAATAACCCGCAAGACCTAGAAAACTTCTAATTTCTGACACAGTCCTCGGTTCCTCCCATTTCATTACCGCCTCCACCTTAGCTGGATCCACTGCAATACCTTCTCCTGATATTATATGACCCAAGAACTGAATCTCTTTCAGCCAGAATTCACACTTACTGAACTTGGCAAATAATTGATGATCCCTCAATGTCTGCAAAGTAGTCCGCAAGTGCGCTGCATGCTCCTCTTCTGATGCTGAATATACTATAATATCATCAATAAAAACTACTATAAACTGATCCAGATACGGGTGAAATATTCTATTCATTAGATTCATAAAAACGGCTGGCGCATTTGTCAGTCCAAATGGCATTACCAGGAACTCATAATGCCCATATCTGGTCCGAAAAGTTGTCTTATCAATATCTTCTTCCCTAATCCACAACTGATGATATCCTGACCTCAAATCTATCTTGGAGAACACCTTAGCTGATTGAAGTTGGTCAAACAGATCATCTATTCTGGGGAGTGGATACTTATTCTTAATAGTGACTTTGTTCAGCTGCCTGTAATCTATACACATCCTCAGACTACTATCCTTCTTTCTGACAAACAACACTGGCACTCCCCACGGTGATTGACTGGGCCTGATGCTTTTGATATCGGCATACTACCTGGCTGTAGCTCAACTGTGAAGTCTATCTCTCTGTGCGGAGCTAACCCTAGCAATTCCTCTGGGAAAACATCTGCAAACTCCCTAACTACTGGCACTGAGTCTACAGACTTACTAGACTCAACTAGGCTAACCGAAGCAAGGTACGCTACACATCCCGCATTAATCAACTTTCTAGCTCTAAGTGCAGAAATAATAAACTTAGGAGTGTAAAAGGACATACCTTGGAATTCGAATACTACTCCTCCGGGCCTACAAAACCTGACCCTCTTCTTTCTACAATCAACTAATGCCCCATAAGCTTCTAGCCAATCCATTCCCAATATCACATCATAATCTTTCAATGTCAATGCATACAATCTCGCTGGCATCTGATTTCCATAGATTACTATCGAAACATCTTCTAGAAAGCTAGAAGTCAATATATACCCTCCTGAGGGGATCTCTACAACCAACTCACATGGCTTTTCCTCTAAGGGATGAATCATGCTATCCAGAAAATTTTTGGAAATAAATGAATGGGAAGCACCCGGATCAATTAACACTCTAGCAGTAAAATCAAAGAAAGGCAATATACCTTCTATGAGATTGGATGCCTCCGCCTGTGCTCTAGTAACTGCCATCACTCGGCCCCGACCTCCTCTCTGGTAGGGTGCACCTCTGCCTCGCTCTGCTGGCTGCTGCTGAGTCCCTCTGCCATAACTCTGCCCTCGAGGATATGGACAATCCCTCACTAGATGCCCTGGCTGCCCATAGTTGTAACACCTGAAAGTCGGGTACGTCGTAGGCTGCTCTGCCGTACTCTACTGGGACTCCTCTGGAACCGGTGGCCTGTAGCCACAACCTTGCTGAAAACCTCCATGTTGCCTGCCTTTGCCTCGACGTCCTCCTCCTTGGAAGAATCTCTTTATCTGTTTCCCCCACTTTGCTATGCCTGACGATGAAGAAGCTCCAGAGGGTGACTTTCCTTTGCTGATTCCCACTGACTGCTGCGGTAACCAGAAGCTACCCGAACCACCTGGCTCCTCCTGCCTGGCCCAAACAGTCCTCTCCAATATTTCCGCTCACTGCGCTGCCTCCTCCACTGTCCTTGTCACGCCCCGACGCGGAATATCGGAACGTGAGGCAGTTGCAAGAAAAGGGTATAGAGCGAATACTAGACATCAAACCATTTCAAAATGAATAATGATAAAGCAAAATCATTTCATTAATACTTTTCAATGCCTAGTTACAACCACTAATATCAGAGCCAATCTATAGGGCCCGATTACATTGAAATAAGCAAAAGACTAAACTTCAAACCTAACTACTACAATGCTAAATATAGCAATAGGACGCTAGGGTACTCATGACATCACTCCAGGTCGTTCCCGTCCTCTTGAGTGTATGGTTCATCATTGGTCTCACCTGAGAACACAATGACAAATAACCCAGGGTGAGCGAACATCGCCCAGTAGGACTTAAATCTCAGGCTCAAGCAGGCTTTAAGTAATTAATGCATTACAGGCAGAGTAACTAATGACAGAACGGAAGAGAGTGTCAAGTAAAAATATAGCAGGACAGTACGTGAACGAAATAGCAAGACTTTCCAAATAGACTTTCCAAGAATAGCACAAGTGTCGGGAATAGCACAATAATAGCAAGATAGCACAATGTCAAGTATAGCAAGATGGCCATAGTACAGATAGCACAACGAGTATAACATAGCACAACGAGTATAGCATGGCACTTTGTTGTCAATAGACAACGAGAGAACATAGTACTTTTGATTGTCATTTAGATGGTCACGATAGATAGCACTTTGTTGTCAATGGACAACGAGAGAACATAGCACTTTTGATTGTCATTTAGATAGTCACGATAGATAGCACTTTGTTGTCAATGGACAACGAGAGAACATAGCACTTTTGATTGTCATTTAGATAGTCACGATAGATAGCACTTGTTGTCAATGGACAACGAGAGAACATAGCACTTTTTATTGTCATTTAGATAGTCACGATAGATATCACTTGAGTGTAATGCGTCAGTAAACAGGCGATAGTAACAGTTGCACAACACACGCACTTGGTGTTGGCAGTCAGGCGAAACTCACAACCCTTCCGCTGGCCATGTTAAGCACAAGTCCAGAGGTCCGGCGTGATTCAAGACGAGAGTGAACTTCTAATAGCCGTTTGGATCATATAGATCCCTAAAGGGTATCATAGGTGTTAGGGTACAATCGGCTCGTCGACCATGTGGGAATCCATGGACAGAGGAGACTTACGGAGGCCTTGAACAAAGACTTACTAGTCCGGCAGATGGAGTATCCGACGGAGAGTTCGTCCAAGTCAAGAGAGAGGGTATATAGAAACAAGTGCTCGACGTTCTAGAGGAGTTCTAGAACAGTGGAGCGTCGATATCGGTATTCCCAAAACATCGCGAGAAACGATAGACAAGTATAGGGTAATTTAATTACATAAATTACCAGATGTATTATGAAATAGTTTCATGCCAAATTATGCCATAATTGGATGGTTCAAAGTGTGTGTAAGTGTCATGAAATTGTAGATAGAAAAGATCATGTGCATGTATTTTAATCATACATAAATGTTTAATTTATAACAAAGTTATTTTCGGTATGTATGACTGTTAAACAAGAGTACAAACACTGTAGGTAATCAAGCATTGCTGAGACAGGGTTTATGCAAAAAGAACCCAGATCGCGACGTACCCTGATGAGGGTCGCGACGGGGTCAACTGAGATCGCGACGGGTGCTTGTACGGGTCGCGACAGGCTTAGTCTGGTCGGGCAGCAGATCGCGACGACAGGCCCTGTCGCGATCAGATCGCGACAGAGGGCGCTGTCGCGACAACCCTTGTGAATGCGGCCTATCGGGCCGTCGCGTTCACAGGGTCTGCGCCGGGTCCGACAGGGAAAGGACATTACATTGGATTGCGGGCCAGAACTTACCCTATTTGACACAGGGTGGTTCAGAAAATCACAACTAATTGTATAGTCAATGAAAAATCATGAAACTAGTTGCAAAACGACCTAGACATGCATGGGTACTTACAATAAATAGGAATTGGAAAACAATCAGGGTTTGGACATGTTTTAAACACGGGTATTCATGATGAACATGAAACAGTACATAGTTGAGATCAACGATTAAATTCGCAAGATAGGATGAATCAAATTTAGGGCTTTTAGGGGCAAAAGATGCCTAACATGCATCAGTTCCTACAGTAAAAATCTCGTGGCATGGGGTTGAGTATACAAGGAGATCAAGAATTAAGAAGAGGGTTCGGGGTCATGTAAGTTGCAGAACATGAAAAATCAAGAACGAAAGATATGCTCGATGGAAAATTATGAAACCAAAGGGCTTTTGTTCCTGATAGATGAGACATCCTACAGAAAAAGTTTCATGGTTTATGCTTGTGAGAATGCCTACCTTTGATCATTTTCCTCTTCTAGGGTTAAGACTTGAAGAACTCGGGGAAGAACTTGAGAGATCCTTCCTCTCCACGAATTCTCCTCCTCTTGGCCTCTCCTCCTGGTCCAGGAACCTCTTGGCACGAGCTAGGGCCGGCCATGAGGGTTTAAGAGAAGTATTTAAGCTTCTCCCTATTCCCTTTCCTAGTTTAAGTCTAACTCCTATTAAATTCCGAATTTCCTATTTTCCTCTCCCCTTTTTAAGCAAGAGATCTCTATTTGGGTTGGGAGAGAGAGGATTTCGTGGCCAACCCATTAGGGTAGGTTTAGGAATCCAATCCAACTCAAACTTCTATTTTTAATGCATTAAATATCTCTTTTCTATTTTAGTAATATTTTAGTTACGAATTTTGGGTATTCTCTATTATTCCCCTTTTAAAAATCTCTATTTTAGCCCACTAATTTCTAATGGGTCCATTTAATAAAGCCCATTACTTATTTTCATTTGATGGGTTTTATTTAATTCTCTTTTCTTTGATTTTCTAATTGCTTTTAATTTTTATTATTATTATTTTTGAAAAATTCAGGTTGCTACATCCTCCCCCTCTTAAAAAGAATTTGGTCCTCAAATTCATGTGATCATTCAGGAGAGAATGTCTTACCGAAGAGAGCCGGGTAGTTCCGTCTGATAATTGCTTCCGGTTCCCAGGTTGCCTCTTCCACTCCACGATTATTCCATAGGACCTTAACCACATGGATAGGACGGTTCCTGAGTTGTTGTATCTTCTGTTCCAGTATCTTGACTGGCTTCTCTTCGTACGTCACATCTTTGTTCAATATCAACTTCTCGTGGCGAATGATGTGCGTGGGGTCGTACACATATTTCCTAAGCATGGAAACATGGAACACATTGTGTACACATGACAAATCCGGTGGCAACGCCAGCCGGTATGCAACCTCACCAACCCTTTCGAGTACTTCAAAAGGACCGATGAATCTAGGGCTGAGCTTTCCCTTTACACCGAATCTTTGGATGCCACGAGTAGGTGACACTTTTAGGAACACATGATCACCCACTTGAAATTCCAGATCTCGCCTTCTTTTGTCGGCGTAGCTCTTCTGTCTGGATTGGGCAATCTTGAGCCGGTCTCTGATTACCTGAATGTCCTTCGTTGTCCGTTGCACCATGTCTGGGCCTAGCCATTGCTGTTCTCCAACCTCATTCCAGCATGCAGGGGATCTGCAATTCCTTCGTAGAGTGCTTCGAACGGTGCCATCTTGATACTCGCCTGGTAACTGTTGTTATAGGCGAACTCAATAAGAGGTAGGTGCTCATTCCAATAACCTTGAAAATCTATAGTGCAAGCTCTCAACATGTCTTCCACTATTTGGTTGGTTCTTTCAGTTTGCCCATCGGTTTGTGGATGGAATGCGGTACTAAAGTTGAGTTTAGTACCCAGTGCACCTTGCAGTCCTTTCCAAAAATGAGATGTGAATCTCGGATCTCGATCCGAAACAATAGATGATGGAATGCCATGTAGTCTTACAATCTCCTTGACGTATAAGGCAGCTAGTACCTCTACTGACCATTTACTCTTTATAGGCAGAAAGTGGGCGGATTTGGTTAGTCGGTCCACAATGACCCATATGGCGTCGAGTCCACCACGAGTCTTGGGTAAACCCATGATGAAGTCCATGCCGATACTTTCCCATTTCCATTCCGGAATATCAAGCGGTCTGAGTACACCAGCAGGGCGCAGGTGTTCCGCTTTTACTTGTTGGCAAGTAAGGCAGTGAGCGGCATGTTCAGCTACCTCTCTTTTCATGTTCGGCCACCAAAACGTTCTTTTCATATCTTGATACATTTTGGTACCTCCTGGATGAATAGTATACCTTGTCTTGTGAGCTTCATCCATTAGTCTTCTCTTTAGTTCTTCATTGTCGGGAACACATGTCCTTCCTTGAAAGACAAGCCTTCCGTCTTCAGTCATTGCAAAGTCCGGTCTTTCAGTTAGAGTTTCTTTGACGCGAACTAAGAATGGATCATCGTCTTGTTGAGCTTTGATCTCCTCTAGCAGATCAGATTGAATCTTGATATTGGCAACCAAGACTCGATCATCTCTATGTTCGATATTTAAGTCTAACCTTGCGAATTGTTCTAGTAGTTGCATCTCGCCAAGGACTAGACTTGAGACAAATGCCATTGGCTTCCTACTAAGAGCATCAGCCACGGCATTTCCCTTGCCTGGGTGGTATTGGATGTGGAAGTCGAAATCTTTCAAGTATTCCAGCCATCTCCTTTGTCTCATGTTGAGTTCCTTCTGAGAGAATAAATACTTCAGACTTTTATGGTCTGAGTAGACAGTGAATTGCTCGCCATATAGATAGTGTCTCCAAATCTTCAAGGCGAAGACCACGGCAGCCAGCTCGAGATCATGTACAGGGTAGTTGACTTCATGTGTCTTCAGTTGTCTTGAAGAATAGGCGATGACCTTCTCCTTTTGCATGAGTACACATCCTAGCCCGATTCCTGAGGCATCGGTGTAGACAGAGAAACCTTCTCCCTCTATTGGCAGAGCGAGAACAGGTGCTGAGGTAAGACAGTCCTTGAGGGTTTGGAAACTTTTCTCACACTCTTTACTCCAGGAGTATGGATTCTCCTTTCGTGTCAGACGCGTGAGAGGAACAACGATCCTTGAGAAGTCCTTGATGAACCGCCTGTAGTAGCCAGCCAGTCCTAGGAAGCTTCTTATCTCGGTGACGTTGGTTGGTCTCTCCCAGTTGAGTACAGCTTCGACTTTGGAGGGATCAACAGAGATGCCGTCCTTTGAGATGACATGGCCCAAGAAGGATACTTCTTCGAGCCAGAATTCACACTTGCTAAGCTTTGCGTACAGCTTGTTGTCTCGCAAAACTTGTAGTGCTGTCTTTAGGTGTTCTTCTCTTCCTTGGTCTTGGAGTATATGAGGATGTCGTCGATAAAGACGACCACGAACTTGTCGAGGTATGGCCGATATATGTTGTTCATGAGTTGCATAAAGGCTGCAGGAGCATTGGTTAGACCAAAGGCATAACGACGAATTCATAATGTCCATACCTGCTCCTGAAAGCCGTTTTGAAAATATCGTCATCCTTGATCCTCATTTGGTGATAGCCAGATCGAAGATCGATCTTGGAGAAATATTGAGCTCCGAAATTTGGTCGAATAGTTCATCGACCTAGGCAAGGGTATTGTTCTTGATGGTGAGCTGATTGAGTTGTCGATAGTCGATGCACAGCCTCATCGATCCATCTTTCTTCTTTACGAATAGCACAGGTGCTCCCCATGGGGAAGTACTTGGTCTGATGAACCCCTTTTCTAGTAGCTCCATCAGTTGCGCCTTCAATTCCTTCAGCTCGGCAGGTGACATCCGGTACGGTTGACGCGATACCGGTGCGGCTCCAGGAATCAACTCAATGGCGAAGTTGACATCTCGTTCAGGGGGAATCCCTGGCAGGTCTTCGGGAATACATCTGGGTAGTCCTGTACTATATGTATGTCTTCTATCTTGGAACCCTTCTTTTCCACTACTACGGCTGCTAGGAAAGCAATACAACCTTTCCTCATCATGTTGTGGGCTTTTATGGCGGAGACTAGAGACATCCGTCTCTTATGTCTAATCCCAGAGAATGCCAATTTAGGAAAGTCACTAAAGGTAACCTTCCCTTTCTTACAGTCGACACTTGCCCCATATGCGGACAACCAGTCGGCTCCCAAAATTACATCATAGCCTTCCATGGACATACACACCAGGTCGGCTTTTAGGTTATGGTCTCCGATCATTACATCGGCAGAGGGAAAGTATTTGTTCAATTTCTCCTTTTCCCCTAGTGGCGTTGTGACAGAGAACTCACAACCCATGGATATAGGTTTAGCATTCACAGTATCAGCAAAGTTTTGAGATATAAATGAATGAGTGGCTCCAGTATCAAATAAAACGAATGCTGATAATGAGAAAACTTGAAGGGTACCTTCTACCACGCCACCCTCCATAGCAGGTTCCTCATCATGTAGGGCTTGCAGTCGGCCCTGTTTCTTAGGCGCATTAGGGCGCCTTTCATTCTCTTTCAGTAGCGGGCACTCAGGGATACGGTGCTCGCGACTTCCGCAGCGCAGACATGCGCCGGCTTTCCTCCAGCATTCATCAGCCGTGTGACCAGGCTTGTCACAGTGTTTGCAGTGGCTCTTTGTTGGAGTGTTGGGTACGAAAACCTTGGGTTTCCTTTCTTGGCTAGATCCCTCCGTGATGTTGAAGGGACGCTTCTTGCCGTTGGTAGGCTTAGCAGATGACTGACCCGAGGTCACTTCCTTCTTGACGAACTTCCCTTTTATACGGTCGGTGAAGTCCGTAGCATCTTCTAGCAGCTGAGCCCTCTTCACCATCTCGGCGTAGGTCGGGATGTCGAAAGGTGCGAGTTGAGTGATGTAGTGGGGCTTAAGGCCGTTTAGAAAGCGCTTAGCCTTCATCCTTTCAGTGTTCACCAGATGTACAGCATAGCGTGCCAGTCTAGAGAACTGGGCTTCATATTCGGCCACAGTCAAGCTCCGCTGTTTAAGAGCAGCGAATTCCGCAGCCTTCCTTTCTTGAACATGCTCGGAGAAGTATTTGGAGTTGAATGCTTCTTTAAACTCGTTCCAGGTTAATGGCCCATTCTCTCTAGTAGCTTCCACTGACTCCCACCAGGCGCAGGCGTCCTTCTCCAGTTGGAACGTGGCAAGTAGCAGCTTGTCCCCGCTGCACATTGCATGACACGGAAAATTCTTTCCGTCTATTGGAGCCAGTGCTCAGCTTCATCCGGATCCGTGGATCCGCTGAACCTAGGTGGGTTCAGACTTCTGAAGTTGCGATGCAGGTCGCCTGCACCACGATTGCCACCTCCTTGAGTGGCTTGCACAATGGCGCGTGTCAGTTCTTGGATGGTTTGTTGCATGCCCCTCATTTGAGCACGTTCGGCAGTCATCTTGATTGCTTAGTTCCTACAAAAATAACTTACTGTTATGATACTGATGTGAAATTTAATTCGTGCGTGTGTGAGTTTATTTTTGCTAGTTACCCTTGGCTCTAACCACAACTCACATAGGTAGGATAATTGACTCTAGTCGAGGCAGGTTAACCTAGATCATCCTGTACTAAGAATAACCTAGGCTCTGATACCACAAAACTGTCACGCCCCGACGCGGAATATCGGAACGCGAGGCAGTTGCAAGAAAGGGTATAGAGCGAGTACTAGACATCAAACCATTTCAAAATGAATAATGATAAAGCAAATTCATTTCATTAATATTTTCAATGTCTAGTTACAACCACTAATATCAGAGCCAATCTATAGGGCCCGATTACATTGGAATAAAGCAAAAGACTAAACTTCAAACCTAACTACTACAACGCTAAACATAGCAATAGGACACTAGGGTACTCATGACATCACTCCAGGTCGTTCCCGTCCTCTTGAGTGTATGGTTCATCCTCGGTCTCACCTGAGAACACAATGACAAATAACGCAGGGTGAGCGAACATCGCCCAGTAGGACTTAAATCTCAGGCTCAAGCAGGCTTTAAGTAATTAATGCATTAAAGGCAGAGTAACTAATGACAGAACGGAAGAGAGTGTCAAGTAAAAATATAGCAGGACAGTACGTGAACGAAATAGCAAGACTTTCCAAATATAGACTTTCCAAGAATAGCACAAGTGTCGGGAATAGCAAATAATAGCAAGATAGCACAATGTCAAGTATAGCAAGATGGCCATAGTACAGATAGCACAACGAGTATAGCATAGCACACGAGTATAGCAGCACTTTGTTGTCAATGGACAACGAGAGAACATAGCACTTTGATTGTCATTTAGATAGTCACGATAGATAGCACTTTGTCAATGGACAACGAGAGAACATTTGTCATAGATAGTCACATAGATAGCACAATGGACAACGAGAGATAGCACTTTGATTGTCATTTAGATAGTCACGATAGCAATTTGTGTCATGGACAACGAGAGAACATAGTACTTTTGATTGTCATTTAGATAGTCACGATAGATAGCACTTGTGTCAATGGACAACGAGAGAACATAGCACTTTTGATTGTCATTTAGATAGTCACGATAGATAGCACTTGAGTGTAATGCCAAACACTCTGATCATTTAACTCCCATGGGCACTAGCACTTTCGGGCGCACATCCCAGGACCAGATCGGGCCCTTTATATATTGCCAGGCATTAGTTATATTGTTTATCTTTAGACAATCAGTCAATGGCCAATATAGAGTACCAAGAAGTAGATGAGAGCACTAGATGAATAGACGAGATAGTAGAGTGAACGTGAATAGATGAGCGAGTAGAGTATAGATGAGAGTTAGTGGACCTTGCACATGAAACGTCGAGTAACGAGCGATAGTAACCGTTGCACAACACGCGCACATGGTGTTGGCAGTCAGGCGGAACTCACGACCTTACCACTGGCCATGTTAAGCACAGGTCCAGAGGTCCGGCGTGATTCAAGACGAGAGTGAACTTCTAATAGCCGTTTGGACCATATTGATCCCTAAGGGTATCATAGGTGTTAGGGTACAACCGGCTCGTCGACCATGTGGGAATCCATGGACAGAGGAGACTTACGGAGGCCTTGAACAAAGACTTACTAGTCCGGCAGAAGGAGTATCCGACGGAGAGTTCGTCCAAGTCAAGAGAGAGTGTATATAGAAACAAGTGCTCGACGTTCTAGAGGAGTTCTAGAACAGTGGAGCGTCGATATCGGTATTCCCAAAACATCGCGAGAAACGATAGACAAGTATAGGGTAATTTAATTACATAAATTACCAGATGTATTATGAAATAGTTTCATGCCAAATTATGCCATAATTGGATGGTTCAAAGTGTGTGTAAGTGTCATGAAATTGTAGATAGAAAAGATCATGTGCATGTATTTTAATCATACATAAATGTTTAATTTATAACAAGAGTTATTTTCTGTATGTATGACTGTTAAACAAGAGTACAAACACTGTAGATAATCAAGCATTGCTGAGACAGGGGGTTTCATGCAAAAAGAACCCAGATCGCGACGTACCCTGATGAGGGTCGCGACGGGGTCAACTGAGATCGCGACGGGTGCTTGTACGGGTCGCGACAGGCTTAGTCTGGTCGGGCAGCAGATCGCGACGACAGGCCCTGTCGCGATCAGATCGCGACAGAGGGCGCTGTCGCGACGACCCTTGTGAACGCGGCCTATCGGCCGTCGCGTTCACAGGGTCTGCGCCCGGGTCCGACAGGGAAAGGACATTACATTGGATTGCGGGCCAGAACTTACCCTATTTGACACAGGGTGGTTCAGAAAATCACAACTAATTGTATAGTCAATGAAAAATCATGAAACTAGTTGCAAAACGACCTAGACATGCATGGGTACTTACAATAAATAGGAATTGGAAAACAATCAGGGTTTGGACATGTTTTAAACACGGGTATTCATGATGAACATGAAACAGTACATAGTTGAGATCAACGATTAAATTCGCAAGATAGGATGAATCAAATTTAGGGCTTTTAGGGGCAAAAGATGCCTAACATGCATCAGTTCCTACAGTAAAAATCTCGTGGCATGGGGTTGAGTATACAAGGAGATCAAGAATTAAGAAGAGGGTTCGGGGTCATGTAAGTTGCAGAACATGAAAAATCAAGAACGAAAGATATGCTCGATGGAAAATTATGAAACCAAAGGGCTTTTGTTCCTGATAGACGAGACATCCTACAGAAAAAGTTTCATGGTTTATGCTTGTGAGAATGCCTACCTTTGATCATTTTCCTCTTCTAGGGTTAAGACTTGAAGAACTCGGGGAAGAACTTGAGAGATCCTTCCTCTCCACGAATTCTCCTCCTCTTGGCCTCTCCTCCTAGTCCAGGAACCTCTTGGCACGAGCTAGGGCCGGCCATGAGGGTTTGAGAGAAGTATTTAAGCTTCTCCCTATTCCCTTTCCTAGTTTAAATCTAACTCCTATTAAATTCTGAATTTCATATTTTCCTCTCCCCTTTTTAAGCAAGAGATCTTCTATTTGGGTTGGGAGAGAGAGGATTTTGTGGCCAACCCATTAGGGTAGGTTTAAGAATCTCAATCCAACTCAAACTTCTATTTTTAATGCATTAAATACCTCTTTTCTATTTTAGTAATATTTTAGTTACGAATTTTGGGTACTTCTCTATTATTCCCCTTTTAAAAATCCCTATTTTAGCCCACTAATTTCTAATGGGTCCATTTAATAAAGCCCATTACTTATTTTCATTTGATGGGTTTTATTTAATTCTCTTTTCTTGATTTTCTAATTGCTTTAATTTTTATTTTATTTATTTTTTTGAAAAATCCAGGTTGCTACAGTCCTGCACATAAGGGGAATCACCGCATCCTGCAGCTCTGCCTGCAAACCTCTAATAAAGTACTCCACCATCATGGTATTATCTGTCACCACGTATGGGGCGTACCTACTCAATGCCATGAATCTCATCTGATACTCTAACACTGATAGATTCCCCTGTTGCAATGTTCTGAACTGCTCTCTCTTCATCTGCTGAATCTGCACTGGAAAGAAAGTATCATTGAAGACTATCAAAAATTCTTGCCAAGTAATGGTATTCTCTGCCCTGCCTGCAAAAACTGTCTGCATCTTCAGCCTCCACCATTCCTGCCCAAATCCTCGTAACTGATAGGTGGCTAGGATCACCCTGTCTGTCGACGAACACCTCATCGTCACAAACACCCTCTCAACCTCATGCACCCAGTGCTCTGCTGTATCTGGGTTGGGGACTCCTGAAAACGTAGGGGGCTGCAACCTCAGAAACCTCTCTACTAACGTCGTGGGGTCCTCTACACCAACTGGTTGTACTGGTACTGGGAGTACATGTACGTAAGGTGGTATCTCAACTCCTGGTGGTGGTGCTACTGGCACTGCGGGCACTGCCTCCTCCGCAACTGGTGGTACTACTGTCGCTGACTGTATCGGTGCCTGCTGGTCCATCCTCATCCGTATATCTGTCAAACTTTCCCAAATTCTTTCTATCATCCTCTGCGTAGGATGCTCTCCAGGCTCCTCTCCACCACCTCCCCAATCTCTTCTATCCGCCATTTCTAATCCTGCACAAACATCATTCCAGCAACACAACATATAATAAATCAATACAAAAACAGGGTCACTACCAGCAGTGGGTTAGAGTAGAGAAATGGCTATGCAATTTCCGATTCCTTTATATTCACATAGACCTTGCTCTGATACCAACTGTAGCGATCCTTGTCGTTAGGATCCGTTAACCCAATAACGATTCTGACACGACTCTGCCTCCCGCGATTGGGCCGAAGCCTCACAAGGGATACCATTCACAAGTTCGTAACAATATAAAGGAAACAGCTCAAATATGTATAAGATTGACAATCTCACAAATAATTACATGAAATATACATAGCCAATACTCAACAATAACCAAACTACAACAGAAACCTGGGGCATACCCCCGAGGTGTACAACAGTAAGAAAATTACACTGCCAGTGGTGCAGACCCTCCGCTACGATGCGGCTCCGAGCTAGACGACGGGTGTGAGGTCTCTTGCTCTCCCTCACCTGAAAGGGGGTAGGGGTGAGCCTCTCGAGTCACTGGCTCGGTAGGGAAACTGCCCTAAAAACCGAGCAAACCAACACAAGTAGTAAAGCAGGAAACTACGCTAACAATTTATAGAACTAGCTAGCAGGATGTAAAGCTGTAAATACCACTAACCGCTTGCTGCTTGATAGAAACAACAATAATAAATAAACAACAAACCCAACCAGGCGTACGTGCTAAGGTAGGAAAACACCACACCCGAGTCACACAGACTGGCTCGCGACACCAGCAACTGACCCGGACAAACCACACAGGACTACCTCCTAGTCTCGCAGCCACGGACGTAAGGTCCAGCTGCCGCTCCACCAAACACAAGCCAAGAAACTGTGGAGTCCAACTAACCACCACACCTGCGGACCACACTGTCGCAGGCCCATGCCTGGCACCTTTACGGACTCTGCCCCGAGCTCCCTAAAGTGAGGCACTGGAAAACAGGACTAGCTGGGGCCCAGTATGTCTACTGGTGTCCACCTCCCCCAACTACAAGAGTTCTACAAGCGACAAAACACAAACTCTTTCTAGTCGCTATCCCACTGTCATCTTTCCCTCAGCCGGACGTACTACTCAACGCAAGAGTGAGGGTGTCCAGGAAGACGACAAGACCTTATCGGTACCCAGTACCAGGACAAGCCCTGAGCACACACACGTGCCTGGCTCACACAAAACTTGGGGCTCCCAACTGAAGAGGTATCCACGGTAGGAGTCGTACTACTCGCCACGCACACACAAACCACGTGAACACCGCACAAACCACGTGAAACCTCACGACAACCGCGTGAACAACACGCATACACAACACGCTACACGCTCCTCGAGCGCCACAGGTGCCCATGCACCACTTTCCATAGCCATGCTATACAATTCCCGATAATCGGATGAAAACATACACATGTATGCACACAAACAGCACTCTCGGCTGCTGTCGCGATGGAGTCACAGGTCGCCTACTGGTCGCGACACCCCGATATGTCGCGTTAAGAAACCTTAACGCGACAGGTCAGCCTGTCGCGACCTAGTCGCGACGGACAGGTCTGTCGCCTTCACAGACGCAAACCCTAACCCGGAATCCCTCTTCCAGATCACCCCCAAAACCCCTACAAACTAGGGTTTCCATCCATTTTACATGCTTTAATGTGTGTCCTAGCATGGTTTCTATTGTTTGGAAAGCACATAACATAACGCATTAAACACGCTACACACACAATTCACGGATCAAATCACGTGGAATCTCCCTACCTCCATGAAGAACGCGAGGTACGAATCCCACACGGCATTCCTCCCGCTACACGTAGTGTCCTCGCGGCGAGAACACGCCCAACAATGCCCCAACAGCTCGAATCCTCAGAAAATCCCGCAGCAAAACCTCCCTGGCTGAGCAGAGCTTGCAAAGGCTCTGTTCGGCTGAAACCTACTTAAAAACGTAGTTCGGTTGGGAACGCGACCCCGTCCCCCGTCGCGACCTGATCGCGACACAGGAGGCTGTCGCCTTCCCATTCATGATGTTAGCCTGCCCACCCCGCGTGAGACACGCAACGCGCATGCAGACGACGACTCAAACCACGATTCCATGATCGCGACGCCGTGGACCGTCGCATTAAGAATGCGACACCCCTCACTGTCGTGTTCACAGACAGTGAACCAGTGAGGGCTCCAGGCCCAAACTGCTGGCCCACGAAGCCTCACAACCTACGAGAACACCTGCCACACATGTCATCGGCCACACATTGGCCTCCACGAGCACGACACAAGGATCTGAACGATCAGAACGTTACATAATATATATAGAACTCGTCGATTTAGATGCGCCTACCTCAATTGGCATGACAACAAACTAGTTGTGCAACTCAACCATGGCATGTTTCAAAATGCGCAAGAGTCTCTTAGCACGATAGTAACGGCTAAGTGTCTCTCTCAGAGACGTGTGGCCCGCACATGGGCATGTGTCAAGTACCCATTAACATGTGTCCCTTGCGACCAGTCAAACCGATAGAACAAGTTATGCAAGACACTCCACATGCAATGATCATCATGCCAAAGACCCTCCTACACGACAAGGAGAATTGATTCACAAATCAACTCCCAGACATAAGGATTGTGGTCAAACCAACATAATATAGTGGCCCAAGTCAATGAAGGTAAGACAAGAGTTGCATCACCAATGCCTTGTGCGACACATGAGCGTCAATTCCTAAACACCAAAAAATCAACTCCTAGATCCAAAACAAGAATCGATTCACAGGCTTCTGTCGCACTACATATGATTGGCGCATTTCAAAACATGTAGACTGATACATGCACGACAAAATTATGGGCTTACAAAACCTACGAATTTTTAGCCAAACAACTTTCTCAAGCCATATAATGGCTACAACACGCAAAAAAACCCAATAACGAAGGATCTGAGCACCTTGAACACTACATTGATTGAGTTCTTGGAGGTATTCTTAGTCTTTTACTCAATATGACATAAGTGAAACTAATCGATTGATGCTTTGATTCATATTTGTCAATATGAGTGACATGTTTTGTTAGTCACACAAAACTAAATTCAACAAAGTACATGACTCAATGTGTAACACCCCAAAATTTAATTGATCAAAAATTAAAGAAATAGTAAATACTATTAACGTATTGGTTAACAGTGTTCAAATAAATAAAAGTAAAATCATGATTAGGATTCCAATAAGTGGATTCAACTAATTAATATTGTTTGGGCAAAACACACCCTTTTGGGCCAAAGAACAAAACCAAATGGCAATAAATCCCTAAAATTCATAGGGTTAATTAGGCTTGAAAGGGAACGGCTAATTAGGGCTACAATTTAGCTTAATAGACTCCTAAAACTGACCCAAATTTGTATCCTATCAGGAGGGAAAGTTTCCTAATAGCTTTCTCACTCAAATTGGGATGAGAATCCTCAAGTTTAAGAAAGGATCAACCAAATACGGAGTCTCTCTTTCCTAGTTACATTAGGACTTGAATTAACCCTAGATCTATAAATACTTGTCATAATCCCCTTGGGGACGAATTACCATCGTGTTGGGGTCGTGAGGAGTCAATTTGGGGCACCAGAAGAGAAGGAGATCAACCACAAACCGTGCATTTTCTCCAACTCTCGTGCTGCATCGACATGGAAAAAACCTGTCTTAGAATCAACCAAAGGTAGGTGTTCTCGAGCCAAACATGAGCAATCCATATACCATGTTAAAGCTCTTCGTGTCTAATTTCATATGCACCTGTTTTGCCCAATTTTTATCAAGCATACTTTGTGTATTAAGCGTCTTCCAAGAGTCGCACATGATTAGAGATTTTCATGTGTATACTCTATTTCATGCATATCGAGGTCAAATTGAGACAATCTAAAACTATAGTTCCCTCCTACTCGTCGTCCTCTACAACTTTCATGTTCAGAGTTTTGTCCAAGGAGCCCTAGATCTTGAGTTATATGTCAAACAAGCATGATTGCATCGTTTTCATAGTTTTCGAGTTGAACTCTAAACCGCGACCGATCCAGACGTCGCGATTTAGAGAAAGGTATCGCGACCGGCAGACCGGTCGCGTTTACCTTAATGGCGACCACCCAGACCGTCGCATTTCTGACAAGGTCCAATGCATCAAATTGTGTGCCACATAGATTTCCGTGTAAGTCTGATACGCGACCATATATGGCGTCACGATTCGCTTTATTTTCCCGCCCTTGATATCTGTGTATTTTTATATTCTAATTTATTTGAAACCCTTATGAACGTGTCCATTTGATTGGTCGGGACTATACACCAATTACCTTAAACGCGACCGGCAGTCCTGTCACCTTTCTGTTCCACATTTGTGTCTACATCGATTCCCTTGAAACGTCTCAGACTGACCCGTCACGATTTGAACACAACAGGTACCCCCGTTTACCTATCTTAACTACTAACGGCCTTGGAAATAGCGACGACTGAACCCATCGCGATTTCTAATGCCTACCCGAGACTTGTTTACTTAGTCTAAGGTGTAAGTCTTGCATATTATGAATTATGGAAGTATTGTTCAGTCTGTCCAGTGGCCTAAAAGCTGTAATCCATGTAAAAGTCATAACAACCTAAAAGTCTATTCTAATTGTTCTTAATCTCATGATCTTTCCATCTTGAAATTGATATGTTTATCTTGATGTTCTAGCTTACTGTTAAACTGAAAGTTGATCTTGTTAAATGGCAGAAAACCATGTTAATGAAATCTTGGTAGTATTACTTTATAATATGTCATCATATTATTCGCTTCCTGTTTGTTTTAAACCGGTGGATTGTGATATTGAGGCACGTTCCACACTACATTCTTGCACAAATAGGTAGCCTTTTCTTGGGAGATTGAAAACTCTCTACTAGACATTCCGTTCTGGTAGACTAGGGACTTTTTCAACAACACCTCCGTAAATCTCCATACTCCGTGGATTCCCTCATGGAGACCGAGTAGATTGTACCATTGAAGTTCCCATAAGATAGAAAACACTTATGTTCTCATCTACTTCTCGTGAGAGTGATTTTGTTACATGAAAACTAAACTACTAAGTGTAAAGATTTAACAAATGAAACTAAGCCATTATACTTTCGAAATTTACTCCGGATCATGTTCACTTGCCTTGTTCTTCTTGTAATCATTGACATGATCTTTAGTACATGATTGTCTATTTCTTGGAAATCATGTTAGCCATAAATAAAATGGAATTACCAAAAATTATTAGAACTTTGGTTCACGACTGATGCCTGTGCATATAAGGGCCCAATCTAGTCTTGGGAGGAGCACCCGAAATACTTATAATTGCGAAAGTATATAATCCATTGAGGTGTCTGACAATCACCTAATTGACTGCAAGATTGATCTAGGTAATTTTCACATTGTTATTGAATGGTTAATTGATTGATTGAACTGTTATAAGTGAAATGGCCAAATCTATTACACATGTCACTGTTATTGAATTCAATATGTCATTGTCCACTGGAATTCGATGGAATTCAACTTGTGCTACTCACTGTACATGCTATAGATTATTGAATCTCTTCTATTTGAAAAATGATTGTACTGTCGTCCATCCCATTGTTAATCGTTCCTTCTCACATGGTAAATGTCATTGGATATTGTTTACTGAATCATTCTCGTACATGTTATAACCTTAGAAATTGATTCATGTGTACATCATGATCGTCTTAGCCATGAGTACTACATGATAGTATCTTGTCTGATAAAATGTTAATTTATGTAAAGCATGCCCGCACCATAAGATGTAAATCCTACTGGGTGTTAGCACGCTCACACCTACTTCTTGTACTATTTCAGGTGATGACTATGAGGAGATAGAGAATGATGGGGCTGGGTAAGAGTGAAGAGCTTCTCATAACGTACCCATCAACGTAACATGTCAGCCAACATGTTTAGAGCCCATAGAGTCTGTAATAGTTAGTTACTTTCTCTTGAGTCAAATGTATTTTGAATTTCAATAATGAGCCCTATGTTTGGCTCTGATTATGAAGGGTTGTAAGTTAGCATTAATGGAAATGAAATAAAGAATTATTTTGACTGGCACTATTATTGTCTCAAGTTTTTTGTTATAATTAGTTATCGCTCTGAATTACTCGACTGTTGATACTTGTATCCTCACGCTCTCGATTTGTTTTCGCTGCCAAATCGGGACATGACACAGTGTGATGGGGTATGTAGAGAATTTCCGCTCAATGTACAATGTAAAACATTTCGGGTGCATGGTGCAACTTGCAACACCTTTCCTTTCCCATTGCCTATGTTGTTGCTACTCTTGGGCACCATGGCCTTTTGTCTGTTTCCTATAGACGACGCCAGATGGAGAGGCTCGATCTTAGATCCACAGCTAACCATTGGATGGCTTGAGATGATTAGGAAATTGGATGGCATTTTGCGGCTGCAAGAGAGGTTCCTGCGAAAAGGAGTAGAGGATCAGGGGCCCTTGGGAGCGGCATCCCAAGGAAAACCCTTTAATGCCTAAGTTAGATACCAACAAGAGTAAAGCAAGAGGGTGAATGATTTGAGATCGCTCCCCACGATGTTGGTGGGTCTAGAGCTTTTTGACTTACTTGTTCTTACCTTGCATCGAAGGGTTCCTTGTGGATTTTATACACCTTGAGTCTCCCTGTAGATCTTCATGCAATGGGGCTACGACACGGTTATGTTATGGGCCTCTAACCTACTCTCATGATGGAACTTTCTTTACGTAAGGCTCAATGGGTTGTCATCGGCCATACGCGAACCATCTAGCTAGCCATGGTTGGGAGTGCCCTCAAGTTATCTACTGTATGCATGCCATGTCCTACTGTTGACTCAAAGGGGTGCAGGGGTGGCATGGGCCACCTTTGGTGTATTTGCAAAGAAGTGTTCAATATAGGCGGATGTTATAGGCTTTGAAGTTCTTGCTTCCAGTGGTATGCAAACCAGCTAAACAGGTCATGAGTGTCTACCGCTCCCCCACTAAGCTAAGGCACTATCGGCTCAAGGGTTGGCCAGGTGAAAAATCTTTTTAGTCAAACGATCGAGTTGTCCACTAGGCTAACATCCTATCGAGGTAGATAGGGATAGACTGAGCTAACATGATGTCACTGCGCGTTCTGAGATGGTTAGCTCGAGAGTTGTCCTCTATCACCAGGACTTCCTTTTGGTGTCGATGCTGAGAGAAGGGGCCCACCCCATGGGATCGGCGGATCAAGTGTTCTGTAGTGCTTCATGGGCCCAATTTAACTGGGTTTCTCGATCCCCATTTGAAAATTGGGCTAAGGCCAATATTCCCCCTCTCCAAAAAGTGTTAATATGAAAATGGTGCTCAAATTACCCGTTAAATGTGCGCATTCAAGAGTGCTCTGTTTGGTTTTACATTCTTAGCTTTTGTTGCTTTCCAAATTATTAGCAGTCGACCACACAATTAATCCCTTGGCCCCACCTCTTGACAAAATATGGACAGCCATAAAAGATTGGACCCTTCGAATCCTACATATCTAATACATCACCTTCAAATAAGAAACGAATCCACCCACATCTTCTCTGTTGTAGAAACTCTGACTATAACACAATGAAGAACTTGTTTCACGCCGAATGGCATCTCCTCATGTTTCGCCTGTGAGAACACGCAGGAGTCAGATAAGCAACTGTGAGAAGGCTGAGGTGCGCTCATGACTAGGGGTGTTCACTATTCGGTTCAAACCGAAAAACCGAATCGAGCGTCATTCGGTTTGGTTTGGTTCGATTTGAACATGGAAAAAATTAAGTTTGGTTCCAAACCAAATCGAAAAAGAAATTCAGTTTGATTCGGTTTCTAAGCTTTAGAAACCAAACCAAACCGATTAAACCGAATTACAATAATAAATTTTAATTTGTATATATTTATCAAAAAATTTCAATATATTTACGTAAAAATACATATTATGGAGATTAATATGGTCATCAACATTTAATATTTCATTTTAAATATTATTTGATAGTTATTTATTAGAGAAACAAGTGATTAAAATCTTATTTAAGACTAAGAAAATCTAAAGGCCCATTTATTTTCAAGTTAAACCGAACCAAACCAAATTTGGTTTGGTTTGGTTTCAAAAGACTTCAGTTTGATTTGGTTCGAGTTGAGTCTGAATTTGGTTTGATTTGATTTCTTAAAAATCTCCTATAAACCAAACCAAATCAAACCAAACCAAACCATAAACACCCCTACTCATGACCGGCGGTAACCCACATTTGGGCTCAAATCTCCTTGCCATGGACGGGAGATGGAGGAGATGAAGCAAATGGCACAAGGATTGGGGTGCGGAGATGGAACCCCCACGCCTACGGCAAAAGGTCAAGGACAGTTGCGGATGGACAACACGAGGGTTGGGGTACAGTGGCGTAGACTAGGTAGGTTAAATTCTATCACTTCACTTGGGGAGAGGTGGGCTAGAAACTCCAACCTATTTCTAACCTGCTTAACTTTAACAAATTACTTTTTTGCGTTCACTCTGACTTGAGTTATCCCTGAGTTATGATCCCTTGTGCCTTCTTTATTAACATCAAATACTTTAAAGATGTTACTACGGCTAAAAACTTCACTCAGAAGTCAGGAGATGACAACCTACTCTATTGGTAAAGATTGTTTCCTCGGGTTTCACCCTGCAATATCCTTTTCTCTAGTTAAGTCTTGGATTCCAGTGGATTTTTTTTTCACATTATTTTTGCGCGAATATTCCATTTGCATGGCATACTAACAAAATCATAAGTATTCTACTCAAAATTCTTAATTATGAGATGGGTGTGTAAACAAACGTAAAGCTTTCACCAACTATTTTTGTAACAAAAGTGGAAATATACATAAAGAAGCCCATGCTTTAGAGAAATCAAACGAGGAAAAGAGTCCGGGATCCTAAATTTCTTTCTCAAAGTAGACTGGTAAGCGGGTAGTGACTTTGGCAAAGCAACGGGTTTCATTCACCTGGCACATGGCCCATGGATTAACGATGGAGAGAGCACATCATCTCCTCCGCCAACCAATCTTCTTATCCTCTTCTGCAGCAAACATTCTTCTCGGGCAACACTTGGTCAAAACAACCGGATGATCAAGGCATCCAAGGGCATCTCTCTCAAAAGGAAAGTTTTATTCAAAAAAAAAACCTTTTTACGGTTCTAAGCTTTTTAAAGACAATTCGCCCTCAGAGAAAATCTCAAAGTAGCGGTCTCATTTCTTTACATGGTTATGTGCAGGCATGAATAGGAACATGTAGCTGCAGTTTAATACAAGATGACATGAGAGGTACCAATAGCAAACTATGCAATCTTGGGAACGGCAATGGAAAGCACCTCTCCAAACAGAAAGATGTTTTTTTACCCAATTGTTTCCTGTTTTGTGTAAATTAAAGATCATCCACAGGTACTCCAGGCAAAATGTAACAGAAAATTTTCCCTTCTAGTGATTAGAGGATCATGACACTGAGGGCATGTGTGTTATGTCAGCAAACCAAGAGTTTCAGCTCACCTGAAAAGTAGTGTCCAGTATATCATTGGAACAATGGAGAAGCAAATTTTTCGAAGGTAATTAAATGCAAGCCAACTCCTTACCACCCCCCTCCAACCAACCTATAAAAAAATGTAATATAAACCCTATTCACCTTAGAAGAAAATGGATCATTAGGCCGTTTGGTTCACTTGGATGCTTTCCTCATCTCATTCAGAATAACAGCAGATAACTGTTCTGAATCATACTGGACTCCAAAACGCCCTACTATCTCCATTTTTGGGCTCAGTAAAATCCTGCACAAGGGAAAATTTGATGTCCATCTTCACCAAACATTATGCAAAGAATCCATAAAATACTTGAACTTTTTAACTGATGAAATCATTGGGTTACATATCATTTGTAGATTCAACAAGATAATCTTGGCCTTCTTCTTCTACTTTTTTGAAGAAGACACGGAACTCCTGTGCAATCTGTCTGATGGCAGTAACTGGTCCTGTTAATCCTACTATGTTTGGATGAAATTCTGCAATCGTTAATGCCAAAAGTTTTTACTGCCTCAGCATTCATAAAATAATTGGACATGACACAAATACTGGAAGAAACAGAGACAGACCATGAAGGTAAGCCTGTAGTTGTGCAGGGGAGTCCCGTTGCGGATCAATGCTAATGAAAACTGGGATTATCTTCCGATTGTGCAGATGCACTTTCAGGGTAGAACAACATAATCAGCAATTGTCAACGCCAATGGAAAAGAATGATCAAATTAAGAGCCAATACAGAAATGAAACAGAACAAGTTAAGATTGAATACTCTCCAACAGAACTAACAAGAATATTTGTTGCACCAATGGATATGCAAGAAATTTATATCACAGTAAATAAGCCATTATCGCACCATGATGTCCAATGTCCAAAGCTAAAGAATATATACTTGTTGATCAGCTTTACCACATGTCTATAGGAAGCTTTGCAGCAATTGAATTTTTGAAACGTGCAGAGTTCTTCAGGGAATGAGGTTAGATAAGAGAGCACGACAAAGCTTCTCAACTCTGGCAATGAATTCAAATATACTCTGGATTAATTTTATGTCCATTGGTTGGCGTCATCAAGCCAAAAGGCAATACTTGGATTTTGAGTTTTGATTTTGATATACTTCCATTCCAGATGCCATTGTTTATAATCCATTAATTCTCGTGTATTATGAGGTCATTTGGCTTAAAATTTTAATTTTGCCTTATACCCCTAAATCAGTAACGGGTCGTGTACCTATCACTGGTTATCTCGACATGAAGAAATCATACTGTTTCTTGCTTCATCTCACTAAGTAAAAATTGTGATTATTTTAACATATTTATGTTATGATGGTTCCACTATTGTTTACCAATCCCTGATGTGGGTTGGATAGACTGAAACAAAACTCACAATGCGACAACAATTATTATCAATTTCTAAAAAAATCATGTTCATAAACTTCATATCACATAGATTTAGACTAAGGAAATTAATTTGCAAACACTTGAGGGCATTATTGGTAGTTTGCCTCTTACAATACAAGGTTAAGGCAAAATGGATTTTTTGGATATGTTAAACTTAAGAATGCCTGTATTGGTTGTTTTGATTCTTTTGTGGGCCATCTTCACTCTTCAGTGATTTTCCCAAGTAAAAAATAACATAAGCAAAGTAAATAGACATAAAAAAGAGCACAATATGGATGAATTCTAATTTAAATAAAAACTTAAATCAAAAGCTCAACAGTCATCAAGATTAATGGCACAAAATATGAAACAGCAAATGAATGATGAAGTAACAGTTGGGCTGAGCCATGACATGAAAAGCACTAGGCTGGACTGCGGGCCAGTCTAAGATACATACGGACAGATTGATGCTGAGATAGCTCAGACAGACAAGTTTACCTGCTGAGATCGTGCAGAAACTATCCATCCCACTTGATTAGAAAAGCTTCACAGCTAAATATCCTTGATTAACCAATCATCAATCATGTGTTTCATAAAGTTTTAGCAAAGTTTTGAAGCAGTTTGGGCTGGTTTTAGAGTGCTTCAGAGAAGCACTTTGGCAATTTTGCATGTTTGATGGGTTTAGCAGTGAGTTTGGTGTTTAAGATATGTTTCTAAACTCTTGCCTGTTGTTTTTATATTATTCTGGATGCCTTTGCATCTCAGAGGTATTCTTGTCATGGGTATTTTAGGTGATTTAGATTAACAAGAAAAATTGCAAGACTTTCATCCTTAAATTGATAATGTTTAAGATATCATTCTTGCAAGTGAAATGTTGCATATTTGCCACTGTGGTTAACTGTCATTAGAAAAAGAGAATAATCCTCCTAAATACCACAACCTCATTAGCTCAAGAACTTCATGACAAACATACCCCTGCACACCCCAATCCCCTCCCCCCTCCCTTGCCACTGTGGTTAACTGTCATTAGAAAAAGAGAATAATCCTCCTAAATACCACAACCCCATTAGCTCAAGAACTTCATGACAAACATACCCCTGCACACCCCAATCCCCTCCCCCCTCCCTTGCGAACACCCCCACCCCCACCCAAAAAAAAAACCCACCCACTAGCCTGCTGAAACAACCCCTTTCCCCTCTGTTAGGAATGCGGCTCACTCTCATCACCCTCAAAACTAGATCAGATGAGAAATAAATAGAAAAAATACAATTGCACAAGAACACAAGGATTTTTTACCTGGTTCGAAGGCAGTGTGCCTTCCTCAATCCACAGCTATAGTAGGTCGATCCACATGTGCATACCCACATGTTGGAGAGTTCAGACTCCACATTTCAACACCCTCTTCCTTGTGTACATACCCGCATGTCTGTTCCATAGATCCATCCCTCCCCTCAACCATCCCCTCCTTATGAACCCCCCCCCCATCACCACCCATCCAGTGTCTCCCACTTCCGCCCAATAGGGGCAGAAGCACCACTAATGCCCCCTCACCCACCTTTCCCCACCGGCTAAACATAACCCTCCCCTAGGCACAACCACACCCCCCCCCCTCCAACCCCCTCACTGGACATACCCTCTGAAAACCCTCCCAACCTTCCCCACCCCTCTAGCTGGAGCCGCTCACTCCCTCCTGCCGAATGAAATCCCAAAAGAGTGCAAGTATCTTCCTGAAGAGTAAATGGGACATTTCATATCATGGATTAAACTTAAAGCATGGTTAAATGGACCTCAGAGAACACCTAAAAACATTGATGGCAAATATGCGATGAATTCTCTAATCAGAATGATATTTTAAACCATATCAATTTAAGGGTGGCAATTTCATCCAAATTTGGGTTTCAACAGTCTACTAGATATTTTAGGTGTCTTTACATTTAAAATTTTAAAAATTTTCTTATCAGTTTTCATATTTGCTTTTTTATAAACTTTTCCATCTTTTGGGGTTTTAGGGGCATTTTGGACATTTTATGTAATTTTATATTATTTAAGAACATTTTCATGATTTTTATTGGGGCCATTCTGTAATTACATCAGTTTGAGTCTTCATAGATATTTTAGGTTTTACGTGATCATTTTTGAAGAAACTTTTGTGACTTTCATTAATTTTAATGTTTATTTCACATGCTAACAGCAGTCAAGTGCATCTGGCCAAGGTTTGCCATATCGGATCTCGCCTCGTCTCAGATGGGTCAAAGAGAAGAGATACTAGAGAGATCTTGGTAAAATCTCGGGAGATCAAGTCTTGGGATATGAAGATGCAAAAAGAAGCAAAAAAGAGATATACACACACATATATCCCTGAATATGTTCCTGGTTTCTATACCCCAAATCCATGAAAACAAAGAGGAAGGACTAGGAAAGTGTGAATCTCTTGGAGCAAAGCTGAAGTGTACATAGTAGCTTCTTTCAATCCCTTTTGCCGCTCAAATAATGGCTAGAGAAGATGAGAACAAGGAATGTTGTATCAAATCTCGATGTCTTAAAAAGATGGGGAATAAGATCCAAATATCATAACTATCATTTCTTTGAAAATGCCATTAGTCATTGATATGATTAGATTAACACAATAAGATGTAAATGATACAAAAACATATTTATACATATATAATAATTGCTTGCTTTCTTAGATCACAATGCCATCTCAATACGTCATCCAAGACTCAAAAGCCAAATCATCCTCATCTTCTCCACCTTTTCTTCTTTTTTCTCCTCCTCTTCTTCTTCCTCTACTTTTTTCTCTCCTCATCTTCCTTTACCACTCTTCCGGACTTCCATCTTCCTCTTATTCTTGATCTTGGGAGGGTTTCTTCTCGGGACTCAGAAACCTCAGAGATCGAGATCTTGGAGAGATCTCGATGATCTCATAAGAGATGGCAAGCCATGCATCCAGCTGCCTCCAACAATGCACCCACCTCTGCTCTTCCTCTCTTTCCTATCCGCCCTCCTCCACTCTTGTCTTCTCTCCTATTCTCTTGCTCCCTCTCCACTTTTTGGGATTGTGATGCTCAAAGCTAAAATCTTAGCCATTGTCCCACATCAGATTCAGGCAAACATAGTACACAACCATATCCAATAAACAAATATCTGGTGTGATTCACACTTCACCTCTCAAATCCTCCCCATTTTTCTATTCTTAGAAAAACAATTGTAGGTAGAGGTCAATCCAAATCTCCAGTGACACAAGATCAAACATATAAATGAAAACCAAATGAATGAAAATTTCAATTGAGCCTAATTGATAGCCGTTTAAAGAGAATACAGTGTCTGTATTGATGTACCCATGTGATCAGAAAAGACAACCACTAGCAGAAAATGCTAAAAGTATCACAAAGGAAAACAACACCAGGATGATGGTAGAAATGCACCTAATATGTCAATGACCTCTGCCATTTTCTGAACTTCTTCTGGACCAACATCAGGAGAAGAAGTATAACCAAAGTACATGAGGGTCCAATTGCCCTGGAGGTCAGCTTCAGTTACTAATTCATTTTCCGTATTGATTAGCCTGAATGGACCTCCATATGGCCATATGCCTAGGGGATTCCTTTCAAAGCGCTTAACTTGATTTGATCCTGTAATAAAGACAGGTGATGGGCATCGCAAGTTAAAAGGCAGTAGACTTTTTTTTATTTTGCAGCCAGAAGATAACTCATTCAATTTCAGTGTAATGCAATTAAAGGTGTAAATCAATGTCCTAGCAACTATGAAGTCTACGATGCAAGGAGATGGATATTTCATAAAACATACATCAAATTGATGGAAGGAATGCTGACAACAGCGTTACATTTTTCAAACTCACAAGGTCGATTCATCAAAGTGCTTCTCAAAAGATGTTAGAAGAACGGTACTAATAAAAACAGTAAACAGGTAAGACAAATGGCAATACTTTCCTTCTCAGCATATGGGGAACCCTTTCGTTCTCAGTTCAAGTCTAATGCTTGAGCATTGCCCTTAAGCTAAAAGAGATATGGGATAAACTCAACATGAGGTGCTTCTGCAGGACTTCAGAAAAGGTTTCTCGGAAGCAACCTAGGACAAAGCCATTTGCCCGTCCCTTGCGTCCCTGTAGGAGTATCTATCTCTCTCTCTCTCTCGATTTTGGAACCTAAGATGAGCTTTTTTTATTTTTATTTTTTATCTCCTCCTAACACTCTAGTATGCCTTTCCATCTACTAGTCTCTTTCTCTCTCTACAACCATTTTCTTTCTCTTCAATTTGGACTATAGAGTTTTTTTTTCCCATTTTATTAGTTTCTTGCATCTTTCTAACTCTCTAACACTCTAGATGTGTATCGCTCCAGGGGTCTCATTCTAGCTCTTTAATTTTTGACCCTAGTGTTGGTTTTTTGTTGCTTTGAATTTTTTGCATTTTCCTAATTCTGTTAACAGTTACCACTCTAGCATTTCCACCTCAAGAGGCCTCTCGCTCTCTAGAACCACATTCTCTTTCAACTTTTGGACCCTAGGATGGATTATTTTACTGTTTTCATTTTTTTTATCTCCCTAACACTCGCATGTTTCTTTCTCTTTACAACCAATTTCTCTCTTTTAATTTTTGGAACCTAGGATGGATTACTTTCTATTATTTTCAGCTTTCTGTTAACACTAACTCTTCTAATACTATCAAGAAGTCTCTTCGTCTCTCTTCCAATTTTGGACCTTAGGATAGGAACTTTTTTTAAACAATGCTTTTACATTTTAGCATCTCTCTAACTCTCTAACATCTAGGAAATTAGGAATCACTTTATCTCTCTAGGATCACTTTTTTTCTCTCTTCAGTTTTTGGATCCTAAAATGATTTTCTAATGGTTTTCAATTTTTTGCATATCCCAAACACTTCAATTGCCTCTCAATGGAAGCAATGGCATCTCTATTGTTGTATCTATCGATTTTGATGATGACAAAACATCCGATTGATTGAATGGCTTATATACTCACTGTCGAATTCATTAATCAATTAAGTACTGTGAACATTCTGCAGCTATTCTGAAATAATCAATTATGTCACCACGATAATCGATTATGTCATCATGACAATCGATTTGTTTTGATGTAACCATTAGAGTTATGATGACCCTATTGTTCAACTTCACTTATAAATTGTGGGTCTAATCTTCTTATTTAGTTACATGGCAGACAGACAATCTATGGTGAGAGGATCCATGATCAAGAAAGCTAAGGTATGAAAAGCTCAAGAATATAAAGGCTGTTGCTAATGCATCCAATTTACTGTGACACGGGTAATAGGACGATCAACAGCACCAGAGAGGTTGACTGAATTAGTCCGGGGTCAACCGATCCATCTTTGAAGGTCGACAGAGAAATCCCCAAGGCTTCTGGAAAGCACAGTCCGGATGTAGTCATTTACACTGGTCAACCGATGGTGAGTATAGGTCGACCAATTACAATTTTACACTGATGAGTGTTTTTGCAGTGTGAATAGATCAACTGTCGCCACACCGCAGGTCGACTGATTACAGTTAGCAATGTGAATCTTCTGAACCTTTCAGCACATGGTTGGCGAGTGGTCTGTCACAGGGTTCAAAAACTCGGCCGGATCGGGATCGGATCGGCCGATCCGAGTCGGTTTGGGGCCGGCCAATCCGATCTGGGGTAACCCATCCAGTCTTGGCAAGCGGATCGGACCGGATCGGCTAGGCTCGGACGGATCGCCGATCCCAGCCCGATCCTCCGCGGATCGGCCCGGATCGGGCCGATCCAGTTCAAACGGCTAGTTTGAACTAGCCGTTTCTAGCCATTGGGGGGCGCTCCCCAACGGCCAGAAACGGCTATTTTTGGCACTTGGAGGCCTTGGGGGTCTATATAAACCCTCCAAAGGCCCCCATTATGCTCTAAACTCAAGTGTTGAGTTCTCCTCCCCTCCCACCAATCTTTGGGCATTCTCTCTCTCTCACTCGGGCGCTCTTTTACACTATTGCGAGGCGATCTCATCTTTCACTCTCTTGCTCTTCGTCTTCGGGCTCTCTCACACACACTCTCGGCCCAAACTCTTGGCTGTGATTGCTCTCCCTCTCTCTCAGCCGCAAAAAAAAAATATTTATTTTTTGTTTGTTTATTATTTAACTTCTTTTTTGTGTTCTAAATCCTTTCATTGTAAATTGCAAGACATAAGTCATGGCCGCCGAAGGTGGTGCTGCTCCCCAATCTTCAAGCAACCCTCCCAGTGCCGATCCCGCTTGGGGTCATTGTACCGTTGTAGACATGGGTCGAAGGAAGGTCCAATGCAAGTATTGTAACCTGGTCTTATCGGGCGGCGTGTGGCGTTTGAAACAACATCTAGCAAGAATTAAAGGTGAGGTGGCACCATGTTCAAGAGTTTCTTCTGAAGTTCGAATACAATTTTGCCAATACATGAAGGAGAAGGAGACATCCAAAGCGAACATTACTAGAAGACACCAAGAAATCCGAGAAGAGTTGTCTGCCCCTCCTCGAAGGTTCGTGGATGAGATACATTTATCAAGAGGGAGACAAACAATTGATCTTGATGACGATGAAGAAGGTTAGTTAACTTAGTTTAGTAACTTTAGTTCAAAAACCCTCATTATAATTTATACATTTTAATGTATAACATCATCAACAAGTTTTTTTACATTATCTATCATTCTATCTCATATTATAGAACAATTTCGTCAGGCATCGCAAGCAAGTCGAAGGTCTTTTGCGGAAGAGGACTATCTCCGACGTACTGGTTAACACCTAGGTCAAGGTAGTGGCCATGCATCTTCTGGACAAGGGAGTTCAAGTGCTGGGATGAGTACAAATATACTTGAGGTTCTAGTAGATATCCCTAGAGACGGCGATCCTAGAGTGGAACCATTGGACCCATTTCTCACCAGGCGGAGGGAGAAGCAACCATCCATTTCTGCAGCCTTCAAGAATTTGAAAATATGCAAGGAGAAGATAGGAAGAGCAACGTCAAGATGGTTCTTCTTCAGCATACCGGCTAATGCAGCAAAAGAACCATATTATGAGTCAATGATCGAGACTATTGGTGAAGTGGGCAAAGGGGTAGAAGGCCTACCTCTTATAAAATCTACAACAAGTACTTGGACTTGGAGGTTGAAGATATGAAGGCATATGTTTCCACTTTTGAACGCATATGGGATGAATATGGTTGCATGTTAATGTGTGATGGATGGACAAGTATGTACAAGTGTACAATACATTTGGTCAGCTAATTGTTATTAATTAATAACACATAGATTTTAATTTTTCTTATGGAATTGTGCAGGCAGTACACGAAGAAGTATGATAAACTTCTTAATCTACTGCAAAGCAGGGACTATTTTTGGAAGTCGGTAGACGCTTCTAGCAAGGTGAAGAATGCGGAGTACCTATTTCAGTTGATGGACAACATGGTGAAGGAGATCGGAGAGAGAAGAATAGTCCAAGTGGTAACTAACAATGCAGCGGCTTTCAAGTTGGCGGGCCAAAAACTAATGGAGAAAAGGGAACACTTGTATTGGGTTCCTTGCTCCGCACACTGCATTGACCTAATGCTAGAAGATATTTGTGAAGATCCAATGGTGGAAAATGTAGTGAACAACACAAGATTCATAACCACCTTCATCTACAATCACAACAACATATTGGACATCATGAGGACGCATACACATGGACGGGAGTTGCTTCGGCCAAAAGCTACAAGATTTGCATCCCAATATATTGCATTGGATAGCATAAATGGGCAACGTAGCAACCTTATTAGGATGGTAGCATCCGAAGAGTGCGAGAACTTATGGATATGAAGACTTAGCATATGTAGCTATTCGGGTGTTAAGCCAAACAACCTCTGCCACAGGGTGTGAGAGAAACTGGAGCACATTTGACTTGATCCACACAAAGCAAAAAAAATCGCTTGAAGTCTGCACGTCTTGAGAAGTTGGTATTTTGTCACTATAACATGAGATTGAAGCTTAAAAATCTCCAATGACTTAGACAAGTTCAAGATAGAGAAAAATATAGAGCCTCGGGCCAACAACAAGCTACAAGCTGAAACAGCAGCATCCGAGACAATAGATATGGAAGAAGTTTTTGAGGAGGAACATCCACTCCATGCATGGATAAATGCAACCACTTCGGTTGAACCGGAGTTCGACCCGCATGATCGTGCATGGGCTGAAGGTAGATGACCTTTACAATTTACATGCAACATAGCATTATAATTTAAAAATTTTTATTTCTCATGTTAACATGTTTATGTCTCATTTAGGTGAGCTTGATGATGTGTCATTGCTTCCGGAGTTTGAAACGCCCCCAGCCCCTAAACGCCAAAAGAAGGTTGTGGGTGTAAGAGTAAGGAGCAAGCAACACGACATTAGCATTGCAGACTTGGAGACCATCGAGGAAGATAATGATGATGAAACTCCGGAGCCAAGCAATAATCTTGTATACCAAACTTCTAATCACTCCACATCGAAGACAAGTACTCCTAGTGAGGGCTCCGATCATGGAGGAGATGTCAGCAGCGTACCGCCACCGGCATCGCCACCAGACCCTATTGTATTCACTAGAGAGGAAGACTTCACCCATGCTACTCAAGATCAACACCATGGGAGTAGGCAAGGGAGGGAAGCACAAACCTCAAGTCAACATTATGCACGGAAGGGGAAGAAAGTGGCATCTCAATTCCAAGGGCAAGGCCAAGGCCAACAAGCATCCGAAGATTCGAGATACAATCCCAACTTCATTCGGCATAGACGGAATTGGTTAATAAAGAAGAAGAAGAAGATGCAAGAGGAGTGGGAGCGTCAAGAAAAGCTACGGATGGAGTTTGAGACCATGGAGCAAGCCTCAGATACATCATCTTATGCTTCCACTGAAGGATACTACCCAAGGATGGCAGAGTCGGGTCAGGTGGCTGGGTCGGCCCCAGCCGATCCCGACCCCGAGTCGGGTCGGAATCGGGCTAAGTCAGTCGGACAGTGAACTTTGCAAACCTAGTCTCGTGGGTGGGTGGGTGTTCCCCCCCCCCCCCCCCCGCAAGTCGGGTCGCCAGGGGCCGACCCGACTCAGAGTCGGCCGACTCCGCTCCGAGTCGACCGACTTTGCCATCCATAATACTACCAAGGGCAGGGAGGCTACTTGGCATATCCTCAATACCCAGATGCATCGTATTACACCGGAGGCAGAGATATGCACAATCCACGGAGTCCGATTCGCATTCACATGACTCATATGAGTCATATGGCTCATATCAAGTGCCTGAAATGCCTGGATACACACCAATTACTATCATATATGCGAACACGGATGCATATAGTCAATATTTGACTCAATATGAAGCATATTACCAACATTATATGTCTTGGACAGATTATGTAAACCTTGTGTCCAGACAATATAATGTGTGATTCTAATAAATATAATTTTATTCCTTTTCCTCCCACCAATGATGTATCATGTCCTATGTTTTCATGTATTTGAGTTCATAAATACAATGTTTATGTTTTTCTTATTTTTTCTTATTTTTCTTTTTTTTTTTCAATTTTTTTGAGGGGGCCGATCCAGCCCCCTTTAAGCTTGGTCGGGCTCGGCCCGGATCGGCCAACTCGGGATCGGGATCGGCCGATCCGATTGGTTTGAGGTCGGCCGATCCGGGATCGATCCCCGGGTTCTTGAACCTTGGTCTGTCTGTCATAACCAAACTGCTGACATGGAGATTCTCGTTTCTTCATGAGAGGAACCTTGAGGAAGGATCAAGAACGTCCGAGAAGGATATAAAAAGGAAGTAGTGGTCGCCCTAAGAAAAAAGACGACATCCTAGCCGATCTCTACAAGTTTTTCATTATGTGATCCATGTTTGGGCAATTTACAAGGAAATTAAGATAAAAACTAAAGATTGTTCATGAATAAGATGGTGTTGTGATGTTCGTGCTGCATCTATGGATGATCCCTGAGGCGTTCTTCACCAAGTTCCACCTAAAGAAACTTCATCAAGCAGAGTTGAAGAACGGACAAGTTTATGTTGTGACAGGGGAAGCCTGAACTTAAGATTTTGATTCTGAGTTCATGTGTTTGTGCTTCATCGTATTAGAATGAGCATGATGAATGTTGTGTGTGCTTAAATGTTTCTTTTGTGTGTTTGTGGTACTGCGGCATCATCTATTGGAGATTGGATTCTCCAAGAGTGTGTGTGTGTGTCTTAGTCTTGTATGTCGTTTACAGGATTAGTGTGTTTAGGCCTCACGCACCGTGGGGATGGACGTAGACTGCAAGCGGGTGTAGTCGAACCACCTAAAATATCCTTTGTGCACTATGGTTTGCTTTCTTATCTCTTACCTAATTCTTGTCCTTGTGCATTTGTTACTGCCAATCTGCTCTGTTTAGATCGATCTCATTGCGCCAGGTTTATATTGCATCTAAGGAGTTAATATTGAGTGTAGCTGATTTTTGTAATCAGGAAAATCAATTCAACCCCCCCCCCCCTCTTGATTTGCTATATTGTGTTTGGGACATCACATTGGAGCATCATGAAGAGTGGTCTTCAACCACCGTACCACATCTCATTTGACCCAACATGGAACCATTGCACAACTATATACATGACCATGAGAAAGGTGAAGTGCTGCTATTGTGAAAGGGAAATGTCCGAAAATGTATATGATTTGAGTCAACTCATTTAAAAGATGAATTCAAGGTTCATGAGCATGTCCCTTCGGAGATGAGAACACAATTCAAGACCTTTGCCAACCTACAAGCTCAGAAGGCAGCAAAATTCAAGAGAAGGGAGATGATTATAGAAAAGTTAACATGCTCAGCAGCAGCCCTAAAATTCATATATAGGGGACTGGGGACGAATCTCAATCAGATGAAAGTAGAAGATCAATTGTATTTGTGAGTTATGATCCAAGTAAGGTTTACTTGCATAGTATACTTATCACTTGATGCTTATATTCTTATTAATTGCTGTTTTTTATAGCTTGAGATGCATGCAATGGAGGCGAGTAGAAAATGTTTGTAGACAAAAAATAATATAGGCAAAGGGGAAGTTTGTAGGTCAAGGTAGGAGATCTACAAAAGGATTAAAGGAACAAAAGATCCATGCATTGTCTAGGGATGATAAACCCAAAGTAAGACCTATAGACCTTATCTCAATAGGAACAAACAACCAAGTGTCCCTATTGTCTTTAAGAATCTGAAAACGTATACAGAAAAAATGGGATGGGCAATTTCTCAGTGCTTCTTCAACGGTGTGCTGGTAAATCTGTTAAAGACCCCTACTTTGAAGATATGATTGAAACAAATTGCAGAAGTTGGTAAAGGAGTGCCTGGACCAACTCCAAAGGAGATCTACAGTACTTACCTACCTCAAGAGGTGGGTGATTTGGAGGTGTCAAGAGAGAATCGCCGCTTTATATAGAGAGAATCGCCCTTGTATATTCTTGTTCCCTATCTCATATTTGTATCTTTTGTATCCTACTAGGAATAGAATTGTGGATACTAGCTTTGCCCTTCTTTGAGCTCGTGTAACTAATATACATATATGGGTATATATAGTTATATATATATAGGAGAGGCTTGCACCCTCCAATTATCTCTTCCTCACTTTGTTCATCATATACTATCAGGGACGCCATTCTCTTCCCATCTTTGATTTGACACCTGGAACTTCTCGAGTCCTCGGCATCCCCTCCTCCTCTGAATAAGGCCATCCCCATTTTCATGACTCTCCTTTTTGGCATTCAAGATTCTCTCCAGCACTTCTTTTTCTTTCCCCACTCCTTTTCTTCCACTTTGTTGGTTGCGTGATCCCCTTCACCATCACCATCATCTTATTCTCCAGCTGGTGCTATCCCAGCCACTCACCATCATTGCACTGTTGGCCACCCACGCCTCTGCTGACCATGCAGTACCGCCTTGAGAGCTGTGGCTAGGGCTTCTACCCTTTCAGATGGAGAAGGGGTTCATCGATGTCAAATGACCTAATCTCCTGCCTGGACTTTAAGTTACACACATTCGGAATCATCTACCCAATCTGTTTAACTTAAATCCCATTATGAACCCACTCATTGCACAAAGTCACCTCTTTTCCTCTTTTTCTTGTCCATACGACCCAAGACTTGGCTCACTGTATCCCTGTTCACATCATTGCCCATACCACCTGGCATCAACACAATATTTTATGTCCATTTGGGGGTTTTCAACATTGCAGTCACGTGTAGTTTGGTTCTTCATTTGGTGCCTCCTTGAGTATTGTTTGGCTGCCATCACAACTTCTTTAAGCATTTCCGACATTCCGAAATTGGATATTTAGCTTCTAGGCATCAACAATAATGTAGTCTAGGCTACTACTCTGCAGTCTAATCTTCATACCGTGAGGCAAGGTTTG
This sequence comes from Colocasia esculenta, assembly GCA_014218235.1. NCBI lineage: Eukaryota > Viridiplantae > Streptophyta > Magnoliopsida > Alismatales > Araceae > Colocasia > Colocasia esculenta. The sequence goes on along the minus strand of CM024766.1, from coordinate 3,110,811 downwards.
CCGCATTGGGGAATCGGGGCGAATTGGGTTTTTCCTTATCCGCCACGATTCGCCTGAATCGGGCCGATTCGCATGGGAATCGGATGAGAATCGGTCCGATTTGATGAGAATCGGGTGAATCGGGTTTCTCCTGATTCGATCCGATTCGGCCGAATCGGACCGATTCGATCCGCCACGCCGAACCATGCCGTGAGGTTGTAGGGCTGTCTTGATGGCTTCATTACTTTTCCTACCGTTCAGCTGCCTAGCTTATATATACACTTCCTCCACTGCTACCATAGGCACTGCTGCTCCTGAAGCTTCTATGGCTTCAAAAGAAAGGTAAAAGTGCCACCACAAGAGATGCTGCCTTACGCAATTCACACGTTTGCAAGGACACTGAGACAATCATCATAAGCTACATTTTTCAAACTAATCATTCATTGGATTGAACTTAGTAGACCTGACCACCTCTTTCATGAAATGGCTTTATCTGGCTAAACACTAACTTCAAGCTAGCAGTGCTTGTAAGTACAAGTTGCATAGTGATATTGATAGCCTTTGCAAGGTGAGTTGTCTTTCCACGAGTTCTGACTCAACTTTATTACATCTAGTCCTCTCTCCATGCATTTATGCTTTTGATCAAGTCTCTCATTGTTCATATGGCACCCAACATGATCAACAAAAGCTCTATCACTTCCTGATGCAAGTTCATCATGACTTCGAGTCCTTTCGAGCACAACTTCTGTTGGAACATGCATGACAAAAAGGGGAGAATGTTGAAGCATATATGTAATTTTTGCAAATTAACAATGATATTTAATTTCAAAGTTTTGATGATGACAAATAATAATATTTAACTTACATGAAAAATAAAGTATTCATATGATAAATTACTCATCACTACTTTTGTCAATTTATCACTTAATAGTTCAGACACTGCACACTTCACTGCCTATGAACAGACACTTCGTCATATATACCAATTCACTTCGTCATACACGAAGAATCACTTCGTCATATGCGAAGTTTACTTCGTCATATGTGAAGGCTCACTTCGTTGTATGTGAAGTTCACTTCGTTATATACGAAGGCTCAATTCGTCATATGTGAAGGTTCACTTCGTCATATATGAACAAATACTTCGTCATACGACATGTATTCAAATAAAACAAGTCATTAATTTATGTGCACCATATTATATTATTCCTATGATTAAATAATTTGTGTGTTAATGATCAGTGACCATATACCTTGATTCATGTCTAATTTCTGTTCAAAATAATTTGTAAATATATTGTCTTGAATCATGATCTAATTTTGTTCAAAATAATTCTGTGAATAAATTCAATTTTATGAACAATACCGATTATGTCATAGAAAACGATTATTCCTGAAATCACACGCACTCTTACTTGCAATAATTTAAGCATCATATAAACATTGGATTATAGAAAGTTTGTCATTTCAAAAATCTCAGACATACAGTATAAAACAAAGCCTTTGGTCTGACATTGCAGAAACACCTCTAACACGCGCCAAAAAACTTTTTGACTACATCGTCAGAGCGACATTGTACGTATCTACCTACTACATAGTTTATCTTATACATTGAAATTACTCAGACTTTTTCTACAAAACATTTATTGACATTCACACTGAGACATAACGTAAAGTTGGTAGACGCCAATATTTGAATTATCTCACAAGTACTTACACACGTCTCATTGTTGATCAACTAGACCTAGTGATGCGGGACGAACCTGCTCGACAGCCGATCTGGCAGTTCAGCGCGACAGAGCAGATGGGCCGCAGGAGGGAGGGGGAATGCGCAGGGGGGGTTCCGGGGAGAGAAGGAGAACATAGAGGGGGGGGGGGAGAAAACCAGATGAAGGGGAGGGGAGAGAACAGCACGCAGACGAAGGAGGGGAGGAGACGGGATGACAGGGAGAGAGAAGGGGATTAGAGAGAGAGTGAACCACACACGAGGCAGCGCCTCCAAGCTTCCTGCAACTTCCTTTCCTCTCTTCTTCTATTCCCTTCTATTCTTTTTTCCAAAAACAAAGTCTTTACAAGCATATATAGGGTAGTAGAAACCCTACTGTTCTCCTCTCCATGGACCAAAATATCCCCAAGACAAAAGACCAAATGACTGCCATGTCCCAGATCTGCAAATAAACCTTACTTCCCTTAAAATTAGACTTTTAATTCTACCTGACGAATCAAACTCTACTAAAATGAAAATACATAATAAAATAAAATTGATGTCAATATATCGCTGACGTCTGCAGTCTCGAGTCTCGTTCCGCGTCCGTCACGAGTCACGGTCCCCGTCAATCTCCCCCACTTCGAAAAAATTCGGCCTCGAATTTTAAAGTGTCGAAGTAGGAGGAAAATGAACATCAGAGTGCACATATAGAACTCCACGCAAACACTCATATCAAGGATCACGAACTGGTGTACTATAGACGAATCACAGAATGTCAGCCACATCAGATCAACTAAGGGTTGCTTCCACTCGATCACATCAATAGTCTGATAAATTGGTAGCACATCAACTAGAGTAGGCCCATCAACTGGAGTATGTACAGATAGAGGAGCTGCAAATATATCAGAAGATATACGACCCAACCCGGATCGCACAAATAATGCATGATCCCACACATCAACTGCGAGTAGTGGATCCTCCTCGAACAATGTATCCTCAAACAAATCAAATCCAGCCTCTGCAATCAATCTATGATCCCATCTAAGAGCTAATGATGCTTCTATCATAACTGAAGATACTGGGCATGTCTTTATAAGCTTTTGCAGTGCAATATAATATGTATCGTACACTCGAAAGGCTTGTTGTAACCCTCTTGATGTATAAGACAAAATTTTGCTTGGTGATCAATCACAACTCGACGCTCATCCATCCAGACTCGACCCAAGATATTCCTGATCCATTGGGTATAATTGTACACCAAGCATCATCATAATATCGGTACGATTTCGACATCTTGGTGTATTTGAAGCGATGAAAGAATGGTATGCATACTTGATCCCCAGAGAATTGAATATATTCTGAATTAGATAGGGAATCAACAATAGATTGAGAAATAGAATTACCCCAAGAGCTTCTCGTAAATGTCACCGTGGTCTGTAAATGTTCTGGCAACTCGACCTCAAATTTGACAATCATGACGAAGATGATGGTGCGTAGCTGGGGAGACGCCTGGGCAACGTGGACACTAGCGTGGAGGAGTCCGAGGGCGCTAAGGCAGATTCATCAGGTTGCACTGTAGCACAGACTGTAGCGCGCACTGTAGCACGGGTACTGTAGCGCGGGAACTGTAGCACAGGCACTGTAGCACCGGGGCCCTGTAGCGCATGAGCAGATGATGCCACTGTAGCACAGGTCTGGGCGGTCAATTAGGACCGGTCACTGGCTTGACCGGCTAAGGGGGGTACTGGGAGAACCGATCACTGGTTTGACCGGCTCCAAGAACAAGGCGACCCACCCTTCCCTTCTTAATGCCTCCTCGGTCGCTCCTCTCCCAATACGAGGATAGAGCGGGGAAGAGGGCGAAGGCGCGACGACGCTGGGGGGAAGAGCTCGCGGAGGTGCTGGGTGGGGCACAGCGGCGCGATGCGGCGTGGCGGGGAAGGGTGCTGGAAGAAGGGATCGCAGCGGTGGTGCAGGACGGCTCCGCAGTCGATCGGCGCTGGCGACGGAGGACCGCGGTGCTGAGACGACCTGGTCGTCGCTGCGCCGGACCGCGACGGTAGCGATGGCCGGCTGCGGAGCTGCGAAGGGCTGGACGGCTCAGGCAGTCGGCGCCGGCGAAGGAGGGTCGCGGGACCGCGACGACGGGGGGGGGCCGCTGCGGCGCGAGACGCGGGGGTCGAACAGAGGTGCTCGCAGGGCCGCGCCGCCAAGGACGGCCGCGGTCGGGTGTTGTGCTTGGGCGGACGAAGGGCGACAGGAAGAGGAAGACGACGCAGGTGACGTGGCGTGAGGTAGAGAGAGAGAGAGAGCAGCTGCGTCGCGAGAGAGGGGAGAGGTTTCGGAGAGGCCACGTGGGGAAATGAGACAGGGCGGTCTAGAAGATGAACAAGAACAGTACGTGGTGGGGTTTACGTGGTGGGAAGAAGAAGACGGGACTGGGGTTTTACGAGGTGGGGTTGATGGCGCGGTCGTGAGGGTTTGTCGTGGAAAAGGCAAGGAAGAAAAAAGAGATGGAGGCGATGGCACAGTGGACTCTCCACAGTGAAGGGTGGCTCTCCTGTGTGCTGGGGCGTCGGTTGCAGAGGGTAGACGACGGCTTCACGCGAAGGAGAGGAGGAGCGTGGATCCTTCGGCTCTGATACCAAGTTGATGCGGGACGAACCTGCTCGACGGCCGATCTGGCAGTTCAGCGCGACGGAGCAGATGGGCCGTAGGAGGGAGGGGGAATGCGCAGGGGGGTTCCGGGGGAGGAGAAGGGAGAACAGAGAGGGGGGAAAAACCAGATGAAGGGGGAGGGGAGAGAATAGCACGCAGACGAAGGAGGGGAGGAGACGGATGACAGGGAGAGAGAAGGGGATTAGAGAGAGAGTGAACCACACACGAGGCAGCGCCTCCAAGCTTCCTGCAACTTCCTTTCCTCTCTTCTTCTATTCCCTTCTATTCTTTTTTCCAAAAACAAAGTCTTTACAAGTTATATAGGGTAGAAACCCTACTGTTCTCCTCTCCATGGACCAAAATATCCCCAAGACAAAAAACCAAATGACTGCCATGTCCCAGATCTGTAAATAAACCTTACTTCCCTAAAATTAGACTTTTAATTCTACCTGACGAAATCAAACTCTACTAAAATGAAAATACATAATAAAATAAATGATGTCAATATATCGCTGACGTCTGCAGTCTCGAGTCTCGTTCCGCATCCGTCACGAGTCACGGTCCCCGTCACCTAGTCTAGTATATTTGTGAAACTTGTCTTCTTTAAGAAAAAAATAAGAAATTAAATCACAAGATTTATGGACCAAGAAAAGTTGGAGACAACTAGACGTATGCATTGGTGGAAAGATGGAACATGCACGTCATCCTCGAAAGAAGCCACGCAACATTTACTACTCCAATGGCTATATACAACGGCTCTGAAGCAAAGGACAACCCTAAAAGCTTATAAAAGAAGGGAAGCTACAACACCACAATGTACATGTGATACACGAGAGAGATACACATAGCAACTTTACAAGCTCAAACTTCCATTCTCAAGCTTTGTGTGGACCTGCTGCAAGAAGTTTTATTAGAGTCCAGTTGTGTAAACCTGTCTGAGTGACTGCTATTCTAGAAAAATCTTCCCCTCAGATTTAGGGTTCCTACATTAGACCACAAGCTTCCTGTATATCTTCTCAATCTGAAGTCTTGTTGTGCATTGCACATTCAAAGTAAGTTCTTCACAGGTTGTTATCCCTTGCTTAAAGGAAGACCAACCAAGCTGGTGGATATACCCCTTGTAGAAGGGAAGATCTACTGAGCAGTGTGTGTGCCCCTTTAGACAAGGGAAGGCCAACATGTTTTGGCGGTGTTCCCATTTTGAAAAAGGTAAGGCTATTTGAGGCTAGTAGTAAGTTGCCCCGTGTGTAGAAGGAAGATCGATAAAATCGGGTATTGTAACTTTGACTAAAATAGTGAAAGTTCAAGTTAGTTGGCTTGGGGACTGGACATAGGATTTCCATTAGAGGGAAGATCCGAATCAAGATAAAATTCTCTTGTCTATTTGTGATTTGATTGGTTTCTTGATACTAACGCTTTTATCACTAACATATTCACAAAAAGTTGTAGTGTTCCTTTAAATTTTAGCTTCCGCAAAAGAAAACCACATATTCACCCTCTAGGTGAAAAGTGTTACCCCAATCGATCCAACAACTTCTTCAACACTCTCCTTTACCTACTTTGAAATTTGAATGATGCTCTAGTTGAGATCATCATGAGGAGATGTGACTTCATGATCTTGGCTCCTACTCGGTTTTCTCTAAGACTGTTCTAGCAGCATCTACATAACTTCTGTTGGACCCCTAAATTCTCAGGAAGATGAAGAGAGAAAAAAAAAAAGATACTAAAAGAAGAAAAAAAGAGAGAAAAGTAGGGGGAATCTCCTCCTCCACTGCCACCAATTCAGCAACTAGTGAGGATAAGCTAGGAGTGCCACTGCTGCCCCCCCCCCCCCCCGCAATGATTATTTATGTTACACATACCATTTTAAGTGCATAAATCAAGTAATTATGCAGATTTTATTACTAACCTCAGTCTCACGTATAAAATGAGCCTTCCATGAAAATCACATTAATTCGGTAATGTCAAGCAATAGAATGGATTTGAGGGGCATTTGCATCAATTCGTTATTGCATAATTACAAGAATGTTCGACCTACATGCACCATGTGAACGGGGGGCTCAAGGGGGCAGCGCCCCCTATGGGAATCAGCATTTCAGGCATTTATGGATGGTCAAGGGGCACTCTGGTCATTTCAAGATACACTAGGGTTGCCTTAGGCCACCCCCTGCATGACCACCAACCTCCTCTCATGCTGCAGCCCCCCCCCCCCCCCTGCTTTGATTAAGGAAACATTGTGTAAGGAAATATTTTGAATGAGGCTTCCCAAATCCAGCAAGTCCAATGGCCGACCTACTAAGCAAGGAAAGGGGAGAAAGAGAGCAAACCAACCAAAGAGGTGGTGCCCAACAACCTCCATCTCCTCCCCTCTCCTATCTTCCCATCATGCTCCATTAAATCCTAGCCATCCAAAAAGATACCCCCACGCAAACCCTAGTGAGCTTTCTCTTCCCCTATAGATAATCTCTTGAAGGCAAGAGAGGGTGACTTCTTCTTTGGCTTTTGGTTTCTTTCAAGGATGTAAAAGGGCTTTAGGGATCATATCTTCCTTCTTGGGGCTGTGCCTCCCTTCCCCCTCTCTTTTTTCCTTTCTCTCTCACTTCTTGTCGCCATCTCTTCCTTCTTGCTGCACCTCTCTTCTCCCTTTCTTCTCTTTGCCATATTCACTTCGTCTTCTCCTCATCTTCTTGTTGTGCATTGCCCCTTTTGCTTCCATTGCTGCGTCCTCCTGCTGCTGCCTTGGAGAAGGCGACCTATGCTTTGAATATGCTGAGATCGTTGCCAAGGAGGAGAGCCAACACGCACAAGAAGGGTTCTTGGAGAGGGCAGCCCGTGCATCACCTCCAAACCACTGCCATCTAGAGTTCTTTTAGTGTTTGATCTTATTTTGTCATTGCAAGTTGTTCTAGTGTTGATGTAAGAGATGTTGATTGAAATAAATAGATTGTCGAGTCCACATACACACTTACACAGATGTGATTTGCATCCAAGAACAATATGATTTGCATCCACATATATTTCTTTGGCGAGTCCACATACACAGATGTGTCCCCTCTTGCAAATGATTGCTTCAAAGTCTACGAGAAAATGGATTAGTTCAATTGCAAAAGCAAGATGCCTGAACGAAGGGAAAGAAACTTGAGATGTTGATAGAAAAGAGAGATCTATAGAAAAAGATTAAAATGGTTCTTGGTTTGGTCATGCGGGATGACGATGGTGAATGGGCCGGGAATTTGATGGGTGTTGGCATATAAAATTTTCAAATCCCAAAACCTCAATTTCCCAAAATCCAAACCTCCATAAAAAGCCAAAATCCCATAAATTCCCCAAAAATCCACCCAAAATACCAAACATTCCCAAACCCAAAAAACATCAGAAATTCCCAAATTCCCATAAAATCCCCAATTTCAAAAGAACCCAAAATTCCCAAAAATCCCCCCAAAACCCCAAATTTCCTGAAATCCAGAAATATCCTCAAAATCCCAGAAAATACCCAAAATTCCCAGAAACTCCACAAAACTCAGAAATCCCCTCAAAATCCCCAAAAATCCTGAAATTCCCAAAAAAAATCCCAGAAATACCAAAAGGGGGAACCTCCCCCCGGTTAAGGAAGAAGCTCCTTAACCGATGGGACTGCCCCATCGGTTACCTCTCTCTCATCCATATAAAGGGGCAAAAGCCCTATAAATACCCCATGTAGCCCAAAGGCAAGGGGGGACTCTCTTTGAAGGGGGGGGGAGCTCTTTTTGAAGTTTGAAAGGGGTCGGATTTTGAAAAGAAGAAATTTGTGAGGGAAGACTCTGCTCATGCTCAACTCACCCTCGGCAAGTCGAAAGGTCGTTCCCCCTCCGACCACGAAATCTCTGTAAACCCCCTCCATGTTGAGTTAGTCTCCACGGGGGGATTTTCAAATTCAAATACATGTTCATATCTTCACATCGAATTAGTCTCTGTGGAGATAAAATTAAAATAATTGTGCTCGTGTGCTCCATTGTTTAAATATTTTTCATGTCGAGTTAGTCTCCATGAATACAAAATATGTAAACATGTTCATGTGCTTCGATGTTTAAATACCTTCCATGTTGAGTTAGTCTCCATGGGCATAAGATATTAACATCATTATGTTCTTGTATTCTAAATGTTTCCATGTCGAGTTAGTCTCCATGGATATAAGCATTTAAACACATCTATGTTATTTCCCTAACATTGAGCGAGACTCCGAGAGGGTAAATCATTTGTGCTCGTATGTGTGTCTTTTAAAAGGAGACTCTACTAAAGCAAGGACTCTGTTCAAAAGCATACTCATATGTTCACAAAATATATGTGTACATATGTACGTATTTTATGGGGAAACTCTATCCATACGAAGACTCTGCCCAAAATACGACCATATGTTTATCAAATGTTCGTGTGTGTATATTTGAGCGAGACTCTGCCTATGCAGAAGTTCTGCCCAAAATATCACTCGTTCAAAATTTCAAATAATAAATCCCTAGGTTCATGCCCATTTCTTCAAAATGCATGTTAAACTCATTAATGGAGTCCATACTCTTTTCAAAAAGTCTATTTTCGTCCATTAAAACTAAAACACCGTATTATTGTTTTCTAGAAAAATGTTAACCTCGACTTTACTATCAAGGGTGTTCGGGTTAAAATTGATGTAAATCAACATCAAAGGCTTTTAATCCAATGTAATTTAACATCGATTTCGGTCGATGGAGAAGTGGTCCAGTACACATAACCCTAATCGCCTAATAAAATAAAATACGCAGAACAAATAAGTTCAAAACAAAATTGGCGCACTTGTCCATTCTTTGGACATAAAATTCTTCTCGCATTGCGCGGACTTTAAATTCTATCTATTTGACAGGCTGACACTAAAGGTGTCAATGGATCTGTTAGATCCGAAGGTCTGATCCAGATCCGGAGACTAAAACCGGATTCGGGTCATATGCTCTGATCCGAAAAAATCTTTTTTTAGATTTCGGGGCACTTCTCCCTGCTCCGAAATCTTCAATCGCGGGTTCCATTCCGGGGCGTCCCGATCTGGAGATAGCCAGCATTGTCACAGCCTCTGCAGCCGGTCATCCTCTCCAGAAGATAGTCAAGCCCGTATACCCCCGAAAACCCCAAGAGGGCGGTGGTGCCGCCGCCCCTACCGGCACACCTCCCGCCGCACCGCCGTTCGTGGAGCTCTCGGGCAAGAGCTGCTACTGGTGGTCTCCATGGTTTCTCCTCCCAGGCTCTGTAGCGCCTTCCCACGCGGAGCCGCCGTTCCTCCGTTCGCCAGCCTCGTTGTCGCCTTGCTTACCGTAGATCTGGCAAAGACTGCCCCCTCCGTCAGTGCCCTACGCTACGCCGCCCTTTTTCCACCTGGTACCTCTTCTGCCTGGACACCTTCGCGCTGGGTCTTCTAGGGTAGATCTCCAGCACCGAGCAGAGCAGCGGCAGCGTGGGTGGTCGACGCCAAGTCGAAGCCCAACGAGTCCTCACCGGGAAGCAGGCAAGTCGGAGGGTCCGCGAGAGGCTGACGAAAGTGGAGCAGCGCCTGGATCTCCTCCGACGGTTGTTGCTGCTATTGCCGCGTACCTCCTGTTGCGGAGATGAGGAAGAGGAAGAAGAAGAGGAGCAGGGAGGCGGCCTCCTTCCCGGCGACCTTGTCGAAGATGCGCTCCCAGCCGTCTGCCCACCCGCCGCTGGCGTCGCACAGCTCCAGGCTCCCGTTCCTGTACTCCGTCCAGCTCCAACCCGCGTCCAGGCCCATCCCCACCGCCTCGACGCACAGCCCCACGCAGACAGGCCGGCATGGCTTGCACTTGGCCCCACTCAGCGGCCCGGGGCTCCCCATGGATGCGACCAACACGCTGTGGCGCCCGGGAGGGAATACGTAGCGGCGATCGCTAAGCACGTGGAAGGGGAGACGGCGAGCAGTGACCCGGACGCCGGACGTGTCCATCTAGGCCCTGAAGGCGGACTCAGAGTTGAGCGCCTGGTAGCCAGCGGCGTCGAGGGAGGGGATCAGCGAGAGGCAGGAGAGCGCAACCTGGGAGGCCCTCTGGTCGCCGACGTCGAACCGGTCGTTGAGGCCGCCGTACGAGGAGCCCTCGGGGACGAGGTACTCGCCGGGGACGAAGTTTCCGGGGTCCAGCAGCGCCGACCAGTTAAAGCCGATACCGGAGCCAGATCAGATCAGAATCCGGTACCAAAATTTGCCCAAATTTCGGATTCAGATCGGATAAGGATCATGTTCTTTCGGATCCGGATCCGGATCTCAAAGGATCCTACTCGGATCCGATCCATTGACAGGGCTAGCTAGCACGCCCCGCTAAAGAAAAAAAATCAATCCGAAATCAAATGAAATATTTCCACCTATACTTTTTTCGCGTCCAACAGCTAGCACGCCCAGTGGGACACCTTCTTACCATTCATAGTAAGAGTCGAGGTCTATACATCTTCCTTACAAAAATTCTAATAACGGTGTTTCCTTGAAGGTAAACTCAGACGAAAAGCAAAAGTGTAAGCTTCCGTCTACAAGGCGTTCAAAGGAAGTAGCGATCACTTATGGACCACTCGTCATTAACAACCACGTCAGGTTCGGCTACTTGGCGACTCCGATCGTGTTCGGAGATTTCCCAACCATCGTCGAGTCCCTTTCTTTTTAAAGGTAGTCCAGGCTCAACAAAAGGAGGGTGCTGCGCAGAGGCTGCCCTCCAACAAATCAACAAGGAAGGCTGGCAGGAGTCGCGGGCATGTCAAAGCTCGTCCTGTTGTCGTCAACAGGGGCACCAAAATGGCCTCAAAAGATATTGTTGCCAAAGGGGTTAAACCCTGCGCAACTCAAGTTCGAAGTTATTTTGCTCGAGTAATCTCCTCTGAAGTTGTAGCTATTGTCCCTCGCAACGGGGGCAATACAAAATCATAAAAGTAAGAGACCATCCGCTGCTACCTCCAGGTCTGGCAAATCCGTCATGGTCGGAAGCCTACGGATGCGGCTTGACAAAAACCAGCCTATCATTCCTCGTGATAGGCATATTCCTACAATTTCTACCTCGAACCGCTTCTCAGTCTTGCGGTGGTTCCGAGGAAAACAAGAAGACTCCAAGGTGGAAGCCGGCATCAAGCAAAAGATACGGCGGCCCGCCAAGGTCAAACAAATTTAGGTTCCCAAAAAGGAGGCCAGAAAATCAAAGAAACTCAAGCAACTACATCTGAGGTGGCTAAAAGGAGGAGTGACGCCAAATGCACTTCTCTTCAACATGCTGAATCCAAACGCCTCAATGGTCAAAAAAGAAAAGGGTGTACAAAAAATCAAATTATACCCGTCAAGACCCGGAGAATATCCAGGTAGTCAAAGTAAATCCTTCTCAACAATTTAAATCTCGTGTATCGGTCTTCGACAGTATAACGCGAATCTCGATCTTCGATAGACTAGGGGCAACTCCTAAAGTTGGTACCCGCTCGTCAAAAAGACGGCGTGTTACCTGGGCAGCGGGAGAGAGACCCAGGCTCAAGATCTTTTCATGCTATGCCTCTGGAAAGGACTCCGGCGAACCAGCAGAACAAATCGCGGAAGCCAATCCAAATATTCCTATTGAGGCTACTCATCGCAATACCAGAAATTTGTCAGAAGAAACCGCCAGGTACCCCTTGACGGGCAGGCTGGGACGTCTGGTCAAGCTCATCTTCATGCTGAAATCCAACATGAAAGAATTCAAATTCCTTTCTTTGAGGAAGAAATCCCTCAAGACAGGGAAAACATGCTTCCTATATCAGCTACAGATTCTGTCATTGACTTGCCTACAAATGAAAATTTTCCAGGCAATTTCAGACGATGATAAATATCAATTTATGCGGCAGTGGCAATCTAAAATGGCCACTCTTATACATGAAATGAGGCGACTAGTAACCTCAAGCCTTCGGCAATCCGTGGAGCCAGTCTCTACTCAAAATCAACAAAGCCAACATCCGGATGGGTCTGCCTCGGCAAATCATCCGACGACTTCCATAAGTGGCCCTCTCCCTCAAGTTACGGGTCAGGAAATCATTGATCCGTCCAACATCATATCCCCTCAAATGGGGGCAAACACACACTTGCTCAAACACACACTGAGAGTTCAACTCACCAAAACCGAGCTCAAAGGCTCACAAAACACAAGCTAGATCAAGACCAACATAAATCAGATCCTCTAGCAATGATCTGATCTAAGGCAAATTCATTTACAGAAACTTGTGCAACACTTCATGCACAAATCTCATGGATGAATTAGAAGAACAACTTCAGAATTGTAAGAAATAGATACAGTATTTGTGTTCTTCGATGAAGATCCCTTGCAGAAGGTTGAATTGAAGAGATCAGGTGATGCTTTCAATCACTTGGCGATGCTCTGCTTCAATTGCCTCTGAATCACCATAAACTTCTCTTCAATTGCTTCTGAATCTGCTGGATCTGCTCCCTTGAGAAGTGCTTCAACTTCTTCTACAGAGCTCTCCTTCACTCCCTCGTCCTTTCCAAGGAGGTAGATGGATCACCACAGCAACAAGAAGAGCATGAGCGGGAGATTCCTCCTTTTGCCGCCAAACGCTTTTTGCTGGAATCTTCTGGAGGTCTCCTATGTCTTAGGGGCCAACAATTGGGGGGGGGGGGGGGGGGGGGTATATATAGTCCCATAAGTCCAATTGTACCCTTGGGGTGCATGGGCACATGATCCAAGGCAACTTCCCTTGATCCCCAAGCAGCCACGTGTCCAGAGGAATCAGATGTTGAAACTTCAACCGGAGTGTGTCGACACCACCACTGAGTGTGTCGACACCCTGTCCCAGGCAGGCAAAATGATCTCCTGGAAGCTGGGACTAGTGTCGACACCACCATTGAGTGTGTCGACACAACTTGACCCTGTCTTCAAAGATAGCTTCTGGGACAGTGATCCAGTGTCGACACAACCAAGGGATGTGTCGACACCATCATGACAAAAACTGTATAGTCCTGAAAATTTAACACATAAGCCATTAGCACAAGGCATTATCATCAAAGTATGAAATGTAAAATGTTCAAGACATGTGTTTGGGCATTATTATTATATAAATGAGGCATGTACCATGTTCAACCCAATAAGCACAAAATCACAAAGTGTCATCATCAAAACTAGGGAGAGAGGGATACTAAAACCACACTCAACCCAACAGGGTGCTCCCAACACAGCCCTCTGGTGGCCGCAGAGGGGGCCCAAGCGACACCAGTGCACGATCGCCGATGTGCTGGTGGCCAATAGTGGTTGGGCAGCAGAGTAGGCAGTACCAGTGGGCAGAGCAGGGTGGTGATCCAGCGGTGTGATGTGTTGTGGGGGGGGCAGCGATGGCAGCACAGTAATGCAAGGGCAGAGGACGAAGAAGGGGAAGAGGAAGAGGGGGGATGGAGGTTGTCGGACGTGGGATGGGTGGCAGCAACCTCCTAGCAGTGGCAGGTGAGCAGCAGTGGCAGGAAGAAGTGGAAGAGGGAGAGAGGGAGACGAGAAGAGAAGAGAGAGAAAGCAAGATCAGAGGGGAGGGGAGGGGAGGGGGAGGGAGGGAGATGCACTGGGAGGGAGAAAGATGACTAGCAAGAGAGAGGCTCGATAGGGAGGGAGAGAGTGGGCAGGAGGAAGGGGAAGGAAGAGGGAGCAATGGTGGCTTGGCCGCACAACAGCGGAGGCAAGATGGTGGACTGTGGCGGCGCAAGTCTCCACCTCGAAGGGAGAACGTGGACCAGCACCGGGGAAGAGAGGGAGGTCAAGGTGGCAGAGAGGAGCTTGATCGGATGGTGGCGCCCAATGGAGACGGTTGGTGCGACAGTAGTGGCGGTGGAGCCACAGGGAGGCAATCAACGAACCAGCCAGGGGACATCGCATCCCCTGGTTCGACTTGGTCAGGTATCCCTCACAGAGACCAAAAGTAGTGGACCGAAAGTACCACCTCCGATGGGTTCGAGGGGGTACCGAAGGTACCCCCTCAGGTCTGGGAAGGGGGGTAACCGGACCCCCCCCCCCCCACCTCCAGTTGGAGAGTGGGGGGTACCGGAGGCACCCCCCCCCCCCCCGGTTGGGACAAATCGGAGGCACCCACCTCCGTTGCACATAGCAACTAGAGGTGGGGGGGCATGGGCCCTCTCCTCCCTCTATAAAAGGAGGGGGGTCCCTCATGCCCCACCTCCATTCAAGAACCAAAAGGGGGTATTTCGTAATTTTTAGACCTTCCAGGGGTTTTTTTGTAAAGGAAAATTTTCTGGGGTATTTTTGTAAAAGGTGAGTTTCCATGGGCTTTTATGTAATTTGGTAGGTTTGGTGGATTTGATGGATTTTGGGGAATTGTTTAGTTCTAATTTCGGGGTTTAGATGGATTTTTGAATTCTGGGGAATTGGGGCTTGTGTGGGGTAATTTCTAGATTTGTTCCAAGTGTTTGATAGATTTTTTAGGTTTTTTGCCTTTGTGGCATGTTTGGGACTTTGGGTATTTGGCTTTTGGCTTTTGGGATTTGGCTTTTTGTGGCTTTTCGCATTTCTTGGGGTTTGTAGGTTTTAGGCCATTTCTGGAGGTTGAGGGTTTGTGGGTTTGGGCCATTTCCCTTTGCCTCACATGAACGCAGTTTAATACCGTTTGTCCACGGAGAATTGGCTTTTATGGTAAAAATAAATAAATGTCTATGTTATTTTCCCACAGACAAATAATTTTTTTACGGCCAACAGCCACATACTAAGGACTCCAACAAAAAATACATAAAGGATATAAAAGACTTCAAATACCCTAAGAACATGCTACTGGGCCCATAGAAAACATGTACAGCTCTGGCCTAAAAGTCACCAAAAGCCCAAAACAACAAGTGGGTACAAATACAAAAGACTGATCTGTTATGCTCCTACATCACATCATTTGATCAAAACAGTGAATTGGTGGGATTCCAGATGATTGCTTTAAAATGGTTGCCAAGAGTGGATTGGTAGGATGGCAAAGCAAGATACCTGAACAAATGGAAAGAACTTGAGGAGTTGATTGAAAATGGAGCTCAATGACAAAAAATATTAGGATGGTTCTTGGTGTGGTGAAACCAGTGGTCAAAGTTGTGAGGATTATTGATGGTGATAAGAAGGCCTAAGACCATAGATCTGATCAAGGAGAGACAAAATTCAAAGGCCAAAACTACAATATATTATGGAAAAACATGAGACAACATTGATACAAGGAAGTCAAATGACCATTCTCAAAAGCTAAACAACTATGACAGTATGATGCACTTCAACATTCAGGGAACCAATCTTTCCCCTAGTGAGAATATCATTGTTGTTCTAAGAGATAACAAATAGACGGTTGTGGTCGCGGAAATTATTTTAGAAAATGAATTTGACCATGGAGGTGTTTTTTATATGTGCGTGGGCGTGCCAATCTGTTATACAGACAAAAGATTTAAAATCCGCTTGATGCAGGGAATTTACATGTCCATTATTAGACGAGTGCGCCTATATTTGGGATATTTCTTCCGCACATTTATTTTATCAGGCATTTAGAGTTTTGTGTACTTGACCCTTCCCACCGACCGGAGTCGGTGTTAATTTACATCGGATTGAATCCGAATACCTTTGACAATGATGCTGAGATTCATTTTTGGCGCAAAGTCCAATGAATTTGGAAAATGTAATTTGGATTACTATTTGGTCTTTCAAGACCCTTACAATTAGTCCCGATTATATAATCGGATCTTCAAGATTACATTCCATCACAGTCAAATTCTTTGAATTTACTCCTAACTGCATTTGGATCGATTTGCTTCATTTCCGTCACGATCAGACAATTGACTTTGTTTCTGTCATGATCAAGTGGTTGACTTTACTGGTCATGATCACTCTTTAATGATGATTAAACTTTTGGAGTAGACTTGGTGTCCGTAAAGGGCATTTCCGCATAAGACTAAGTATATTGGCCCTTTTTGGGTATTTGTTGCAACTTTACTGTTTCCCGAGTATTTTGCAATGTCATATCCTTTGTGGATTTTTTCAACAATTTATAACCTTTTAGGGGTTTTATTGCAATTTTAACCCTTTATGAGTATAATTGCATTTTTTTACCCTTTTTAGGTACAATTGGTATTTCTTTCACTTTCTTGACGTTGCTGCCATTTCTTGACCTTCTTGGATATTATCGCCACTTCTTGGCATTCTCGAGCGTTTATGTCATTTATTGACCTTTCTCGGATATTTATACCATTCCTTGGCATTATCTGGCATTTGTATCATTTCTTGGCATGTCCCCGGATTTCTATCATTTCTTGACAATCCCAAAACTTGCAACGGCATGAACCAAGTCTAACATTTCTAGGACTTTCCTATCATTTCTTGGAAACCTTAGGCTTTTCCATCATTCTCCGACTTTTTTAGCCAAATGCTGAACTCAAGAGAGCGTACGCCACTTCAGGAAAGTGACATGGGTCCTGCTCCACCGAGCCATGCAAATGGTGCAAATAAGATCAGAGAACTGAAAACTTTGTCAATGTTGTCTTTTGAAGAAGAAGATTTGGACAACATTGTATTTGTGCCTTTATCAAAACTTCTTCATAATTCTTGCCCTTTGAGGACATTTATGCAATTTCTATCTTTTCGAAGACCCTTCTGCAATTCTTATCCTCTCAGGGGGCTTTTTACAACTTTTCATCCTTTTGAGGACTTTTCTACCATTTCTGTCATTTTGGAGGGACTTTCTACAATTTCATATGCATAACATATATCAGATGAACAGCCTTTACAACCCTTTGAAGCGCCTTCAGCTTTTCTGGAGCTCTCCAAGAACCAACAGCTCCTTCTTCTTCAGTGCTTGAAGAGAGCTTTGGCCGATGGAAAACTTGTAGCACTTGATAAATGAGGGTTTTCATTTGATACCCCTCATAATTGCTTGATGACCACAAGAGGGATCACCATCAACACATGTGGTAAAGTCCACATAGCCTTCACATGGAGAGATATACACATGAACATTTCACGAACATGTGGTCTCCATGTACACACACGGTCTTCACGACCACGTAGTTTCCATATGGAGATATACACATGAACATGCTTCGAGTAGAGTCTCTACGTGGGCAGAGTCTCAACATAAAGGTATGCACATATGAACATTTCACGAACACATGATCTCCATGAACACACATGGTTTTTATAACCACATGGCCTCTACATGGAGATACACACGCATAAACGTGCCTCAAGCAGAGTTTCTGCATGGGCGGAGCCTCCACACGGAGGTATACACACATGAACATACAAATATTTCATCCTCATAGAGTCCAGCTCGACATGAGGGCATGAACACTTGAACATTTTTATCTCCATGGAGTCCCGCTCAACATGGAGATATGAACATGAACATTTAATAGTTTGTCTCTATGAAGTCCAGCTCAACATGGAGACACTTAAATATATGAACATTTAGATTTCATCCCCCTATAGAGTCCTGCTCGACATGTGGGGGGGGGGGGGGTATACACGGGGGGGTTTCACAGTCGGAGACAACCTTGGCTTGCCGAGCACGAGCACCTTCACACCAAGCACATCTGTCCGCGTGAACCTCTTGATCGATCCCGCGAACCTTCCGAACCCTTTCCAACCTTCCGACCCCTTTTTCCATTGCTCAGAGTGAGTATTATAAGGGTTTATCCCCCATTTGAGAGAGAGGGAGGAGTCCTCTGGGTAGAGGACCTACTTGGAGTGACCCCCTCCGAGAGGGAGGAGTCCTCCGGGTAGAGGGCCTACCCGGAGGGGGTCCCTCTGGATAGGGACCCCTCCCTACCCATAGGGAGTAGAGGGACTCCCTTACCCGGAGGGGGTCCTTCCGAGTAGGGGTTTTCTGCACGGAGGGGCCTTCCCCTCCTTTGGGCTCTCCTCCTATAAATATAACCCCTGAGTATTTTACCGGGGGTTGTTCTTCACTCCTCTTGCGACGGGAAGATTTGTAGCTTTGTGTCCTTCCGACGAAGACGAGTGTTCATCGTGCTTTGTCTTGCAAGTGCTTTGTGCTTCCTCTTACAAGTGAAGAGAAGTGTTGGACTTGTTCTTCCTTCAAGTTGAAGTTGTTCTTTTCCTCGAAGAAGAATTTGAAGTTGTTGGCCTTGTGCTTCTTCAGAGAATTCGAAGTTGACCTTCGTAATAAGACTCTCTTTTGACATAATAATAAAGATCAAGACCCAATATTGCTTTAAAACAAAAATTGGATTTGTGTGGGTATTTTCCAGCATCTCTATTCAAATGCCTGTTGTGAATTTATGGGGCTCAACAATGGTGCAACCTCTTAATTAATGGAAACTAACATCATTATAACATTATTATTGACTAAATGACTAGTGGGTCTTAAGAAGCTCATGCACAAATGTTTCAATGTAGTCAACGATACAGCAAGCTGACATAATGCATAGACAAATAGACAATAGTAAAGCATTACCTTTAATTGCTCTTCGCTCATCATTGTGGTGAATGAACCACATGCCTGCCCCAAAAATCAATAGCACACCTGGAGGCTGCCAAGAAATACAACATTAACGAAAGCTGATATAATTAATTTAGGCCTGTAGGGCAAGACAATAAAACAAAGTTGACTTCTGTCTACTTCAGTCTCCAGCCAATTCCAGAGATGGATCATAGATATAAAGAAGATAAAAGATAAATGTTGCAGAAATCAACATACAATAATATAATTCTTCAATGACGAAGATGGCAATGATTCATCAACCATTGGAAGATCAGCCTGCTCCCAGTCCCTTGGATTCCTTGATGTACAATAACTGCACAACTGCATAGCCCAGTGATTTGTCCTAAACATCACAAAAGTAAAAAAATTTACTGTACTGAATTTGCTGGCCACTGCACAGAAAACACAAAAGTCTTCTATTATCTTATGGTTCCTTTATAAACAGGCAGCACCAGAGTCATCCAAACTACATAGCATACATATCTGGATTGTAAGACAGCTCATCCACTGACGCAAAGCACAGAGTGACCGTACAACAGAAGGAAAAACTAAAGACAATTTCGCTGCTGATTGTCAGATCCAAATCAACATTAGATGAAGAATAAGGGACACAAGTTGCTTCAATAACTAAAACATTACTTAGTTGTCCACAAATAGGCAACTATGTGAATCAATGATGTCATAATAGGGTCATCACACAACTTTGAACTTTTCCAAGCAATTGCAATCATTTGAGAACAATCTTGGTAAAAGATTGAAATGACTAGACCTGGGTGAACATCACTTCCATCAACAGTATATTTATCTTATGTGAATCCACAAAGAGGAAACCAATTAGGCAGCAAGGATGTGAATGTCTCAGGAAGCATAAACTAAGCGTGGCAAAGATACACAAATAGAAAAAGGTGTTGACAGAAAATAAAGTAAAATATTTACTAATGAAAACCAAGCCAAAAGTCCCCTAAAAGTATTAGCATTTTAACATACGGTGTACGCTATCACTAGGAAGAACAAAATAATACAACTGATGTTCGATGAAATCATCATTCTGCCACATAACAAACCCTTAGGCTGCCCATAGATTGCTATGTCCACAGACTCCCAAATTCAAGGTCCTGCTCTTAGATCTGGGCGATTGGAATTAATGTCAAGAAGACATTACAGCTAAAATGTAAACCTTCTCCAGCTATTAGACTTTCAGAGGTGAGGGGACCCAGAAATCATTGATATATTTGGTTCTCTAATGGAAAGATATGCAGCTATATGAATCCTGATAAGATATGCATTAATACTCGACCTTTTTGGGGGTATAGACTGATACTCAACTTTAAACTCAGCCTTAAAACACATACATGCCCAAACGCAAGTATAGTGAGAGAATGGAAAGAGAAACCTGTAAACCGAACCAGACTTAATTTTACAGAAAGACAGAGACCAGTGTGACTTGTGAGATATCTGGCTAAAACTAAAAATGAATGTGTACACCAACGTACACAGAAACCTACGAATGTAAAACTTGAAAAAGGAAACCTACTGCCAAAAATTGGCAATCATGAGAATGATTTCCCTCAGTATAGATTAACTAAGGAATCTCTAATAGGAAAAGAAAGCTAGAAAGGGACTACAAAGGAAGCCAAAAATACACATGCAACCTCGGCCCAGCAAAAAATAACTAGAAGACATGAGTAGATGAGACGTGCTTGTCATGCAAAAATCCCATTATTGATCATGCTAGCCCCCTTGTCTGGAAATTGGAGAATTTTTAAACAGAGAGAGACCAGCATCGGCGAAGCAAACGTGATACCTTATGCACAGGGGCTTTCCGTGCAAAGAATTTGCATTTCAACCAGATATGATATGATTTGGGAGTGAAACCATTGCAATTCCTGGATGAAGAGATTTATATTTTCAAGTCAAAATGGCATCCAAATAAATAAATATTGACCCATATTTTCATCGGGTCGTGAATGTACCATGTTATCCTTCTTGAAAATGAAGAAAATGCTTATTTCCTGAAGACTGAAAAGCAGGGAGGAACACTTGAATTCATTTTTCAACAATTGACACAAGTATGACCCTTGTTTCAAGAAAGTGGCATGTATCTACAGAGTACAGAGATATTTAAAAATAAAAGAACACACTGCATGTCTACGTCAATAGGACAAATGGGGAGGGCATCCATCAATGAAATAGGTAGTGGATTCAGCGCAGGTACACAACTCATTCAACCAAAAAACAAGAAAAATGAAACACTGTTCTCCTGAAGCACTTATCTCATCCATCTCATGTGATTTAAATAGTTTTCAACACAAAACCATCATAAAACTCAACCATTCTGGAAAGACTCTGAAATTGATCCATTTGAGCTCTTGGATGGATAGAGATCAAGGTTCAAAAAATCGCCCGGATCAGGATGGGATCGGCCGATCCGGGTCAGATTTGAGCCACCCAATCCGATCCGAGATAATCCAGTCACTGGCTGGTGGCCAGATTGGGCCGCGGATCGGACAGGGTTGGCCAATCCGGCCCCAGATCGGGCAGATCCTGATGTAACGGCTAGTTTGAACTAGTTGTTGGGGGGGGGGCTCCCCAACGGCCAGAAACGGCTATTTTGACCCATGTGAGGCTTTGGGGAGTCTATATAAACCCCCAAGGCCCCCATTATGCTCCAAACTCAAGTGTTGAGTTCTCCTCCCCTCCTCCCAACCTTTGAGCACTCTCTCTCTCTCTCTCTCTCTCTCTCTCTCTCTCTCTCTCTCTCTCTCTCTCACTCGCACTCTTTTACACTCTTGCAAAACGAACTTTCACTCTCTTGCTCTTCATCTTCAGACTCTCTCTCACTCACACACTCTCAGCCCAGGCTCTTGGCTGCGAATTCTCTCTCGCTCAGCCCGCTCTCTCACAAAAATAATTCTTTATATTTGTTTGTTTATTTTTAACTTGCTTTTTTTATTTTAACTTCTAAGCACCTTTCATTGCAAATTGCAAGACATAAGTCATGGCCACCGAAGGTGGTGCTTCCGATCTTCAAGCAACCCTCCCAGCACCGATCCCGCTTGGCTCATTGTACCGTTGCAGACACGGGCCGAAGGAAGGTCCAATGCAAGTATTGTAATCAGATCCTATCGGGCTGCATGTGGCGTTTCAAGCAACACCTAATAGGAATTAAAGGTGAGGTGGCACCATGTGCAAACGTTTCTTCCGAGGTTCAAATACAATTTTGCCAATAAATGAAGGAGAAGGAGACATCCAAAGCGAGCACTGCTAGAAGACGTCGAGAAATCCGAGAAGAGTTGTCTGCCCCTTCTCGAAAGTTCGTGGATGAGATACGTTTATCAAGAGGGAGACAAACAATTGATCTTGATGAGGATGGAGAAGGTTAGTTTAATTCAAAAATCTTTTATTATGCATTTTAATGTATAACATCATAAACAAGTTTTTTACATTTTTTCCCTACTATAGAACAATTTTGTCGGGCATCGAAAGCAAGTTGAAGGTCCTTTGCGGATGAGAATCATCTCTGACGTACTACTCGGTACCTAGGTCAAGAAAGTGGGCATGGATCTTCTGGACAAGGGAGTTCAAGTGCCAAGATGAGCACAAATATACCCAAGGTGCCTATAGATATCCCTAGAGACGGCGATCCTAGAATGGGACCATTGGACCCATTTCTCACCAAGAAGAAGGACAAGTAACCATCTATTTCTGCAGCCTTCAAAATTTTGAAAATATGTAAGGAGAAGATAGGAAGAACGACGTCAAGGTGGTTCTTCTTCAATAACATACCAGCTATTGTAGCAAAAGGACCATATTATGAGTCAATGATCGAGACTATTGGTGAAGTGGGCAAAAGGGTAGAAGATCTTTGATGGGGAGCGAGAAGTTGAAGCAATGGTTTAAGTCCATTTGGAGCCCATTTGGAGATTTTTTATTTTTCTGTAATTTTTTGTGCAATTTTTGCACTATTTTTAAGTCTAAGGGTAAAATTGTCCAAAAGGGTCATATTAGAGTCCAATTAGCTTTTTATTGTGTAATTTTCACTTCTTTATTTGAGTCAAGTCCAATTTGGGTAGGATTCTGTATTTTTCTTTCTTTAGGTTTCTAATATGTTAAGTTTTATTAGGCATAGAAGTCTATCTTTAATTTGAAGTCCATTAGGATTGGGAATAGCCCAAACTTCTTTAAATACTTGTAAACCCCGATTTGAAGAATAGAACAGATTTTTACATTTGAGAAAAAGCTTGGAGCCGCTGCTCTCCTTCTTCCGCGACGGAAAGAAGCCCGTGAAGGGCTGGGCAAGAAGCCTTACCCCCACCTTCTACCTCCTCTTCAGTGAGACTCTGGCTACCTTCTTCAGCTGTCTACACTCTATTCCGCATCAATTTGGTATCAGAGCGGGCTTCGATTCCTTCCACGGAGCTGAGATCCAGCCGCAAAAGTCACATCGCCATCGTCGCCTTCCCTCCATCCCGCTGGAAACCCCCAACTGTCTGCACCGCAACACGCCTCATCCGCCCTTCGCAAGCCTCTGCGCCAGCACCGTGCCCAGCGCCGCACCTCTGCCGCGAGCCTTCCCCGCCTCCGCTCTGCCCCACGCCAAACCGCCTCGACACAAGCGCCCTTTCCACCCCCGCACTGCCTCCGCTCTGCCCATCGCCGAGCCACCCTACTGCCCTTCCCCCCCCCCCCCCCCCCGTGCCCTCCCTGCGTCCGCCCAGGCCCGCCTTCGCCCGCGCCCCTTCTCCCGCACCCGCCTCGCCAGGGCCACGAGCGCACCAGCGCTCGCGTCAGCGCGCCTGGTCTGCCCCTGTGACCCCCTCCTGCGCTGCACCGCCCCGTGCCTGGCCCGCCTCCGTAACCCCCTCACCCGCGCCGTGTCCACCCAGCCCACGTCTCTCTCTCGCGCGCTGCCTGCGTCAACTCCTGGCCCTCCCTGCGTCAGCCTCGCCCTTCTCCCGCGCCAACGCCTTCCCCCGCACCCCAACAGGGTTCGGCCGCAGTCCGCAGAGCCCGCGACACCCCTTCTCCCTCTTCCCGTCTCTCCCTCTTTCACTCCCCACTCTCTCTCGGCAGAGGCTAGAGTAGAGGAAAGAGAGGAGGGAGGAGCCGCCGTCGTCGGAGTCGCCCCCGCCGCCGAAGTCGGCCGCCGTCGCAGCCGCTGGCCCGCCGGCAACTTCCTTCCCCTCCATCGCAGACGTCGTCGCCGTCCTTCCCTCTCCCTCTCCTTGGTCTCTCCTGCGTGAGGTTGGAACAAAAGGAGCTGGGCTGAGAGAGAGGCCGACCCCGTCCGCTTTAAAGAAAACCGGTCAAACCAGGTTTGACTTGGTTAGGTCCAGCCCGGTTCGCTACAGTAACCGGCCCCGCTACAGTAACCGGGCGGTGCACCAGAGCTGTTATCGCACCGCCAACACTAGCAATCCATTTGTGCTCCGATTCACTCCCCGTTTACGCCGTTGTGATCGTCTCGACAAATTTCAGTCACTCAGCAGCCCACGCTCCACAGCAGTTCATCCAATTTCACATCAATTTGGGTAATCTCTCACATGTGCCACATGAATTTTAGCTTTCTCGCCCTTCTACCAAATGAGAAGCCGACAAAAATAATACTCGATGAAGAGAATCATAACAATTATATTTCCCAGGCTATTGTTAATATTTTATTACAAACTGGTGAGATTATTGTTGATGGTGATCAAGCTTTTGTAGAGTTTCACCTAAAATTTTTGGGTAGAACTCAGAAGAAATCGGTTAATTATTTTGATGGAGCTTGGTGCACTATTGATCCCTCGAGATCCTACATTACTTTGGGAAAAGAGTGGTTGGAAGAGCGACATATTGCTATCGACTCAAACCAGTGCATTATCCAACCACCGCATTTAAGAGGTAAATTTTGTTTTCCCAAGTATATTTCTACTGTTGCCAAGCTAGTGCCACCAGAGAAGACCGTGATTGATGAAAAGCCATTGGAATTAGTGACTATTACTGATCATCTATGTATGGAGACTATTTTTGTTGACACTTGGGATCAAGACTTGTTCGTTGAATCTGGACTTCATTTAATATGTGATGATGTATTTGAGATAAGTCCATCATTGACAGCTACCAGTGATCAGCAAGATTTTACTAGAGATCAGTGCAACTATGATATGATATGGTCCGATCTTAATGCACACATTCTATGCAGACTGCAACTTTTCAGAAGACATATTAGTTTGGATATCCCTATGGCAACTTTATTAGTACGTCACTTCATTATTCTCCTGCCTCTTTTATGGATATTGCGACACTTCAAAACTCGAGGACGAGTTTTCTCGAACCAGGGGAGATGATGGGGCGAGAAGCTGAAGCAATGGTTTAAGTCCATTTGGAGCCCATTTGGAGATTTTTTTATTTTTCTGTAATTTTTGGTGCAATTTTTGCACTATTAAGTCTAAAGGTAAAATTGTCCAAAAAGGTCATATTAGAGTCCAATTAGCTTTTTATTGTGTAATTTTCACTTCTTTATTTGAGTCAAGTCTAATTTGGGTAGGATTCTGTATTTTTCTTTCTTTAGGTTTCTAATATGTTAAGTTTTATTAGGCATAGAAGTCTATCTTTAATTTGAAGTCCATTAGGATTGGGAATAGCCCAAACTTCTTTAAATACTTGTAAACCCCGATTTGGAAGAATAGAACATATTTTTTACATTTGAGAAAAAGCTTGGAGCCGCTGCTCTCCTTCTTCCGCGACGGAAAGAAGCCCGTGAAGGGCTAGGCGAGAAGCCTCGCCCCCACCTTCTACCTCCTCTCCGGTGAGACTCTGGCTACCTTCTTCCGCTGTCTACACTCTGTCCCGCATCAGTCTTACCCCTAGTGAGATCTACAACAAGTATTTGAACTTGGAAGTTGAAGACATGAAGGCATATATGCCCACTTTTGAACTCATATTTTTGATTGGCCAATTTAGGCCAATGTGGGATGAGTATAGATGCACATTAATGTGCGATGGATGGACAGGAATGTACAAGGGCTAAATTAATTGTTATTAATTTCCTTAATTAATAACACACATGTTATAATTTTACTTATAGAACTTTGCAGGCATTACAAAAAAAGTATGATAAACTCCCTACTACAAAGCGGGGGTAGTTTTTTGGAAGTCGGTAGATGCCTCAGGCAAGGTGAAGAATGCGAAGTATCTATTTCAATTGATCGACAACATAGTGGAGGAGATCGTAGAGAAGAATAGTCCAAGTAGTAACGAACAATGCAGCGACATTCAAGTTGGCAAGCCAAATGCTAATGGAGAAAAGGGGACACTTGTATTGTGTTCCTTGCTCCGTGCTTTGCATTGACCTAATGCTAGAAGATATTTGTCAAGACCTAATCGTGGAAAATGTAATGAACAACGCAAGATTCATAACCACCTTCATTTACAATCACAACAACATATTGGACATCAAGGTGACGCATACACATGGAAGGGAGTTGCTTCGGCCAGAAGCTACAAGGTTTGCATCCCAATATATTGCATTGGATAGCATAAATGACCAACATAGCAACCTTATTAGGATGGTAGCATTCGAAGAGTGGGAGAACCATATATCCCGACATGCTCCCACGCGGGTGAGGGAGAAGGGGAAAGAAGGATGCCAACTTGATTCAATCAAAGTCATTTTGGAGGGGGGTGCAAGGAGTTTTTAATGTAGTAGAACTGTTTGTTCGAGTCTTAAGGGCGGTAGATGGGGAGAGGAGATCCGATATGGGTACTTATACAAGGTTATGGATCGAGCAAAGGAGCTCATCCAAATGAACAACAAGACGGCGTGTGCCAAGTGGTGGGAAATCATAGATCGACGACGAGAGCACACAATGCGTCACCATCTTCATGTTGTGGGTAAGCATAATGCTAAAACTCTTTTGATTATATATTACTTATAATTTTTCGCAAATCATATCATATTTTAACATTTTTTTGGTATGTAGGGCATTTCTTCAACTCCAAATACATGCATAAGATTGACAGGAGGAGTGAGAACTATGACAATGCCTTCGAAGTGTTGATCGGGGCAAAAAATATAATCGGACACATGCTAGACAATGAGGATAGAGCAATCATAGAATGCAAACAAATGCATGACTATAGACTTCAGCTCTACCACTTTGGTACTAGCACAGCACAAAGGGTTGCTCAGATTTTGAGTCCAAGTTAGAAGCTAGTCATTAACTTTTTTGCTCGATTTTTTTTTGCCTCGTTTAGGTATTGTTTTTATTTTCTAAAACACTGTACATGCTCCATTTACAGCAGATTGGTAGTTGGATCATGGAAGAACTTATGGATATGAAGACTTAGCATATGTAGCTATTTGGGTGTTAAGCCAAACAAATATGCCACAGGGTGTAAGAGGAATTGGAGCACATTTGACTTGATCCACACAAAGCAAAGAAATCGTTTGAAGTCTGCATGTCTTAAGAAATTGGTATTTTGTCATGATAACATGAGGCCGAAGCTTAAAAACCTCCAATTACTTAAACAAGTTCAAGAGAGAGAGAAACATAAAGCCTCGTGCCAACGAGAAGTTGATACACTAGTAGACGAGACAATAGATCTCAAATAAGTATTTGAGGAGGAACATTCACTCCATGCATGGGTGGATACAAACACTTCGGTTGAACCGGAGTTTGACGTAAATGATCGTGCATGGGCTGAAGGTAGGTGAGCTTTACAATATATATGCAACATGGAATTTTAAGTTTTTTACTTCTCATGTTAACATTTGTATGTCTCATTTAAGTGAGCTTGATGGTGTACTTTTGCTTCTGGAGTTTGAAACTCCCCCAACTCCTAAACGCCAAAAGAAGACTGCAGGGGCAAGAGTAAAGAGGAGCAAGCAACATGGCATTAGTATTGCAGACTTAAAGACCATCGAGAAAGATAATGATGATGAAACTCTAGAGCCAAGCAATAATGTCGTATACCAAACTTCCAAAGACTCCCCATCGAAGACAAGTACTCCTAGTGAGGACTCCGATCATGGAGGAGATGTTAGCAACGCACCGTCACCGCCACCACCATTATACCCTATTGTATTCATCGGAGAGGAAGACTTCACCCATGCTGCTCAAGATGAGCACCATGAGAGTAGGCAAGGGAGGGGAGCACAACAAACCCCAAGTCAACATTATGCACGGAAGGGGAAGAAAGAGGCATTTGGCCCATCTCAATTCCAAGGGCAAGGCCAAGGAGCATCCGAAGATTCGGGATACAATTCCAACTTCATTTCGTATAGATGGAATTGGTTAATAAAGAAGACGAAGATGCAAGAGGAGTGAGAGTGTTAAGAAAAGCTACGGATGGAGCTTGAGACCATAGAGCCAGCCTCAGATACATCATCTTATGCTTCCACTAAAGGATGCTACCAAGGGCAGGGAGGCTACTTGGCATATCCTCAATACCCAGATGAATTGTACCCCACGGAGGTGGAACATATGCACAATCTGCGGAGCCCAATTCGCATTCACATGACTCATATCAAGTGCCAGAAATATCTTGATACACACTCATTAGTGTCATATATGCTTATACGGATACATATAATCAATATTTAACTCAATGTGAGATATATTATCAACATTATATGTCATGGACAGATTATGTTGATCTTAGGTCCAGGCAATATAATGTGCAGTTCTAATAAATGTAACTTTATTCCTTTCCCTCCCACAAATAATGTATCATGTATTTCTTTTCATGTATTTCACTTAATAAATGAAATGTTTATGTTTTTCCTATTTTTTCATACTTTCTCTATTTTTTTCATATTTTTTTGAGGGGGCCCCATTGGCTAGGCTGAGATCGGCTGATCCCGATCGGTTTTGGGGGCGGCCGATCCGGGACTGATCCCCAGGTTCTTGAACCTTGATAAATACCATACTGATCAAAGAAAGCAAAATAATTCAAAATAGAGGAAATAAGGAACATATAAACAGTCATTTGTGCATCAAAGGCATCCTTCCATAGCCCCTTCCAATGTCATAAGCCTCTGCATGTCACCAAGAACACCAAAACGATTTTCTAAGTCATGCATTTCATCCTTATGTTTCCATCTTTTAGAATCTTTGGGCTTGCCCTTCTTGCCTTACGAAGTCAGTATGAACATATACAACGTGCCCAAGTCATCTAATCTTAATCAGCTCTCTCATTTCTTCATTTATCCAAGAGCCACCCATAACTCAATCTGGCCTGGAGAGAGTCATTCTTTTCTTTACTTTTTTTAGATGAGGGTTTTAGGACTTGACAATTGTTATTTTATGGTCAATGAGCTATGAAGTATGAACCTTAAACCAAATATTATTTCTTATTCGAATATACCATAATATGTGGATGCAGACAGTCCAACATTCTTGAAGTTTAATTGGACTCTCTGAACAGCTTTAATCCCACAATAGAAGGGCAGCTCTACTTTATTCAGAGATGTGTTTCATCCCGTTAGTACATCCCAGATGGAGCACTTGAGCGTCTCTCTATAATCTCTCAGAGTTGTAAAACCACAACCCTCAGAATTTTACTCCAATGCAACAGAGAAATATCAATACACAATGAACTTGGAAAAAAGCGTCACATAAAAAGTAAGATTAAACGTCAGAAAGAAAGGTATTACGATTGGACAAAATAAGATAACGAATCGACTTTTGTCGACTGTTCATTGCTACAAAATCTGGCGTGAGGTGAAAAAAGCTTCAAGCAAATATACAAACTTAAGGACGATGACTTCTTGACGTCTGAACAGGCCGCATTTCACAAGGACAACAAAAATGGCAAATAAAATAATAAAATAAAATAACTGAAAACAAACAGAGAACACCAATAAGAATCTCTACGCTCTATCAAAAACAGATTCCAATAATTTCAAAGGTTTACAAAACGAAGTGACCACCCAAAAACTTCAAGAAAAACGGAAGTGCATGCCGAGGACGGTGGGTTGAAGAGCCTCGTTACCCTCGACGGCCGAGGCTGGGGAAGAAGAGGCGATCCTGCTGCAGCTGGTCCTCAAGGACAGTCTCAAGAGACGAAAAGGAACCATCTCTATTCGAAACTCTTGAGAGAGACACAGACGAGTAGAAAAAGAACAGGGAAGGGATCCTCCATATGGGGGGGGGGGGGGGGGGGGGGGGGGGGGAGGGAGAGAGAGACCGGGCGGTTCCGTGGAGGGCTCTCACTTTTTTAAGAGTCGAAGCACTTCTTCTGCCAGGACCGGGTGTTTGTTATGTTCTTTGAGAAATTAATTTCACAAAAGAAAAACTAAACATAAAACTAATCGAGCATAATGTGCATTATGTAAGATAAATGTTATATTGAGTAAGAGAACTGTTAAAGCTATCCGTCTAAGATGGTACTGAAGAATGAAGAGGGTAAGCGAGCTCCATTTCGTAGTAGTTTTAATTTTAACCTCGTTTTCAGGTAAATTTTATTTGTTTCACTTATTTAGTTATTTATTCTATTTAAAAATAATCAAATAAATAAGATAATAAGTTTATAATATAAAAGAAAATTTTAAAAATACTTCATGGAGCTAGATAAAATTTTACTCACTTGAGATAGGATTAACTTTTATCTAGCATTCAAGGATGAAGATGACGGTCGCAAGTGATGGGCCCTCCAACATTGATCAAGTTGAGAGGTTGATAGGGTCTTGGGTTGGTCCAAAGTTATTTTATTAGTTTCGTCGTAGATCAACTCACTTGACACGTGTAAGAAGGAGAGAGAAAAAACTTTTAAATGGAAATTTAATTGCATATTAGAATCTGCGGACTTCTCCTCCCCAAGGCCACCTTCAAGAAAACATCAACAGTCCAAGGTAGGTAGGAGGATAGGTATCAACATCATGTATAGTCCCACTCAAACTTTCTCCATCCTAACTGCCATCTTGGACCAAAGTCTCTTTGCTCGAAGGTCGTCTGTGGGTCTACATCTCTAGGACCATCTGTCTTGTAGGTCGAGGACGCAGGTGAGATACTTGTGTCCACTCCTTGTCTCCACCACCCATGGTCCAAGCTCGGGCCTACTGTGGTCGTCCCCATTGAAGATTTGAGAGCTAGATTAGGTTGACTACATTAGAGCTCTACAACAAGAGCGGATTTTGATGTTAATGGGGGTCATGCGTGGATCTTAGGATGGTCTTGGGGTGAGGAAACAAAAGGTCATTTCCACTCTTTCGTCTTGTCGCCTATCTCTCTCTCTCTCGTCCTTCCCATTGCATATTTGATTTTCCTTGGTCCCCTTCTTAAGCCGACTTAATTCTAACTTGAGCATTGGAGGGTTGACCTAAGAAACCCCTTCAGGGATTGACTTCTTACAGGTCAGGTGACATCGGCACCAGCATTTATAGCATCAGCAAGTTCTCTCCCCCCCCCCCATTTTATTAGTAGATCTGGAGTCATCCTCTCAAATCCTCCTGAAGTTGATCTGTAACAACCTTTATGCCATGTATGTTCGGTTGCCTAGTTAGCAAGCCTATAAAGGGGGGTTGAATAGGTTGCTAGAAATTTATGTAATTCAAAATGAAGACTTAAAAGTGATTGTTAGCGTTAGTCGATAGCGGAAATAAAGACAGAAACAATCTGTAACGACCCCAAGAACCCGACCATCGGCCCAAGCCGAGGACCTGATTTTCGTGGTTGCCGCCCACAGATTCGGGGATTCAGAAGGGCTATAACATAAGTCTAACAAAATATGTAAGGGAAATAAACGTCAATTACTGAACTAGAAGCACACACGCAGAAGCAGAAAGAAGAGCGAGACCGCAGTGTATTGCTCTAGGTACAGTCCCAACACACGCACAACTAGTACAAGTAAAAATGAAAGACATAGCCCTTAGGGGAATACCCCGAGGGTGACGTACAACTGAAAGGGGGAAACCACTGCTAGCTGCGGGGACGACGACTACCGCCCCGCAGTGGTACTTGTCCACCTAACCAGTGGTACTTGTCCACCTCCAGGATTTCATCCTAATGCCTATAGGATATCACACACATTGAGCCTTCCCATAGGGACTTTACTACAGTACGACTCCACAGCCTTCTATGGTAGCAGTGTCAATCTCGGCACATATTACACGTTATCACTTTATCACATTCACTTATATGCACAACTTATTCCTTTTCACATGCACTTTAAATAACATTCATTTTTTAGGTTACAGAACTTAACCATACTGTTTCACAATGATAATTAAATCATAACAAAGTCCTAATCATGCTGCTAGTCACTGAATTTCACATGATTAAAATTAAACATGCTTATCATGGTCAATTGCCCTTGTTAAACTAATAACAACCTACTATTGGCAAAACAATATGAAACTTTTATCACAGGCTTCACATAGGGTATATATCACATACCTAAATTTTCAGATTTTTCGTAATAGTAAAGTAAATTTTAATAATTTAAGCAGGCTTCATGCTAATTTAGCAAATTATTCACTTAAACATGGTTCACAGCAAAACAGTCGTACCTAATAGTTCTAAAACCTGAAAACAGTAATCATATCATCATGGAAAATTTCTGGATCCCTAACATGGAACGAAATTATTTATTTAGAATTAAACAGGGACAATTCATGCTTAACTCACCATAACAGGAATTATGATAAATAAAAACCCATGCACAGAATTTCGTCTGAACCTCATGATATGACCTACTGACCATGACTGACCAACCATAAAATTTACAACATATTTAGACAACCATAAGTCTGAAATTCACAGCACATAGATCAATTCACATTTCTGAAAAACTTGAAGAACTTGGCGGCAAGGGGGTTGCCACCAACAGGGTTAACAGTACACGATGTTGCCGCCAACTCAGGATCTTGGCGGCAACACGCTTGCCGTCAAGTTCCTGTCTGCAGAAAATACATACTGAACACAATAAACAAGGGGAATTGAAGGTTCCAGGACACGAAATAAATTCTGTAAAAATCCTGAGACCTAGGAGACATGTGTAGGGATGTAATCCCTAGATTACTTGCTTATGAAAAATTCTCTAAAGGTTTAATTAGGTCAAAGAAGCTCTCCTCGGCCAAGCCAAGAAGATGCACAATCCCCTCCCGAATCCGGTCTTTGTGTTGATGTAGATGATCCTCCGGAGTCGGGGAAGACTTAGCAGTCCAAGGTGCACCTCCCACTCGATGGAGATCGCTGGAAGAAGCACAGAATCATCAGATCACGCTCGCCAAAGATTAGATTTTCTCACCAAAAGTCCTAGGTTGTCCCAAAGCCAAAAGACCTAACTCGGCCGAATCTGGGTGTTTTTATAGAGCTTAAGGGTCGGGGTAAAAAACTGGGAAATAAATGGCCACTTTTCTGCCGTTAACAAGAAGTCAGCGTCCATCGATTTGGACGTCAACATGAAGTCAACGGCACACTGGTTGCCGTCAACCTGCCCCTAACGTCAAGGGATGTGGATGTTAACTGGGATTTCCGGCAGATAACAGAAATAAATAAACATGCATTCACACATTAAGTGCATACATTATATACAATATGCACTGCATTATTTAAATACAATATACACAGAATTATATAAAGACAATATATACATAAATAAACATGTATATACATATGCACATAAGGAATTAAATAAATATGATATTTACAACAATCATCATATGCATATAATTAAGCATCATAAGAACAAAATTCGAGTAATGAGAACAAAGTTCGAGGGCCTTACATTAAAGCTCTTGACCAACTGTCAAACAAAGATAGAACTATATTTCTGACAGTGAGAGAAAGAATAAGTATACAAATCTTTCAGATTTCAAAGAACAATTTAATGAGAGCAAAATTTAAATGCAGTATTTTCCCGCAAAAAAAATATTTG
The DNA here is from genome assembly GCA_014218235.1 of Colocasia esculenta. Lineage (NCBI taxonomy): Eukaryota > Viridiplantae > Streptophyta > Magnoliopsida > Alismatales > Araceae > Colocasia > Colocasia esculenta. Next base: position 3,077,123 of record CM024766.1, on the reverse strand, counting down.
AATTTTGATAGGAGGGAAATAATCACAAGGATTAGAGAAGAAATTTTCATTCATAAAAGATCCCAAAGGAATAAAAATTGTTGAAGTAATCAGATAATAACTTATTAGGTTCTGTAAGAAATGATAGATACATAAGAAATTGTCTAAGTGTGAGTTCAAAAGTTGATGTTTATACTTTGACTTACAAGAAGTTGGAGTCAAAGACAATAGATGCATATAGAACTTTGACTATATAGAAGTCACAGTGAGACATTGATTGATAACAAACTTTGACTTCTTGAGAGTTAGAGTGATAGAGGTTTGTTCATCAATCGATATCATACTTCGACTTTCAAGGAGTTGGAGTGCAAAGCAAACTAAAGCAATAGATACAAGACTTCGACTTTCCAGGAGTCGGAGTAAAGGCCAGTTGATACGCTATCTATATCAGGACTTTGACTTTTCAAGAGTCGGAGTTCTGCTAGACTTTGATTTTTCCCAAGTCAGAGTACGACCCGTTTGTTCATCAATTGGTGCAACACTTCGACTTTTCTAAAGTCGGAGTCAGTATGGTATATAGTATACGCTGTGGACTTAGAGAAATTTCTTTACAAACGTGTGACAGTGTTGATACTTTGATTTTGTGTGTGCATACATTTTGGCTAAAATATTATACAGTATCATTCATGTATACCTTTACTTCATCACATTATTTTTATAAAAATAATTGTAGTATAAATTAATAGTTGCTCAACAATTCTCCCCCTTTTTGGTAATGACAAAAACTTTTATATAAACATTTAAACAATTTTTTTTTTGTAAAAACAATTTGTTCTGTTCTATATCTTTTCTTTTCTCTCCCTTTGTGGCATTAACAGAATGGATAAATGATACACAAGTAGAGAGAAAGAGGGAGATAGATACACACATATGGAGAGAAACTGATGTATATTGATAATATTGATGATCATTGTACATTCATGAAGAGGAACTAGGAAGATAAAGGGAAGGAGGGATTTGAGCAAAAAATGGCTGAAGAAAATCCCATAGCTTCTGCTCATTTTCAAGAAAAATATGAAAAACTTTGGAACTATCTATGTTATAGGAGGGTCCTACAGAGGGGGTTTTACTATAAGACTTAATGTGTCGGAGATGATACCAATTGATTCTCCTATTTTAGGTGTCATTGGACAGAGTTCTCCTAAGGGGAATGAATTTCCTACTAGCTGCCTTGTGCAAGAACTCATGAACTGTAATGTTCCAATGGAGATCTTGAGAATGAGCTGCTTCCTTGGCTTTGTAGTAGACGGTATATCTCTCTGTCCACTTCAGAGAGACAGTCTTCCAAAGTGTCTTATAGCCCTTACAGAGAAAAATTGAAGGAGATAACTTTAGCTTCTTACATTCTGCATTGTCTTCAGGGTAAGATACAACCCACTGATCATCTGACATTCTTTCAGATTCGGCAAAACTGTGCTGAAAATCCAGTAGATGCTAAGAATTCTTAGGGACATGCATGATAGCAAAACGATGGAAGGATAGCTTGATGTTATACTTTATCTTGAACCTAGATGCTACCCTAATGTGCATGTTGAAGACAACTTGGGCAAACTACTTTCTATATGAAATTGCCCCTATTAGACTAGGATGCAGTCCTGAGGGCAAACCAATGGTCATAGAGGGAGTGATTTCTCTTTGCCCTTGAACAATCATAGCCCACTGTCCCTTATTTACATCAGGCAATCCCAATCTGAATCTGTCTTCATTGAATTGCTTCATTCGGCTGTAACAAATCTGCTGCTCCTTTATGAATTCACTAAAAAGATCAAAGAACCTAAGATTTAAGTGAAAGGAAAGATTCAGAAACTGGTTCAGGAGTGTGGCTTCTCTAAACTTAGCAGCTTCTCCAGGGTAGAGAGACATAAAGTCTTGAGCAGAAAGGGTATGGTTTTTCTGAGTGATAAGGTTTAGATCAGCCAGGAACAATTCTGATGTTTTTAATAAGGTGGGTAACCAGTCTTCAAATTTGTAGCCTGACATCCCATGGACTTCAAGGAAAACTCTAATAGAAAGAAATTCTCTAAACAAAATCATGTTGTGCTCAGAGTGATAGATAAAGGCATACCAAAAAAGAGGAAGTAGGGAGCTAGGGTTGAGTTTCATCTTGGGTCCTACTTTAGAAGAAATTTGTAAACTTGGCACTATTTGAGTAGGAGGATGAGTAGATTTTGCCGAAGAGGGAGTTGAGGATGTAGGGAGAGAGGAGAAAAAATGAGGGGCTAGGGTGTGAAGAGTAGGTGTTTTTAAAGTGTGGGGCTTGAAAGTGTAGATCATAGGAAATGAAATAATAGAAATGTTTGAGGGAGAAGGAATTGAAGGAGGTTGTTCCTCTGGTAGAGAAGTAGAAGGGGGAAGACCAGAGGAGACAGGAGGGACAGGTTCGGAAGGAATTGGAGGGTTTGTTCAATGGGAGCTGGAGGTGTTGGATCAGTAGTTGGGGAAAATGTTGGAGCAGTAGGAGTGGGAGGAATGGTTGAGGGTTGAGAAGAAAGACAGAAGAACCAGACTTCATCAGTTTCCTTCTAACCCTTCTCTTAAAAATCTTGACCTTGCGAAGGACTTCCACTTCCATGGACTGACCTGGTTGCTCCAAAGACTGCTCAAAAGTCTACTCCTGTTGAGGTTGTTGTGATGTTCAATAGTCGGATCTAGCACTACTACTGATTCCACAACTGGTTGATCTACATGCTTCTTTGGCTGTGGAATAAATTTGTCAAGCTGTTGTTGTTGCTCTTCAGGTTGAATACATGGAGGTATTGTTGGCATACCAATTGAAGGAGTAGATCCTTCATCTACTGAACTTCCTCTGACATGAAATCAAATTTGGCATCTATCTGATGTATTTGCATTTGAATCACTGACATCATCTCTTGTTGCTTCAGGACCAGATTCATCACATCATCCATGGTCCTAGTAGTCTCCCCCTGAGACCTTGGCTAGGTCTCACCAGGTGATGGAGAGACATGGTGACGCTCTTCGTGCATAAATGGCTCATCTGGAGTAGAACTAGGAATGTCATCTTCTTGAGCCACTCTCTTGCCCTTCAGATCCTTGAGCACTTAGTTGATGGTGTCATCTGGAAGATCTTGCTCTTGGGAGGGTGCTGTAGCATGAACTTCTTCTTCTACTGATGCTTCTACTCTAACTCTTCTCTTCTGATCACTGGAGACTGAACTTGAGGAAGAGAAGAACTTTGTGCCTCATCTGGAAAAATATCATGAGAGCAACTTGGTACAGCGTCCTTCGACCATAGATTCTGGACTTTATCTTCCAAAACATAATGGCTTCTTCATAGAGTGGAAAGCCCAATCTTCTCTTTAACAGACACTGAAATCTCAACAGATAAATCTACTGAAAATCTTCTAAAGATGAGGGTAAGCAGGGGTCCATAAGGGAGAGATTCCTGTAAGAACTTGGACCCTACCCCTACCATTCTTTCCAAAATAATGAAGGGCAGATTGACTCTATGCCTTTGAATGGCCCAAAATAGGAGACTACCATCTCTAGCAGTGATAGATGAGTGAGTTCCAGCCCTGGGGGTGATGATGGTAGTTATAATAGCATGAAGGATTCTCTTTTCTGCAGAGAGCTCGTTGATAAGGAGTCCTTTCTTGGAGAGACTCCCCAAACTACCAATAATCCCTAACTTCTACTTCTCCATGGACACTATCTCATTGATCCTATGTCCGGAGTTAGGGCAATCCAAAATCTCAACTAGTAAATCTTCAGAAACTGTAGCTAGAGTACCTTTTACAGAACCTGATACTAAACCATCTACAGATACTTGGAGAGAAAGATAAAAAGCCTTCAAGGTGCCCTCAAATGTCGGTTCACTGATTTGACAAAACCTTGACCAACCCATCGCTTCTAGGGTTTTTGCTACCCAACTGAGTCTGCCAGACAACTGTGAGAAATCGACTACCTTTCCTGGGCAAATCGAAGCCTTGGCTGAGGAGAGTCGTTGGAACTACTCAAGGGTGAAGAGAGTCCCTTCCGAGCCCTAGAGAAAGCCATCTAGACAAATACACGAAAAAGGTCTAAGGGAGATGATAGAGAAGATGCAGAATAGGTCCAGAGAGGTTAAAGATCCTATCTTTCTTTAGAGAAATGGAGGGAATCGACAGTTGCTTTGAAGATGGTTCCGTCGGGATGAAGAGCAAAGGCGGGAACCATGAAGAAGAAGACGAAGAAGTCAGAGATGTTTCAAATGGGGTGATTTTGAATGAAAGACAAAAAGGTCCTAATATAGGAGGAGGATGTGTAATGGACTGTAGATGAGAAGATGAACGGCTAAGATTAAAAGAATAAACCATTATAATTAATTCCCCCTTTAAATAAAAACTTGTAAACCCTTTTTTGAATTAAAATTGACTCTGAGTTCATAAACTCCAACTTTATGAGAGTCGAAGAGCAAAACTCCGACTTCAGAGAAGTCGAAAGTTCAATACTTAGAGAAAATTTTGACAAAGTATAGAGCATTACAATGCAGTTTAGAGTTTGAGTATTTAATCAGGGTTGCACATTCCAAGTTCTCTTCTTATTGAAGTAAATCTATCTTCAGGGAGAGGTTTAGTGAATATATCAGCTAATTGATCATTTGTAGAAATAAATTCAAGTAAAATATCTCTATTACTTACATGGTCCCTGATGAAATGATGTCTGACCTCAATGTGCTTGGTTCTTAAAAGTTGAATTGGATTTTTGGTCAAGTTGATTGCACTTGTGTTGTCCCACAACATTGGAATTTCACGAAGTGTATGACCATAGTCTTCCAGTTGATGTTTGATCCACAACAGTTGAGTGTAGCAACTTCCAGCTGCAATATAATCTACTTCTGTTGTGGACAAAGCTATTCTGTTTCTGGAGGACCAAGAAATTAAGCATCCTGCAAGAATTTGATAAGTACCACTGGTGCTTTTTCTATCTATTTGCATCTAGCATAGTCATCATCACTATATCCAAGTAATTTAAATTCAGAACATCTAGGATACCATAAACCCAATTTACTTGTATTTATACGATAACTAAAAATTCTTTTAACAACATTGACATGAGATTCTTTTAGATCAGCCTGAAATCTAGTACACAAACATACACTGAACATTATATTTGGTCTACTAGCAGTAAGATAGAGTAATGACCCAATCATGCCTCTATAGATCTTCTGATCTACTTTCTTACCAATTGGATCACTATCTAACTTAATTCCTGAGCTCATGGGTGTTCCTAAAGGCTTACACTTGTCAAAACCATATTTGGAGAGTAATTCTGAAATATACTTGGTTTGACAGATGTGAGTACTTTCCTTAGTTTGCTTGATTTGCAAGCCAAGATAATAATTAAGCTCACCCATCATGCTCTCAAACTCACTTTGCATAAGGTTTTCAAAGAATTTGCAGAGTGATTCATTAGTAGAACCAAAAATAATATCATCAACATATATTTGTACAATCAGGATTCCTTCTGAAAATTTCTTAATAAATAAGGTACTATCTACTTTACCTCTTGAAAAATCATGTGATATAAGAAAAGTACTGAGTCTTTCATACCAGGCTCTTGGAGCTTGTTTCAAACCATATAGTGCTTTCTTTAAACGAAAAATATGTTTTGGATATTTAGTATCTTCAAAACTAGAAGGTTGCTCAACACAAACTTCTTCTTTTATGAAACCGTTCAAAAAAGCACTTTTAACATCCATTTGAAATAAATTGATATTAAAAGAACATGTATATGCTAATAAGATTCTGATTGCCTCTAATCTAGCAACTGGAGCATATGTTTCATCGAAATCAATACCTTCCTCTTGGGAATATCCTTGTGCTACCAGTCTAGTTTTGTTTCTAGTGATTACTCATGATTCATCCATTTTGTTTCTGAAGACCCATCTAGTCCCAATAACTGGATGGTCAGAAGGTCTAGGGACAAGAGTCAAGACCTGGCTACGTTGGAATTGGTTAAGTTCCTCTTACATAGCTAGGATACAAGATTCATCTGTCAGTGTATCATTGATTGTCCTAGGCTCAATTTGAGAAACAATACAGAAAAATCACAAGGATTGTCATACCTCTTGTTCTTACCCTATCTTGAGGATCACCTATAATATTTTCTCTTGAATGATCTCTGTGATACCTCAATTCTCTAGGTAGTCCTTCATGTACTTCTTGTTGTTGTTGCAGTTCTTCTAGTGAAGGATCTTCCTTATCTTCATCTTTTTCTTCAAGAGAAGTCTGTTCCAGATCCTTGTACAATTCTTCAACAACATCTTCTTCTTCTATTTTCTTAATAGAAGGGTTAGTTTCATCAAATAAAATATGAAATGATTGTTCTATAGTTAAAGTTCTTCTGTTAAACACTTTGTATCCTCTAGGTTTTGAGATATATCCTAGTAGAAAACCTTCATCACTTTTAGCATCTAATTTTCCTAAATTATCTTTACCATTATTCAAAATGAAACACTTACAATCAAAGAGTCGAAGATGACTGACGTTTGACTTTTTCTCCTTATATAGCTCATAAGGTGTCTTCTTCAGTATTGGTTTGATCATACACCTGTTGATGATGTAGCAGGCTGTGTTGTCTGCTTCTGCCCAGAAATATCTTGGTAGATTGTATTCTGTAAGCATTGTTCTGTCCATGTCTAGCAGTGTTCTGTTCTTTCTTTCTACTACTCCATTTTGTTGAGGTGTTCTTGGTGCAGAGAAATTGTGTTCTATGCCATTTTCTTTACAAAATTTGACAAACTCTTCATTTTTGAATTCTCCACTATGGTCAGATCTAATACTGATTATTTGAAACTTCTGGCTCTTCTGTACTAGTCTACTGAACCTCAGAAAGGCTAAAAGGTTTCTGATTTGGCTTCCAAAAATGATACCCAAGTATACTTTGAATAATCATCCACAATTATATAGCCATAAACTTTTCCTCCAAGACTTACTGTTCTTATAGGTCCAAACATGTAAGTCCCTCAAACTTTGTTCTTTTATTTAGACTTTGTCATATGGTGATTAGTTGCTTTATGTATATAATTATGTGTAAATGTATATATATATATATATATATATATATATATATATATATATATATATTTATTTATTTCTGTACATAATGTATTCGAATGATGTTGTACATATGTATATATGTGTTTATTATGTACATATTGTTTTATTTACATTGTACATATTATATTTAAATAATATGATGTATAGAGTATGTAAATTATAAGGAGAATGCATGTTTATCTATTTTCTGTGTTCTGGCTGAAAGGCTATTTAACGTCAACATGCATGGACGTTTATGGGAGAGTCAACGTCTAGATCGATGGACGCTGATTCCCAGTAAACGGCAGCAATGTGGCCATTTATTTCCCAGAAGTTTTGCGATTTCAGATCTGGAAACGGTCGCGTTTTCTTCGGTTCTGGTTTTGGAAACTATTTCCCAATGGTAGGAAATCATATCTAATGCATACCCAACCCCCTTGGCCTTATAAAAAACACCTTGATTCGGCCAAGTTAGGTCTTTTCGCCTAAGAGAGAACCTAGGGTTTTCTATGGTGAAAAGTGGGTTTTGTGCGATCTTGATCTGGCGTTTGTGTACATCTTCCGGCGATCTTCTTCGACTGGAAGGAGCTCTGAACATAGAGGAAGCTTTCCCGACTCCGGCGTGCGATCTATCTCAACTCAAAGACCGGATCTGGGAGGATTTAGTGTCTCTTCTTCGCTTGGCCGAGGAGAACTTCTCCGGCAAATTAGTCTAATCTAGTAATTTTCTGAGGCAAGTAATCGAGGGATCTCATCCCTACTCATGTCTCCTAGGTCTCAAGAATTTTATTGGATTTTATCTCATGTCCTAGAACCCCAATTTCTCTTATATTGTACGTTCAGTCTGTGTTTTTTGCAGATAGGATATTGACGGCCACATGTGTGCCGTCAAGTTCTTGAGTTGGCGGCAACATCGTGTGTCGTTAACCCTGGGGTTGCCGCCAAGTTCGTCTGTTTTTCACAGAACCCTAATTTTATATCTGTGTGATTATATTCGAACTTGTGGTTGTCTGTGTATGCTGTGAGATTTATGTTGGGTCAGGTACGACTAGCAGGTCATGTCATGAAGATGTACTAAATTTCTGTAATTAATTTTAATTATTAAAATTTTTGTAATTGGGTTGTGAGCATGATCTGACAATGATTAATCTTGTATAAATAGATCCGTTGTGGACTAAGGTTTTATAAATTTTCCCTGTTCGTATGATGACTGTTTTCATATTTTGAAACTATTAGATAGGACTATTTTATTATGAAACCTGATTAAGTGAAATTCTTGGCAAATATGCCTGAAATCTGTTTTAATTATTATAATTAATGTACAGATCTGAAAAATCTGAAAAATTGAGCATGTGACATGTTATCTGTTTAGAACCTGTGATAAAAATTTTACACTATTTTGGTAATTGTGGACACTAATTATTTAAATAAGAGTATTAAACTATGATTAAGTGGGTGTGAAATAAACCATGTGAAAATTTAATGTTTTACAGCATGAGTAAACTCTGTTATAGTTAATTTTACTACTGTGAAATAGTAACCTTGTGTTAGATAAATTGAAGCATGTGTAAACTCTTGAAGCACATGTAATTGTGTAAATTAGTACATGTGTATAATGTGATTAAAGTGAAATGTGTAAATATGTGCCATTAGTGACACTGCTACCATAGAAGGCTATGAAACCGTACTGTAGTAAAGTCCCTACGGGAAGGTTCAATGTGTGTAATATCCTATGAGCATTATGATGAAATCCTGGAGGTGGACAAGTACCACTGGTTAGGGTGGAGAGTGCTTCTCCCGGTTCTGCGCAGTTAACCAAGATTCGTCACTGTGTTGCCTAGGTGATGGGTATGTGTATGTGTATATATGTGTCCTTCTAGTGGTGGTTTGGACTATGTGTCACGACAATTAAGTGTAAAAATGTGAATATGTGCAAGTGAACATGTGAAAATGTGAAGTATGAGTATGTGTAATTGTTAAGTGAATAAGTTAGCATGTGAATAAGTGTAAACCCATGTGATTGTGTTTAATTCATGTCAAAACAGCAAGCAAAATGTGTGTATAAGTGTGATAAATGCATGAGAAGATGATTAGATATCATGCTAGGTATGTTATTCACTTTGTACATAGTACCATGCTTTAATTGGGTATAGTTGCAAAATGATTTGAATATGATTTAGATCCTTAAACCATGTTGAATAGAATGTGTAGAAATCATGCTGTGAGTTTTATATTTAGTTGTTAAAGTAACATGAAGTATGTACCATGTTGATTCCTAAATACAAAAGAAAACTAGCATGTGTATGTGATATGTGTAAGGGTGTTGTTCTTAGATTGTTGGTTGGGTCTCTTCAGACTCATACTTGCTTTGGCATACAGGTGAGCCTGTTGTCCCACCTTTGAGGAGGACATTGTGAGGAGCGACTCCGAGCGCGAGGAGTAGCTTCAATTGTGGACATTCTACGTTGTACTTTTCCTTTCATTGTATGTAAATAAAGTGATGGACAATGTATTTTATTTGAAGTTGTAATAATGTGGACATTTGCATTTCTTTTATTGCTATATAGACTGTGGATTATGTGATGATGATGGAATGAGAATAATCATTTGTTTAATCCCGCTGTACTCTTTTGTTATTCATGTGCATATCAACCTATCGTTTAGTGTTGGGTCAATGTCCCACTGTGACGTCACTCATTATATCGACGTGGATTTGTATAATCGTACCGGTATAAGGAGGGTCGTTACAAAATAAGTCTATGTGAATAAGTTCCAATGGTTTGGAAGTTGTTACTAAGGTCTTGGACTGAAATGATATCTTTGTTTGCTTTCCTTTTGCACAAGCTGTACAGATTCTAGATTTTTTCAGTTTAAGTTTCGGAAGACCTTCAACTAGATCATGCTTGATTAATTTCTTGATCACTGATGTGCTTGCATGTCCTAGTCTTCTGTGCCATAAATCAGTCTCTTCCCTCTTAGTAGTTGCAAGACATAAGTTGACTTCTTTCAATTTTGCTAATTGTAGAGTATACGGACTTTGACTCTTTGAGCTTCAAAGATTGTTTTTCCATCTTTTTGAATAATGCACTTATCATTCTGAAACTTTACCAAGTGACCTTTGTCACACAACTGACTGATGCTAATAAGGTTATGCTTTAGTCCTTCTACATAGATAACATCTTCTATTAAATCTTTTTTCTTTTGTTCTTACTGTTCCACATCGTATCACTTTGCCTTTTCCTTTATCTCCATAAGTGACTTGACCAACCTCATCTCTAAAACTTGTAAACAGCTTTTTGTCACCTGTCATATGCCTTGAGCACCCACTATCCAAATACCATTTGGATGCTCTCAGGCGTCCCTGTAAACAGAATTAAGTTGTGACTTTTGGTATCTAAATTTTCTTGGGTCCTTGATGGTTAGTCTTTGGAATCCAACGCAAGTGCCTAGTTGTGCAGGTGTTGATTGTGTGTCCTAGTTGATTACAGTGACTACAACATAAATCATATGCATTCTTTGCATGTGTAGTGTTATTAGTTTTTAGTCTTTGTTTGTAGACATATTGATTGACCTTTCTAGGATTTTGAATTTCCTTTTCTTTTACAAACTTAGGAGTTGGGTATTTTTCAGGATAAACAATATTTTCTACATTTGTTGGAGGTGTATAACCTACTCCATACTTCTCCGTAGCAGAGTATGAAGCTCAGCTCACGCGTCTGGCTGTGTATGCCCCACACCTGGTTGGAACTGAAAGACTGAAGGCAAACCATTTCATGGATGGGCTCAGGCCCATGTTCATTGAAAAGCTCGGACCACACAACATCCAAACCCACACTGAGATGGTCCAAAGAGCTCAACTGGTAGAAGACACTATGGCTAAGGTGGAAGGCATAAAGGGGAAAGACGTCTCAAAGTTGACCTTCATAAAAAGGGGATCAGTCGATACAACTGGCACTTTCCACAATAACAACAATAACAACAACAAAAGGCCAACCACTAGGAAGGACTATGGCATTGAGAAAAAGATCAAAGTAGAAGAAACAATGACGATGGAATATTGTAAATTTTGCAACAAGCCTGGGCACCAAGCGGACAAGTGCTGGAAGAAGGCCGGGGCTTGCCTGCGATGTGGGAGTCATGAACATCGTATACCGAACTGTCCCATGCTAAAAGACCAAGCTGGAAGGAACCAAGGAGTGGTAAAGCATCAAGGACGTGTGAATGCAATAACGCAAGCGGAGCTTCCGGAAGGAGGTATGATTGTTAAACCCTTAGACTGATCTTATGATGTTCTTCTTATTAGTACATTTCTAAGTAGGGGATGTCATTAAGGAGAAATTAGAAAGGGATAATATTTTATCTATTCGAGCACCTTTCAGTTTTACAACTAGAGATGTTTTACAGTTAGTGATTTTGTCTATGGTAGCTTTTAGATAATTATTTTCTTCTCTTAATTTTTCTTCATCTTTCAATTCTTTTAGATTTGATTCAAGTTCCATGATTTTACTATTTTTAATTTTTAAGTCTTCACATAGTAGTTCATTTGATCTTTTAGTTTCAGTTAAATTTGTCTTAATCTTTCTACTTCCTTTTTTAGAAAAGTGTTGAATTTTTCTTGATTTAGTAAATTTAGCTTAATTATTTTCATCTGTTTAACTACTGTTTTATATTTCTCATATAATTAGAGGTGTCAATTGGGCCGGGCCGGCCCGAAGGCCCGGCCCGGTTTTACAAGGGCTTGGGCCGGATGTTTTAATATTTTTTTAATTTTGAGCCCGGCCGGCCCGGAGTAAAATTGGGCCGGGCTCGGGCTTGGCTCGGCCAGCCCGGCCGGCCCGGTGGCCCGGTATATATATATTTTTAAATAAGTAACAAGATAATATTCTAATATTCTAAAATTTTAGATTGAAAATTATGTTGTGAAACTATATTTAATGACTTAACATTTATTTTATATTTGTAACAACTAGAAATAAGTTTATCAAAATTAGTCTAATGTTTATTTTATACTATTTTGATTAAATGAACACTAAATTTATTATAAAAATAAATAAAAAATAGTAAAAATATTTTTTAAAAAAAAATCGGGCCGGGCCGGGCTTGGGCCGGGCTTTACCTTATTTTTCTGGGCCGGGCCGGGCTTAAAAAAACGGGCCTCATCTCGGGCCGGGCCAGGCTTGGGCCGAACGATGAAAGACCGGGCTGGGCCCGGCCAGCACAGGTCTGGTCTAGGCACGGCCCATTGACACCCCTACATATAATTCATTAAATGCATTTTCTAGACTATCAGAATCAGATTCAGAACATGATGTAAAGGAGGTTTCAGAATTTACCTAGATTGACTTGTTCCTTTTCTTCTGATTCTAAGCTTGAAGAGTATGAACTTGTAGGTTCCTCATTGTCCCAAGTTGCGGCCATTGCCTTTTCTTGTACTTTCGGAACTTTCTTTATTTACCTTTCTGTTTCTCAAAATTTTCAGCTGGATCTTTCTTCTTGAGCTTAGGACATTCTGACTTGTAATGTCCTGGCTGATTGCACTCATAGCAAGTTGGTTCTTTCTTCTTTTCCTTTTTGAAATATCTCTTCGAGCTGAATTTCTTCTTTTTGACAAGAATCCTATGAAGTTTTCTTGACAACATGGCTTCATCATCACTGTCTTCAGATTTTTCTTTTGAATCTTCAGAGGAAAAAGAATCTGCAACTTTCAAAGCATTTGGTATTTTCTGTTTCGAAGAGCTTTCAGAAAATCTTTCCACGTTAATTTCATGAGCCATTAAAGAACCAATTAATTTATCAATAGAGAGTTCAGTTAAATCATGAGCTTCTTCAATAGTAGTGACCTTAGGGGTCCAGTTCTGAGTTAATGATCTTAGAATTTTTCTTACTGTTTCTTCATTAGTAAGATTTTTACCTAGTGAACTCAATCCTACTATTATGTTCGAGAATCTATTATACATTTGAGTTATATTCTCATTAGGCAGCATTTTGAATTGTTCATAATGGGAGACAAGAATATCTATTTTAGTTTGTTTAACTTTATCAGTACCTTCATAAGTTACTTGTAGTTTATCCCACATTTCTTTAGCAGTTTTACATGTAGATAATATGTTAAATTCCCTTTTAGATAATGCACAACATAGATAGTTCTTAGCTGTATAGTTTAGGGACATGTTTCCTTTATCAGCTATAGATAGAGTAGAAGTTCCATCAGCAAGTATAGTAAAGTCACCTTGCTCAATTACCTGCCACAGATCAAAATATGTGCCTCGGATGAAGCATTCCATTCTCATCTTCCAGTACTGGTAATCTTTACCATCAAAGAATGGTGGCCTTGTAACTGACTGACCGTCATAGTTGTGAGCTTCAGCTGCCATCTCTTCTCAAATCTCTCGATTCTTCTGAGACGACCTCGCTTTGATACCACTTGTTGGATTGAGATGGAGCTTTAGATGTCCTAGAGGGGGGTGAATAGGACTTCTTTGCACTTTTAAAAATTTATCTGAAAATAGGTAACACTAAATAGAACCGTTAGTACTTAGTGTAGTGCGTGAAACAAGTGTTAAACTTGGCGGAAACAATCACACAAGTGCACAAAGTATTTTATCCTGATTCAGCCCTTTCCACATGGAAGTCCTACGTCCAATCCCCAAGAACCTCTTGAGATTTCACTAACTGCCAAGAACACTTGGCCTTCTCTCAACTTAAGAGGTATTACAACCCACTTGCCCCTGAGCAAGTCTTCCCTTTACCAAGGGGTAAAAATACCACCTACACCAGTAGGTCTTCCCTTCACAAGAGGGCACTATAGGGAACAAACCCCAGCTGGTTTTTTTTTACAGAAATAAAACACTTGTTTGTCTCCCTAGAAGAATGAGCAATCACAGAAGATCAGAAATAGATACAAGTAAGAATGGAAGCTCTAAATCTTTCTGACTCAAGAGAGTAGACTGAGAAAATCTGGATTTATAGAAGGCCACTCAAAGAAAAGACTTCTAGAAAGCAAGAGAACTGGGAAGTTGAAGCTTGAGAACAACATGCTCTCTTCAGATCTTGAACTCTTGTTCTTGCTCTTTTCTGTAGAAGGTGAGGTTGTGTATATGGTTGTATCTATCTTACTTCTCACACTCCTATATTCTCTATTGTATGTTTCTTGTTTAAACTTCAGTTCATATATAAGCATCAGAGACTGAGCTTCCCGTTTGAAACTGAACCTTGGAAAGTAGTTGTTTGAAAGATAGCCATTTGAATCTTGGGTAATGAGACTATGAGTTTTCTTAGTTGTCCATCAGATCTTCAGCTCTTGAGGTCTCAATGGCTTCAAGCTATGCAGATAGCTTCAAGGTTCTATAGATAGCTTCATTAAATGTTCTGCAAACTCTATACCATGACTGAAAGCTTAGTAGGCTTCAGTGGGTAGCTGCGTATCTAGAAGATCATGAAAAGAACACAGATGCCTCCATTCTTTTGGAGGTAGGTGAGATAAAAGTATATAAAGCATAAAAGAGTTTAGACAGACAAACGTTCAGAGCATTTAAAGATAGACAGACAGTTGTATGGGGAATACAAGGACTTTTCTGAAAGTCATGGAGTTCTGATAGAAAGAGGATGTGGTAGGTGAGCTCTGACAGATAACCCATGCTGCTTATACCTACCATCGCATTAAAGCTCTTGACCAACTGTCAAACAAAGATAGAACTATATTTCTGACAGTGAGAGAAAGAATAAGTATACAAATCCTTCAGATTTCAAAAGAACAATTTAAATGAGAGTAAAATTTAAATGCAGTATTTTCCCGTCGAAAAATATTTGAATTTTGATAGGAGGGAAATAATCACAAGGATTAGAGAAGAGATTTTCATTCATAAGAGATCCCAAAAGAAAATCATTGAAGTAATCAGATAATAACTTATTAGGTTATGTAGGAAATAATAGATACATAAAAAATTATCTCTGTGTGAGTTCAAAAGTTGATGTTTTATACTTCGACTTACAAGAAGTCGGAGTCAAAGACAATAGATGCATACAGAACTTCGACTATATAGTAGTCGCAGGTTGACATTGATTGTAACAGACTTTGACTTCTTGAGAGTCGGAGTGATAGAAGTTTGTTCATCATTCGATATCATGCTTCGACTTTCAGGGAGTTGAAGTGCAAAGCAAACTAAAGCAATGGATACAAGACTTCGACTTTCCAGGAGTCGGAGTAAAGGCTAATTGATAAGCGATTGGTATCAGGACTTCGACTTTTCAAGAGTCGGAGTTTTGCTAGACTTCGACTTTTCCAAAGTTGGAGTACGACCCGTTTGTTCATCAATTGGTGCAACACTTCAACTTTTCTAAAGTCGGAGTTAGTATGGTATACAGTATACGCTGTGGACTTAGAGAAATTTTTTACAAATGTGTGACAATGTTGATACTTTGATTTTGTGTGTGCATAAATTTGGTTAAAATATTATACAGTATCATTCATGTATACCTTTACTTTGTCACATTATTTTTTATAAAAATAAATTGTAGTATAAATTAATAAATTGATTTAGGAGATATTAAAAGCTTTTGTCATAGCAAAAACATAATGATTAAACATTTGAATTGCACAACAATATTTCTAAGGAAAGTTACTCAACATCTAATGTAACATCTTGGGTCTTTTCGAATCCTTAGTGGGTCTAGTTGAGGTTCGGGTATGGTTGACGGCCTAGGTGTTGTCGTCGATCAGTGGTTGGCGTCCAGGGGTAGGTCGTTGACCTAGGTGTTGGCGTCCAGCGTTGTGGACGTTTGTTGTCGGTTCAGGATTGTTCCTGCAATGAACTTGACGGAAAACGGTCTTGACGTCGACTCTTTGGCGGTTCGAGTAGACGGCTTGGGATGTTGACGTCTACCTGTAGCGCCTGTTGAAATAGGGCAGACCCGTGAGCAGCCATTTCCTCTCCTTTTCCCTCTCTTTTTCTCCTTTTCGATCTTTGTCCATTTCTACTCGTTCAGGTGGTTGGCGAGAGCTCGTGGAAGGACCTTGGTGCGCGAAGCAGAGTTAGATCGGGCGGAAAACAGCGGATCGGGTGGCGATTCTCGCGAGAAAGCTTCTAAGGGATCGGCGCGAATTGAGGTTTGGCAGAACTTCTTTCACGCTTTGGAGGTAGGGACTCGACCCCTTAGTGTCCTTGCAGTGTTAATTTCATGCTTGTTGCGTGTGATTTGCGTGGAATCGTGCTTTGAGGAGGTTTTCCTTTTTGCCGGGATTTTGAGTGGTTTGGCCGATCCGTGCGTTGGATCGTGTTTTACCGGCATTGTGGTAGTGTAGTGTGATGTAGGGGAGTGTTTCCCTACATCAGATTGTGGTTTGTGGGGCGAATTTGCCCTGTGTGGGAATCAGCTGGGCTAGTTCAGCTGCTGGAGGCTGAAGAAGTCAACGTCAAGTGATGTTGACGTTGAATTCTTCAGGGAAGAGGTAAATGGCGGGAGCCCTTGCCGTTAAGCTCTCAGTGGAGGATCTAGACGGCGTGTTCTTTGTCGTCTAATTCTTTATGGTAGGATATAAACGACAAGATAGTTTGTCGTCGAGTTTGAGTAAACGGCCAACGCGCGACCGTCTACCTTCTGATAGACGTCTAGGGTGTTGCCGTTTACCCTTAGTTAGCGACAGTCGATGCTGTCGTCTACTTCACACTTGACATCAAGCTATGTTACCGTTTTCGTCCTGGTTAGCGGCAATCGATGTTGCCGTCTATCTGCAGGTGAGTTCCCAGCAAGCTGTGCTTTCCCTTCTTCCGTGGTTTGAGGTGTTGACATGCGGTGTCCGCCTGTTAGCACAATCTGCCAGGTGTAGAGAGTGTCTCTACCTGTGCTCGTGTTGTGTTTGACTGTGTCGAGACGTGACACGGGGCTGTCCGTCGATTGTACGAGGTTTCAGGCGTTGAGTGTGTTTCGTCTGTCGTACGCGCGTTGCGTTACCGCGTGCCCGTTTCTGTTGTGTTTCCTAGGCGTGGGTGCGACTCCGTCTAGATGACTAGCGTGTGGTTGTCCTCCGCTAGTGAGCCAGGACGCCGAGTGCGACTCTGTCCTGTGCGTACTCCTTGTGGTGGTTTTGAGCTGGTCTCCGTGGAGCCCCTTCTCTACCGCTAGGTCGGGCGTAAGGGGAAAAATCGATCGTGGACCAGACGTGAGAGAGAGCGTCTGTAGTGTGCACACGTGGCTAGGGTTGCGAGACTCTGTGGTTTCAGGACGCTGAACAGCAGACCCTGGTTGAGTCCTACTTTGTGAGTGCTGTGTGAGCTCTTGTGTGCGAGCTTGTGTGTGTGTTGTGCTTGTAATGTTGTCGAGCCGGCGAGGTTCCAGTTTCTCTCAGTGCGCTCCTGAGGGAGTTGCGCACTACGTTACCGGTTCCTGTGTGTGTTGACAGAGTGTGTGCGTTTACTTACAGTCGCTTTCTGTTTAGTACTGTTTAGTAGCTCTGTTACCGGTAGGGGTTAGTTGCCCTACTGGGTCTCTTTTTGTGAGACTCACTCCCTTCCCCTCAGGTGGTTTGTGGTCGGCTTTCGAGGTTCGAGGAGCTGTGTCTCTCCGTGGTTGGTCTCGTCTTGCTGTTGTGAGTAGTACTTTCCTCCTGTTCTTACTGTACTCTTACTTTAATGTTGTCTCTGAGTTATGCCAGTTTGAGATGCTTTTAAATTGTGATGTGTACATTTTTTTATATGTTCTCCTCAGGCACTTCTTTTCTTACCCTTTCGAGTTTCGGCTCGTGGGTTAGCGGGTCAGGATTCGGGTTACCGGTTGGTTACTGGTAATGCGGATCTTGGGTCGTTACAGTTGGTATCAGAGCCTGGTCTGTCGAGACATATAAGGAAATGTTCTGTATAACTCAGAGTTGGTAGAGTACAGTAGCAGCAAGCGGTCTGGAGTTGTTTTGCATTTTGATTTTTGTGCATGTCCTGTGTAGATTTATTATGGCTCCAAGGCGGCGTCGTGAGCGGAGGGTGGTTGTGCAGACATCTCAGCAGGAGGCTGGAGATGCCCCACCACCACCATTGGCTCAGCCTAGACCCCAGGACGCGCACGGTGGTGTAGTGCCACCGCTTCCCCCTCAGGCTACTCAGGGTTTTGATTGGACCCCGCAGTTGGTTGGAGGGTCGAGGCCGGAGCACTGGCAGGTGTTGCTATTGGCTCGTGTTCCCGACGCTGTTGCGGCATATTTGTATGCTGCAGCGGCGGAAGCTGACTTTTTGCAGACCCAGGTGCAGGTTGGAGCAGCGCAGGCTCAGCCAGGTCCGTCTCGACAAGTACAGCAGCAGACTGGTTCGCAGCCAGATTCGAGGGTTCGGAGGAGGTTTCGTCATTTCAGGAGGTTGACTGAGCAGAGGCAGCTGCCAGTTGAGAGCGTTCAGCAGCCTGGTGTGCAGCCCCAGCAGCAGAGTCAACGCCCTTTTAGTGGCCGGTGTTACCGGTGTGACCAGTTAGGCCACATGGCTCGGGACTGTCCCCAGTTGCGGCATGACCAGCAGTATTGAAGTCTGTTTTAACTTGAGTATAGTGGTGTTGGTAGTTAGTGGGCTCAGGCAGGTCGTTGTGCAGTGTTTGTGTTATGTACCTGGCCTGATTGGTGTTAGAGGTGGTTTGTTTTGTGGAAGGTACCGTGGTTGTCCTTGGTTGGTAGCCATAGTTTTGTTAGGTCCCGGTACTTCTTGCTCTTTTGTTTTTGGTGGAGGTATTAGTTTTGTGTCGGGTTGGTGGTTACCAAACCCGGTTGCCTGAAATATATCTCTGAGTTTTTAGCGTGAAAATGGATATGTTTTGGCTTGTATTGTCGTTTCCGGTGCCACCTGTTGTAGGCAGACCTGTTCGTACTATTTGTTGTTGTGAGGAATATTTTTAGGCTGCGAGCAGTGGCGGCTTAACGGTTGTTATTGTGACGACGCCTCCTCACGACATTTCCAAGTGCGGTTCGTTGCCCGAGCTTACACGGCGGTTGTGTCCTGGCTGTGCTTAGTCTCTGTAGGCATTGTTGGTCTGGCCTTGTGTGAACCCGTATTTTGGTAATTTTTCGGTTGGCGTTCTTTCAGAGTCTTTTCGATTCCGTAGTTCCCTCTAGGATGCCAATCTGTGGTGGCACTAGCATGTGTAAGTTTTCCGACCTCGTGGTGTGTGTCCGGGTTCAGAGTGGTTTTGGTCGTTGGCTCTCGACCTTGTGGAGGTCTGAGGTGGCCATGTTTATGGTGAGACGTGGTACTCGCCTAGTTGCTGCGTGGCCTTGGCAAGTGTGCCAAGGGTGGTTCCCGCTTTGTGTCTTAAGGGTTGGGGCCGGTGTGGCCTGTAGTGCCCTTTTGACCTGTAGTTTTTGCGTGTGTGGCTTTTGGCAGATCTCTTGTGGAGAGTCTTCCTATTAGCCTATGGCATTGAGTTCTTCGCCTCTGAGACACGTGTGCTAGCCTATGCCATGTGGTCGTACCGTTGCCGTTGTGGAGTAGCTGCTTTGCTTTGTCTAGGTAGCCCTGTCGGTGGTACGCCAGGCTAAGGTTGTGGCATGTGTCTAAGTTTTCCTTTCTCTTCGGAGCGAGTGTGATCGGGGCTGGTACCCTGCGTCGGTATAGGTGCCTCTGAGGTCGATGTGTTGTTCTCGACCTCCGTGGTTGTTTCGGTCCCTGTGTGGTTGTGTCTTTTCTAGGGGTTAGCACATTGGTACCCGCACTGAGTTTTGTGTGCGCGTGTGGTTAGTGTGTTGCCAACTCCATGTCGGTTTCCATTTATGTGTGTCGTGGATGAGTCTAGAAGCCGCTGGCGGAGTCTTCTGTCGGTTCGTGTGGTGACAGTGAGGCCTTGGGCTTGCTAGTGCTCGACCACATGTTTTGTTCGTTGTGAGGTGACAAGTATTAGTCATCCTTTACACGATCTCCGTGGTTCTTCGCGTAAGTGCCGTGTGGTGCTGTGGAGCGAGTGGTTTTAAAGTTTTGTGGCTCCACGTGCCTGGGTGGCCCTGTCGGACCACGATGACGGTCTGGGTGAGACCTAGTGGTGACAGTGGATACTGTTTAGTGTGTTGAGATTTTTCTGCGTGTGTTGCTGTCCGTGTCGGACCGCGAGGAAGGTCTCGGTGAGACACTAGTGGCGACAATGGACGTTGTTCCGTGTGTTGCGGATTGTCAGCGAGTGCGATGTTGCATTGGTTTCGTCGCCCGCGTGAATTTTTGGTTTAGTTGATGATTGCGGTTGTATTTTTCACTGCTAGCGTGTTTTTGCCCTCGGTTGGCCAGTGCAGCGTGAGCAGAACTTCAGAGAGTTGAGGTGACTGTTTACCTAGTGCCAGTCCAAGTGTTGCGAGTAATTTGAAGAGTTTCGAGTTTTGTGTAGATTCTTCTGGTGTTGGCTTGGGAGCTGTGCTAATGCGGTATGTCAGGTTGGTGCCTTGCGTGTCGCGTTAGTCAAGCCCCACAGGGAGAGTTACCCGACCGATCGCTTGATTGTGTAGCTGCGTGTGTTGGCAGCTTGTGTGTGTCCGGTAACGAGGACCTGTGTGGACGACCGTGTAGTTCTCCTCTGGTATGTGTGGAGGTGGACAAACGTGTTGTCGCTGGACTATGGTTAGTCCAGTGGGCTGTGGAAGTAGTTTGGCTCCTTAGTCGGAAGTTTTTGTTTCCTAGTGTTGGTTTTGACCATAGTGCGTTCCTTGTGTCTTTGTCGTTGAGGTACTCTTCTTGCGGCGTTGTGTATTTCCCTTGCTGCTGTGTGTGTTAGTGATGACACTGGTTGGCAGTACCGGAGTGTTGCTGTTCTTTGCGGGTTGTCGAGTTCTGAGGTTGAAAAACAAGATGATCTCACTGTTTTGTGTTGTTGGCAGCGATGCTCAGGTGGGTGTATTGACCGGTGAGCGGGATGCGCGTGTAGTTTTGTACCTCTGTGTTGCTGTCTCTTTCTCTTGTGTGGCTTGAATTTCGGGGGCGAAATTCTTTTAAGGGGGGAGGGCTGTAACATCTTGGGTCTTCTCGAATCCTTAGTGGGTCTAGTTGAGGTTCGGGTCTGGTTGACGGCCTAGGTGTTGTCGTTGATCAGTGGTTGGCGTCCAGGGGTAGGTCGTTGACCTAGGTGTTGGCGTCCAGCGTTGTGGACGTTTGTTGTCGGTTCAGGATTGTTCCTGCAATGAACTTGACGGCAAATGGTCTTGACGTCGACTCTTTGGCGGTTCGAGTAGACGGCTTGGGATGTTGACGTCTACCTGTAGCGCCTGTTGAAATAGGGCAGACCCGTGAGCAGCCATTTCCTCTCCTTTTCCCTCTCTTTTTCTCCTTTTCGATCTTTGTCCGTTTCTACTCGTTCAGGTGGTTGGCGGGAGCTCGTGGAAGGACCTTGGTGCGCGAAGCAGAGTTAGATCGGGCGGAAAATAGCGGATCGGGTGGCGATTCTCGCGAGAAAGCTTCTAAGGGATCGGCGCGAATTGAGGTTTGGCAGGACTTCTTTCACGCTTCGGAGGTAGGGACTCGACCCCTTAGTGTCCTTGCAGTGTTAATTTCATGCTTGTTGCGTGTGATTTGCGTGGAATCGTGCTTTGAGGAGGTTTTTCTTTTTGCCGGGATTTTGAGTGGTTTGGCCGATCCGTGCGTTGGATCGTGTTTTACCGGCATTGTGGTAGTGTAGTGTGATGTAGGGGAGTGTTTCCCTACATCAGATTGTGGTTTGTGGGGCGAATTTGCCCTGTGTGGGAATCAGCTGGGGCTGGTTCAGCTGCTGGAGGCTGAAGAAGTCAACGTCAAGTGATGTTGACGTTGAATTCTTCAGGGAAGAGGTAAACGGCGGGAGCCCTTGCCGTTAAGCTCTTCAGTGGAGGATCTAGACGGCGTGTTCTTTGTCGTCTAATTCTTTATGGTAGGATATAAACGACAAGATAGTTTGTCGTCGAGTTTGAGTAAACGGCCAACGCGCGACCGTCTACCTTCTGATAGACGTCTAGGGTGTTGCCGTTTACCCTTAGTTAGCGACAGTCGATGCTGTCGTCTACTTCACACTTGACGTCAAGCTATGTTACCGTTTACGTCCTGGTTAGCGGCAATCGATGTTGCCGTCTATCTGCAGGTGAGTTCCCAGCAAGCTGTGCTTTCCCTTCTTCCGTGGTTTGAGGTGTTGACATGCGGTGTCCGCCTGTTAGCACAATCTGCCAGGTGTAGAGAGTGTCTCTACCTGTGCTCGTGTTGTGTTTGACTGTGTCGAGACGTGACACGGGGCTGTCCGTCGATTGTACGAGGTTTCAGGCGTTGAGTGTGTTTCGTCTGTCGTACGCGCGTTGCGTTACCGCGTGCCCGTTTCTATTGTGTTTCCTAGGCGTGGGTGCGACTCCGTCTAGATGACTAGCGTGTGGTTGTCCTCCGCTAGTGAGTCAGGACGCCGAGTGCGACTCTGTCCTATGCGTACTCCTTGTGGTGGTTTTGAGCCGGTCTCCGTGGAGCCCCTTCTCTACCGCTAGGTCGGGCATAAGGGGAAAAACCGGTCGTGGACCAGACGTGAGAGAGAGCGTCTGTAGTGTGCACACGTGGCTAGGGTTGCGAGACTCTGTGGTTTCAGGACGCTGAACAGCAGACCCTGGTTGAGTCCTACTTTGTGAGTGCTGTGTGAGCTCTTGTGTGCGAGCTTGTGTGTGTGCTGTGCTTGTAATGTTGTCGAGCCGGCGAGGTTCCAGTTTCTCTCAGTGCGCTCCTGAGGGAGTTGCGCACTACGTTACCGGTTCCTGTGTGTGTTGACAGAGTGTGTGCGTTTACTTACAGTCGCTTTCTGTTTAGCACTGTTTAGTAGCTCTGTTACCGGTAGGAGTTAGTTGCCCTACTGGGTCTCTTTTTGTGAGACTCACTCCCTTCCCCTCAGGTGGTTCGTGGTCGGCTTTCGAGGTTCGAGGAGCTGTGTCTCTCCGTGGTTGGTCTCGTCTTGCTGTTGTGAGTAGTACTTTACTCCTGTTCTTACTGTACTCTTACTTTAATGTTGTCTCTGAGTTATGCCAGTTTGAGATGCTTTTAAATTGTGATGTGTACATTTTTTTATATGTTCTCCTCAGGCATTTCTTTTCTTACCCTTTCGAGTTTCGGCTCGTGGGTTAGCGGGTCAGGATTCGGGTTACCGGTTGGTTACTGATAATGCGGATCTTGGGTCGTTACATCTAACGTATGCTTCGTATGAGTACCGGACACCTGCAAGCATTTAATGCATGGAAGAAGGTGTTAGGTAAGAGAAATCACATGTCAGTGAACTCATACCTCTTCCACCTGCTGTCCACATTTTCTACTGACAGCGTGGTATTCTAGGTAGTTACATTTTATCTGCCGGGAAAGAAAAGATCTATGCAAAACACACAAGGTATGAACGTATCTTTATAAGATATAGCTTGAGCTAGAAAAGTAGTCTCTATTGCATTTAATTTTTAAGGACTTCAGAGATGCAGGAGATATTGCGTAAAAGACATGAACCAAGTTTGAACTACTTCAAGTTTGCGCACCAAAACCATCTTGAAAGTTTTCAAGTTAATGGACTGTGTAAAACATCAGTAATCAGTGCATAATATAAGTATTGAGCACTTAGTTCACTAATTGATATATTTTAAATGGGATTAACACTAATCGAAATGTAAATAACATCAATCAGAAGAGTAATGAACATTTGTTCAGTAATCGGAGTGAGTATAACACTAATCAGAACAATATTGAACCTTTGTTCACTAATCAGAGTGAGTATAACACTAATTAGAACAAGACATGGCTTGTACTCACCAATCGATGCATAAATAACACTAATCGGAATGATATAAGGCAGATGTTCATTAATCGGAACGAAACTCGCATTCACCAATTGATGCAAATGCTTTAGTCTATAATCGAAATGGTGTTCATTAATCAAAAAGCTTATAACACTAATTAGAGCGATATTGAACATTTGTTCAGTAATCGAAATATGATGTCTTGACTAATCAGAATATTCACTTACTCAGTAATCAGAACAAAGGTTTAATGTCAATTTGATATGAACTTTGTTCTCTAATTGGAATAACACTTGTTCTATAATCGATATGAACACAAAATAGTAATCGGTATGGACTTAGAAAATATATGAAGTACTTGAGACTGAGTTTTGAAGTACTTATTTTGATGATTCTTAAGACGATAATTACACATTTATTTCCTGTTGACAGACTTAATGGAAATTGAATTTTAATCACATAATTTCAGAATTTTTGTTATCACCAAAATTCATGTAGAAAAGGAGATAAAAGGGTCAACAATCTCTCCATTTTTGGTGACGACAAAACTCTAAGGAAATGAAATTGAAGGTTGACATATATATAAAATTATGCATAAAACATATATAAAATATGCATGTTTAAATTTTAACAAAAATTTCTAGAATATGTGTGTCAGAGTATTTTCTCCCCCTTTTTATTAATAACCAAAAAGAGGAAATTGAACCAAACCATGAGAAAAAGGATGGGAGGGGTGAAGAGATGACTAATTTTGGATTGGAAAAAGAAATTTAGAGATAAAATGGGTACAAATTTTGTTGTGTTGAGTGTGCACTTAATGTTTTGATGATGACTAAACAATAATATCTTGGTGATAATAAAACATGTTTTGATGTTAAACAATAATATTTTGGTGATAAAGACAAAATTTGATGCTTCATATTCATATATATGCCGGTCTACAAAACAATGTCAAAGTTGCGTCGACGTACATTGAGAATCAAGTCGGCACACATGTCCTTCCAATAAGTTGGAACGAATATTTAGTCAGTCGTGTGGACACACATGCAAACATGCGTCGACGCACCTCGAGTGAAAATTCAGAAACGAAAAGGTGTGAATGACAAAGGCTGTGACTTATCCTTAGAGATTATGGAGAACCTTTTATTACCAAAATACCCCTTCATCCAAGTGGAAAAGAGGAGAAGGATATGTGAACACATGGCAACCTTGGGTGAACCCTAGGTTTCTGTGCACATGTGTCTCACGTACAAGGGAGTGTAGTAAGGCTATAAAAAGCCTTCTGTCTCATCTGGAGTAGAAATTGATCGTAGAAAGGAAGGCCAAGCATAGAAAGAGAGAGTGAGGGTGTTGGAAGAGCAGAAGAAGGAAGAGCAGCAGAGTGAGAAGGAGCAGCAGAGAAAGAAGAAGCTGCAGAGCTTAGAGAAGGAGGGAGGGTGAGAAGAAGCAGAAGAGCAGCAAGCAGTGAGCAGAAGAGCAGTACAGTAGTGCAGCAGATCAGAGCAGAAATGACTTCAAAAGGAGTTCCACATCTACGATGTTCAAGAAGATTCTTGAAGACTGATCAATCCAAGTGGATCTGATCCATTTCAGTCATCTATACATCATATTCTTCTGATCTATCTTCTGTGTGTGTGCGTACTGATCTGAGATCAGTACGTGGACTCAATTTGAGTGTGTGTGTTGTGATCTGTCTCAATTTGAGTGCGTGTGTTGTGATCTGTACAAGAGTTTTGTGCAGATCTGATTGTTTGTGTGTGTGTGGATCAGATCAAAGATAGAGGATCTGATATCTTGTGAACTTGATCTAGCGTGTGTGTAAGTTTGAGCTTAATTGCTCGTGTGTCTTGTACTCAAGGTTTTGAGTAGTGTGTGCCTCACTATGTAAGGGGTGGACGTAGGAGTCACTTGATGTGATCTCCGAACCACCTGAAAAGTTCCAGATCTAATTTTTATTTACTTAAGTTTTCGCTGCAATTAATCACAGATCTATTCAACCCCCATTTCTAGATCTATTCACCCTACATATTCGATCCTACAAATTTATCAATGATCTCCTAGGCATGAATTTCTTCCTTTTGAAAATAGTCTTGGAAAATGTTGTTATCAATCTCATACACTAGACTCATCTACTATCCGAATTTCTCAATGTGCTTGGCCTTCTTAATGTGTAGGAACTATTGATACTCATGTAGAGGTAAGATGAATCTGTAATACCTGTTGCTGGAGAAACTAGCATGTTTGACAAACTTTTCAATGTCAAACGGGTAGACAATGTTCTGTGCTGCCAGTTCTTTCTTTAAAGCATGGAACACTTGATACCGTCCAATCTAAACAAAAAAAGGTTCATCCACCAACTGGATGGAGTTCATATCCATGAACTGTTTGGGAGTAAGGGCATGCTGTCTTTCATTCTTTCTGGCCTCGTTAACTATTTCCAACTGATCAACACTGAAAAGTATATGGTGGACCAGGCAATGGTGTAGAGTCTTTCTGCTTCAGCTATTAGGTGTCAATGCTTTTGAGGAGATGAAGCTCTTTTGATATTCATGAAGGACAAATTTGGGAAACCCCAATATAAGTCCTTTCTTTACAAAAATTTGGCTTACACCTTTGCAAATCTGTCTAGAATGGTCTTCCCCATCTCAAACTCCATGATCAAGAAGTCTAATTCTGGAAACTTGTGGGTAGGAGGCAAGGAACATGTTGCAAAGTTAAAAGTGAGAGAGTTTGCTCTTTCTTATTTTGAAAGGCTTCCCTGACAATCTCTTTAAACTAACTGAATTAATCTTTAGGCAACTGATGAGTGTTTTTGTATTTATTAAATTGTCTAAATTGCCTGAGAAGTCTGATTTCCTTCTGAAGTATGGATCCAAACTCTTCCAAGTGCTTCATGCTGAACCAATCACTGAGAGTGACAGCTTGTTGTCCCCTGAGGCCTCTCTGAGTGACTTCTAGTTTGAATGATTTATAAATATTCTTACTTGACTGCCCCCACTTATACTTTGATTGAGATTCGACCAAGTTATAAATCTTTTGTGCTTATGTCTTGGTAATGGCCTTCAGAGAGACCAATAGCTGAATGTGAATAGGTAAGTCCAACATGGGTAGCTCAAATACTTCAACATATGCACACTTGCACAAAAATTCCTTGTAGAGAGACTTTTTCCTATAAGTAACTGCCAGTGCATACCATAACGGTGAAAACTTTTGTGCCTGATTGCCCTATAAGGAATGCTGGCCAAGTTTCTCTTCTTCGAGACAAAACTATCCAAAGCTGTTGTATCTTGAAGTGAGTGCTTAGAAGTAGACATAACAACATTAAAAATAGTTTCTTCCACTGCATCCTGGATAGTTTCAAGCGTCTTGGATGGAGGATATGATGGAAGAGGAGTGATGGTTATAGAGGATGGAGGAATAAGAGGGTTAAAGAAAGAGATTTTAGATGAAAGTTGTGTACTAGAAGGTCCGACTAAAGTTGAGTCATGAAAGGATGATGGTAGTTGAGTAGAAGTTGCAAGAAGAATGGTTGTATGAATGTGTTCTGAAGTTGTTGTGGTTTGAGAATAGATGGTACTAATATTTGGACAGAATGAGTGAGAACTGAAGTTTTGTCTTGAGTGGATGGGTCTTGTGTGTGTGGGTGAGTAGGACTAGCTGTAGGAGAGGTAGAAGTATCTGGTATGAAAGGAGGTGGAGATCTTACAAGTTTAGCAACTTTACACTTGTACCTTTTAGGTACAGATAGAACATTGGAGGGTTCTACTATAGAAGCTATCAAGGGAGTCTGCTCTGCACTTTCTCGACTTAGATCCATAGCAGTCTCTGCCATAGGGGCATCCTGCTCTACCTATCTTGCTACTAGTTCTGGCATGGGTGCTTGCTGATCAAAGTGAGTTCTTAACAACATAGACAATTCACCCATCATAGCTTTCAAACCTTGTACCTCCTCTTGAACTATTCTCAGTCCATCCTTGACTTCAGCAATCTGCTCCTGTTGAGCATCCAACCTTTCCATGACTGACTTCATATGAAAATAAAGCTTCAATCTCTATGAACCCTTGGATACTCTCACTTCTAGATTTGCCTCATGATGAGCCATAAATACATACTTATTTATTGGAGCTACTATCTGAGGCTGCTACTGAGGAGTTGGTTCATTCCTCACACCTTCTTCTTCCTCTTCTTCATATATATCATCAATAATGCTCTCAACAAAAATATCTTCCTGAGGAGGTATAAGTGGCTCCCTCTGAATCATTGACTCCAGAGGAACTTCTTCTTCTGTACCCTCTATTGTGTCTCTTATTTTGGTCATGTCTAAGATGATATCTAACTATGATATATATAAGTCAAATGAATGGCTCAAATAATGTCTAACACTTTCACTCTTAATTAATATAGCAGGTATCAAAAGAGCTCTAAGAAAGAAAGTCAAAATACACATGAAACATGTATAGTGTGTGGACACAGTTTCATCAGGGTGTCAACACATTATGACCTACCAGTGAGCTGAAATTGAAGTAAACAAACTGTGGTGTCAACACAGCCTCTTCAGGGTGTCAACGCACTAGATCTTCCAATGAGCATATTTGAAGAAAATTGACGGGTGTGTCGACGCAGTCTACAAGATGTGCCGACATAAGTCAAGCTTCTATACAAGGCAATTAAGGAACTCATTAGATTTGTTGACACACTTTGTTCCTATGTTGACACACTTCAGTACAAAGGTGCAGTTCTGAGTTCCTATGTCGACACCCATCTCACATAGTGTCGACACACTCTTCATCTGGTAGGAATCCTTTAAGTTCAAGTGCACCACGATTGGCACACAATTCAAGAACCAATCATTGGGGGATTTTGGTACGTGGATGGAGATTCTAAAAGAATCTCTTGGCAAAAAAATATCTTTATCCACATGGCAAAAATGTGATCTCAAGTGGACCCCCACCGAAGATTCCCTAACTGATTTGGGTAAAGTGCAGAAAAGCTCAACCATATCTCCGAGAGCAAATATTGTGAAGTAGGAGTGTGTGGGAAGTAAAAAAAAGGGCTAGAAGAAGAGCAGAGCCACTGAGGGAGCATTCTAGGAGGATCAGATCTGATCGGCGATTGGAAGAAGAAAGGAATCTAAAGCAGAAAAGTGTCAATTGAAGAGAACGCCATCAGATCTCCTCAAGAGCATCTAATTAACGCTCCCAACAGACCATCCAAGTCGAAGAACATCCATGTATTCATCTAAACCTCATTTCTATTGGATTGTGCATCTAAATTTAGTTTGAGTGTGTGTAGTGTGATCTATACAAGGATTCTATACAAATCAAAGTGTTTGTAGTTGTGTGGATCAGATCTATGCTAGAGGATCTGATCTCTGATGAACTTGATCTAGCATGTGTGTGTATGTGTGGATTGAGCCTTTGTATTCGTGTGTGTGTGTGTGTGTGTGTTGTACTCAATTTCCTTGAGTAGTGTGTGTCTCCCTGTGTGAGGGGTGGATGTAGGAATCACTGGATGTGATTTCCAAAGCACCTAAAATTCTTCTGTGCATTATAGTTTGCTTGTGCTCTTACATTAGATGCATGCATAGGGATTTCAACCACTCATTAAACACTCACATACTGTTTAATTGATTGTTTCACACACACTTCATTCAGATAAAGCTATCATATTAGTGGGGTATTAATTGAATAGATATTTAATTTGGAGTAATTTTTAAATTGCTCAAGTTTTCACTATAAATCCATTCAACCCCCCTTCTAGATTTGCCATATCACCATATTCTAGATCCTACAATTGGTATCAGAGTAGGTGCTCTGTTGATTAGATCTAATTCTTTGTAGATCTGATCTATCGTTTGGTGCTTATTGTTTCTAAAATCATGAGCAGATCTTGTGGTATGGCAACATATTTTAATTTGCATGAAATGCTTGTTAAAATTTCAAAGAAATCTGTAAGCTCACTACCATCTTCTAAATTGCAGGAATCTTTAGTAGATTGAAGAGAAGAGAAGGAAGAAAAATGGACAAATGCTTGATGGATAAGGAAAGCTCCAATGGTTTGAAATCTTCAGAGGATTCCAAAAGAAGAAAGGAAGCAAGGAAATATGAAAGATGCACAATAGCTCATGGAAGCTCAAAGAGTTCGATAAACTTTGATGATACTCTTAATTCATACCTTGACAGTGATGATAATGAAGAATTATCATATAATGAACTAATGGAATGCTATGAATATATGTGTAAAAGTTTTAAAAAATTAAATCTCAAAGAAAAAGTTGAAGGATAAATTAGAGGAAAATGAAATGAGAATTGATAATGTTCAAGCATTCTATGAAAAAAAATGAAGAAATGAAAATAGAAAATAAAAATTTGAAAAATGAAGTTCAAAAGTTAAAGTGTGAAAAAGAAAGTCTGAAAGGTGAAATCAAAATTTGTGAAAATAAACTGAATTGATTAAAAGAAAATTTTGAGCTATTGGAATCTAAAGTTATTGTTCTAAAAAATGAAAAAGAAAAATTGATTCATCTAAATGAAAACTTCAAATTTGACAATGATCAAATTAAACAAGCAAATTACAAACATGGATCATGATCATCGAATAAATGAAAAATGCAAACAATTGATTAAAGAGAACGATCATTTGAAAAAGAAAATTGAATGCAAGCTCCTTGATAGAACTTCAAATGAAAATTACAAGAATTTAGAAAATCAAATTGTTCAATTTGAAAGTGAAAAGAAAAAGATGAAAAATAGACTTGATGTTGTGATAAGCAAACTTCAAATGTTCGAAAAAGAAACTGATGGATTGAAAATAGAAAAGCAAAAGTTGAAAAACGAACTTGATGCTGTTATTAACAAAAAATCAGAATTATGAATTGAAAATTTCTAAACTGACTAAAACTATTGATAATTTAAAATCTATTTTATCAAAATGTGTGTAAGGAACAAAAAATCTGGATAACCTTTCAGGCATGAAAGTCAATTTTAAAAAAGAAGGCCTAGGTTATAATCCAACAAACAAAATGAATCTTGTAAACCAAATCAAAACTTCTTTTGGTAATGATGTTGCATGCAAGAACTTAACTGAACCTAAAGAAAAGTTAGTAAAAATCAATGTTCAGAAAAATACTCAGAGAAAATAAAAAAAGATCATTGATCAGAAGAATAAGAGGAATCAGAAATCAAATAACCAATGGTTGAACAAAAATAGGAAAAGGAACCTAATGTCAAGTTTTCAAAAAATGTCTCCAAGCACTGCTCCACAAAAGTGAAGAGATTTCCAACATCATAATCATCCACGTAAATCTCAGGAGTAGTAAAATTCCAACTTGCTTTCATTGCCATAAACTTGGTCATGTTAAGAATGATTTTTGGTTTATTTCAAAACCCTTGCTGCATAGTAGAAAGCTTCATGTTTAAAATGGACAATCAGTAAAAATAGTGTCTTACATTTTTATGATTTTGTGAACAATTACTGTAATGAAAATAGATTGAAAGAGTTTAGAAAGATAAAAATAAATCATGTTAAAATCTTCAGGAAACAAAATGTTCAGTTTGAAAGTAGTACTTTCTGTGTTCATAATTCCAAGGTTAAAAATAATGTTGCAAATGTTTCTACTCTTTAGAAAAAACACATGCAAGATAAAATTATTTTGGATTGAGAAATCTTTGTTGCAAATTAATGTTAGTTTCACTATAGGACCTAAACAGGTATAGGTCCCAAAACTTGCTTGATCTGCAAGTTGACTGCAACCTTGTAGCCATACTTAATCAGTAGAATCAAACAATGGCTATGGAAGGCAAGAAAAACTGAAGACGATAGGTAAAATCTCTTTAAAAAAGAATCAAGATTGCTTAGGTAAGATCTTTCAACATGTTAAAATAATTGCTATATTTTGAGACTATGTGCTATTGAATAAATTGCTTGACTATATTTGTGTGAATGTGATCATGACTCTTTGTGTATATCACCTATTGATTTTTTGGTATATCAAATGGTGAAATGTAGAAAGATAAGTCAAGCTTGTCTGGAAACTATCACTATGTGTGAGAATATTTCTCAGCCAAGTACCAAAAGTCATGTCATGCATAATGATAATTGTGTGCATAATCATGTTTGTATTGATTGTAAACTGTTTCATATCATGCACATACCAAGGGGGAGTGAGTTTTGAAAAGGGCAAAAGAGTCATTGCAGGGAAATAATAGAAAAGTCAACCTTGATGGGAAGGTTCAATGTTCATTGGGTCAGAATTGCTAAGTATTGTGGTTGAGAAGTTTGAAAAGTACAGAAAAGTTGAGTTTGATCAGAAGCAATTCGACACGCAATTGGTCATGTGTCGACACGAGTCTTTCGCTGATGCACTGTGAATGAGTTTCAACCTCATGTGTCGATGCATTGTGGATCCTGTGCCGACACACTATCCTTCAATTTTGAATTATACTCTCCTTTCTTTCAAATAAATCCTTGAATGGTACATTTACTTTGATACTTCACTTGCCAAGAGATATAATTCTTTAGAATGTTGAATCTTGATCAAAGTCAATAATTCAGGGGGAGTTAAAGAATTCACTACTCATTCTTGTTTAACCCCAAAATAAATAAATGGTTTGGGGCTTATAAACTCTAAAGTTTGATTCTTAAAACTCCAGAAAACAACCAAAGAGTGGATATATAATAGCTTTAAACACTATGAAAATCCAAATTTTCTTATATTCTGAAATTTAATAGTAATGTGGTTTCTTTGGTTGAACAACTTCAAACTAAATATTGTCCTTAAATATCATCCATGGTTTGAAGTAGGATGAGAGAATAAACCATGCTATCAAATTTATTTGGAAGAGCAATGGCGTGGCTACTGAGAAATTGTTGTTCTTCACAACAAAAGTGATGTGTAATGTATGTCATAAAGTGCCTTGCTACCTCTATATATTTTAAACTGAGTAACTTGGAATACTATCATATGAGAAACGTATATTTTCATGTCAAAAGGTTTACATCAAATCCTTGAGGCAGAATGGTTAGCCATCTTGAGTAGGCAGGGACTCCGGTGTGTGAATGAAAAACATGTGTCATTGGGTGAAAAATTATGTGCTACACATGTATGCTCATTAAAATATGTCATGAAATAGAAAATAAGTAAATAAAAAATCTTTAACTCTTTGCCTAACTAAGAACCTCTAGTATGTTTATTCTCAATACTAATTGGAGTTTTTCCTAGAGGTATCTCTATGAAATTGATAAGTAAGAATAAAGGGAATGTAATATTCAAAGAGATTTTAAAGGGGTGTTTTAACTCTATAAATGTGCCTTACTGGTTTTTCAAGTTTTTAATGGTCAAACTTAAGATTATAATTTTCAAACCATTAAGCCTAAAAATGTTGGCCCGTGTACAGTTAGCAGCAAGACTAACCTAGAAGGGGGGGGGGGTGTGTGAATAGGTAATCTAAAAAACTGAAACAAAAATCACCACTTGAAGATGTTTGGTTAG
The DNA here is from genome assembly GCA_014218235.1 of Colocasia esculenta. Lineage (NCBI taxonomy): Eukaryota > Viridiplantae > Streptophyta > Magnoliopsida > Alismatales > Araceae > Colocasia > Colocasia esculenta. The sequence goes on along the minus strand of CM024766.1, from coordinate 3,043,834 downwards.
TATAAATAAGCGTGCGCAAGGAAATTAAAGGCGCGGAAGCAAGCACACAAGGAACACAAAGATTTATCATAGTTCAGCTCTTTCAAATGGAAGTCCTACGTCTAGTCCCCAAACAAATTATTGAGATTTCACTAACCAAGGTTACAGTCCCCCTTACAATACCCATCCCCTGCTAGTTTTCTTCTCTTTCCCGTGCAAGAAGGCAGCCCACTTCTTTTATAGGCTCAGAAGCAAACCTGCTGGAACAAACCCCAGCGTGGTTACACCACCAGACAAAAGCTGGTCTTCTTCTCTTTTTGGGTAAGAAGGCAACCCACTTCTTTTATCGGTCAAAAAGCTAACCTCCTGGTACAAACCCCAGTGTGGTTCTTCCCTTAACACAAGGGGAATGCTTGCACTGCAAGCCTTCTCTTCCAACCAAAGAGGAACACTACTGAACATATAAGCTAGGACCTGAAGGCCCTAGATCAAGCTCAAGATAAATAATGAAATGATTGATCTGAGACTGAGCCTAAGAAGGAAAGAGTTTACATGACAATATTCTCCTTAGGCTAAACCCCCAGCTCTCTCTCTCTCTCAAATACATAGAGACACACAGAGAGAGAATGAGGAAGAAGGAAGATGGCTTGAATGCTTCAGCGTGAATAGGCTCGAGCTCTCTTCCTTTCTTGTTTGAGTGTGTATGGAGTTGGATGCTCACTGGATATACACTCTTTGAATGATATTCAGGTTCGCTCTATTTTCTTTTTCTTTTGTTTCTACCTTTTATGGAGTAGCTTGAACAGATCCATTGACAGATGGCCGTTGGAGTTTCTTGGCTCTCTTCTTCTTTTTCTCACCTTCCTTTGAGTCTAACAGCTTCCTTCTTGTGCCTATTGGCTACTTGGAATAGAGGAAGATGTTCCAGCTGGTGCGCACTTCCAAGGATGCCAACAACAGGTCCAAGATGTTGACTAAGAGTAGAAGTGAACATGCAAACATTAAATGCAAAGCAGATGATTAGACTCGTAAAGTCTTTTGTTAGGTGGCTCATACCTCTTTTTGCCTTTTGTTTGTATTTCCTACAGATAGCTAGAAATAAAATGTAGGTGCTTTTCTTTTGTTGCAGGAAGGAAGAGATCCTATGAGACAGGCAAAAAGATCTTCAATCAGAGAAATAATAAGTTAAGCATATGAAGTGCATTTGAATTTTCATTGGGCGCCAAAGACATTTTGAAACATTTGAAATGTAGAGGCAATCGATGTTTAAATTAAAAGACAATCGATGTTAAAAGGTAATCGATGTGAAAGTGTAATCGATGTTCAAGAAGGTAATCAATGTCTTGATGCAATCAATGTTTTGATGTAATCGATGTTTAAGTGAAGCAGTCGATGTTATGAGGCAATCGATCTATATAAAGAGGCAATCAATGTTTAAGACAATCGATGTTTGAACATAATCAATGTTTAAAGCATAATCAATGTGAAAGCATAATTGATGTTTAAGTAAAATCGATGCTTGAACACAATCGATGTTTAAACGTAATTGATGTTTGAAAATAATCGATGTGAAAGCATAATCGATGTTTAAGCATAATCGATGTTTAAACATAATCGATGTTTAAACATAATCCATGTGAAAGCATAATTGATGTTTAAACATAATCAATGTTTAAATATAATCGATGTTTAAGCATAATCGATGTGAAAGCATAATCGATGTTTAAAACAGTAATCGTTTGTGGACTCAAAACAGTAATCAATGTGGACCTTTGTTCTCTAATCGATGTGGCACTAGTCAATAATCGATATGCATTGAACAACAATCGATTTAGTTTTCCAGTGCAAATCATGAAACGATAGTGCCATAATTTATTATATTTATGAGAAAATATGATATTAAATATATTATGATATTTAAGTTAATTATGAGTTTATTATCACCAAAATAAATAATAAAATATAAGAGTGGTTCAACAAAAAATGGGAAATAAATAGAGTTGAAAGTGGTCTCTTTAACATATTAAAAATCCCTAAAGCAATTACAATAAGGTCATATTCTCATCTTATAAATTTCTCTCAATCCCTTGAAAAATAATCTCGACCTCATGTATTCAGCAGGTCGACACAATCTTCTTGTGTGTCGACACACATGCTTCACAAGCATAACTTAGGTCAACACACTTTCATATCAGGTCGACACTCTACATTTTTAAGGTTATCTCAGGTTGAACAACCAGGTCACCCTACAATCCAGAGTGCGGTCGACGCCCCCTCCTTTTTAAACCTAATCTTAGGTTGGTACACCTCACCAAATACCTTGGCCTGTGACATCCATTTCTCCTTCTCTGGCGAAGAGATTCTCCAGTTCCTCTCTCCAGTCTCCGGTGTCGATTTCTTCTACATTTCCCTCTTCCTCCAGCCTCCATGGCACCCAAGCAAACTGTTTGATGGGGAGGAAAGGCCAAGGTGTCTGCAACACTTGAGATTATTGAGCAGCCAAGGGAAAGAAGATCCAAGAGTTAGTACGACACTTCCCAGGCAACTCCACAAAAGAGGAAGGCTCATGTTGCTTCATCTGCAACGCCAACCAGGCATAGGACAACAACTCCTCAGCCATAATCCAAGGGAAAGCAAGTCCAATCATTCAAGCGGCCATGACAAGTTGTTGAAGAGGAGACCAGCCCCTCAGAAGATAGCAGCTCTTCTGAAAGCCAGAATTCTAGAGCAGATATACAATCATCAGGATCATCAAATAAGTCCACATCTTCTGAAGGCACACCAGAAGTAGCTACAAGGGAAATCAGACAAATCTTGAAACCTAGGTCAGTGAATATAGAGGATGAAGATTTAAGTACATCATTTCCAGGACTTCTTCCATTATTTGAGTTTCAAGGGTGGACTAGATTCATCAGTGATCATAAGAACTTTTATCCCAACTTGGTTCAAGAATTCTACAAGAATCTTGTTGTTTCAGAAGAAGGTATGCATTCTAGGGTAAAAGGTGTACGTATGAGTTGAGCAGTTAAAATGTTTAATCAAGTGCTTAGAGTTCCTACTAAAGGAGTAGACATTTATAGTCTTGAATTTGATATGCATGAGATGTATTCTACAATGACAGGGCTTCCTAGTGATCCTTCCAATCCAAGACAGACTCATGTCACCAGTCTGAATGCAAATAAGTTTCTACCTTTGCACAAATTGATTCATCATGTATTTAGTACCATAGTGACACTACAAGGTGGAGGAAGGAATAGAGTTACAGAAACTCACATATTACTGTTGTACTACATGATCAAAGTGAACCTATCAAAGGTGATATTTCAAATTATGCATGAAACTACAAGGAAACAATTGAAAATGTTTTTATCTTATACAACACACTTGACAGCTATATTCCAAAAGGCAAGGATTTCATTTGCCCAAGAGAAAGTACAAAGAATCCCTCAACGCAACATTTACTGCTTTGACAATGTAGTCAAGTATATGAAGTTCAAGCTACAAGGAGAAGAGGTGGTTAGAGGTCAATCTTCAGCTCTAGCTCAAGCTCAACTAGAACAAGAACCTCCTTCTGAAGCTCATGAAGTTCCACAACATCCATCTCCACCTCATGAAGATCTTCCACCTTCAAGTCCAAATGTCAATATGGCACATCATGAGATGGTTGCCTACAATCCTTCATAGCAGCTGAGGGAACATTTTCTTCATCAAATAGTTCAACAGTACCACCTCAATTATACAAAATCCTTCAAGTACAGTTGACAACATCAACTCATCTATGAAAGAAATGTCAAACAATTTGAGATAAGATTGCAAAAGTTGGAAAGGACAGTAGAGAGCCACTTCTAAGGCAGCAAAAGCATGTTGGCAATGCTACCAGGAGATGTAATAGATTAGTGGGTACTGTTGGAGATGTCTTCTCCACATGCATTTCCCTCATGCAAACAAGACTTCATGATTAGTTAACTGCCATAGATAATCAGCTACATCAAGGGAACATGAATGGAAGTGAAGCAATTACACAAATATTCAAGCTACGGTTGTCCTACACTCACATTGTACAAGACATGGAGAAATTGAGAGAACATAATATTCTCATATCTTAACAACTTGGATAGCTAAAAGAATATTTTAATCAAGTCTGGCAGGTGCATGGTGAAACTAGCACAAGGGAAAGCACTCATGCAACAACTTCCACCTCAGCACTCCCATGCCTCATGGATTGGACAAAATGACAATCCATACCTCTAAAAATTTATGGAAAATGCAAGACACATTGGATGCAAGGTTACATGTAGTTCATATTCTTATGCAGGATAATTATGATGATTTGGAAGCAAAGCTGATTTGCATTGAAAGAAAATTGTTTGCAAGCACTTCACAACCCCCATCTCCTCCTCTGTAGTCCCTTATTTTGATGATGTCAAAGGGGGAGAAAGTTACAGTAGTTTAGAGGAATGTATAGAGATATTTTAAAGGGGGAGAGAATGTATTAAGGGGGAGAATTATGTGGGAGTAATATGAAGAAGTTTGATTTGGGGGACAAGTTTAGAGAGTCATGTCATATCATATGCATTTTGTATTTTCAAAGATTTTTGAAATGAATGTCATGCACATGATTCTCACATTCTCATGTATTCAATCTTTTTGAATGAATGAAATTAATTAATGATTGTTGTGTTTTGAATCTCATGTGAAAATGATTGAAAGATTGACTGGAATTTTTTGTTAACTAATGTTAAAATGTTTATGAATCATAGTTGCCATCATAAAAAAAGGGGAGATTGTTGTATCCCTTGTTTTGATGATGTCTAAGATGATGTCTAACTATGATATATATAAGTCAAATGAATGCCTCAAATAATTTCTAACACTTTCACTCTTAATTAATATAGCAAGTATCAAAAGAGCTCTAAGAAAGAAAGTCAAAATACACATGAAACATGTAACACAGTTTCATCATGGTGTTGACACATTATGACCTTCCAGTGAGCTGAAAATGAAGTAAACAAACTATGGTGTCGACACAACCTCTTCAGGGTGTCGACGCACTAGCTCTTCTAGTGAGGATATTTGAAGAAAATAGATTGTGTGCCTATGCAGTCTACAAGATGTGTCAACACGAGTCAAGCTTCTGTACAAGTCAATTAAGGAACTCATTGGATGTGTCGACACACTTTATTCCTGTGTCGACACACTTCAGTACAAAGGTGCAATTCTGAGTTCCTATGTCGACACCCATCTCACATAGTGTCAACACACTCTTCATCCGGTGAGAATCCTTTAAGTTCAGGTGCACCACGATTGGCACACGATTCAAGAACCAATCATTGAAGGATTTTGGTATGTGGATGGAGATTCCAGAAGAATATCTTGGCAAAAAAATATCTTTGGCCACGTGGCAAAAATGTGATCTCAAGTGGACCCCCACCGAAGATTCCCTAACTGATTTGGTAAAGCACGGGAAAGCTCAAGCATATCTCCAAGAGCAAATATTGTGAAGCAGGAGTGTGCAGCAAGTAAAAAAAGAGCCAGAAGAAGAGCAGAGCCACTAAGGGAGCATTCTAAGAGGATCTAATTTGATCTGCGACTGGCAAAAGAAAGGAATCCGAAGCAAGATAACGTCAAATGAAGAGAATGCCATCAGATCTCCTCAAAAGCATATAATTCAAGCTCCTAACAAATCATCCCAATCGAAGAGCATCCATGTATCCATCTAAACCTCATTTCTATTGGATTGTGCATCTAAATTTAGTTTGAGTGTGTGTAGTGTGTTCTATACAAGGGTTCTGTATAGATCATGAAAAGTAGCAGAAGATAGCTATGAAGAAATCTAGAAGTGGGGGGGGGGGGGGGAGTTGAATAGATTTCTACCAAATTAAAATGAAACACTTATCAGATTAAAAAATCTATGAGAATTATAGATGTAAGACCCGGCCCTCTTGGGGCCCTTGGCCCTGTCCTCAGGGTCGCGACGGACACCCTAGTCGTGACATGGTCACGCCAGGGGAGCCTGTCGCGACAACCTTTTGGTCACGGCACACCTGGCCATCGCGACATTGTCGCGACGGGGGTGGGCGTCACGTTCTTGTCGTGGTGTCTGAAGGCGTCGCGACTGCTTTTCTGATCGATCTGACTGCTGTTCTTTCTGTCAGAATGGCTTTGTCGGGTGTCAGGTGCGTACACCATTGACGCGACCTGGCAGAACCTTGTGTTCTGGTTTCCCGGTCTTTGAGGTTTGACCGCTTTTAGTGTCACGCCGGGCTCGGTGGTCGCGACATGGTCGCAACGCCCGGGGGTGTCGCGACATGCTTGCTGTCGCACCGGCTCAACCTGTCGCGTCTCTGGGGCCGTCGGTTCAAAATCGAGGCAGGCGACCCCCTTTCTCCTTCCCCTTTCCTTTCTTCTTCTTCTTCCCTCTCGTTCTTCCCTCCGAGCCCTCTTGCTTCTCCAACGTTCCTTGGGTGTTTTAAGCGAGAGGTGACGCCCCATTCGTGTAGGCGACGTGTTCATGGTGCTTGGAGCGAGGAGGAGGTGGCCATTTCGACATGAAGGCCCCAATGGGTCGGCTCTACTCTTGGAGGTAGGGACCCCTTGTTCTCCTCTCGTCCTAGCATGCTCCCCTCCCCTTGGGATCCTTGGTTTCTCCGTGGTTTTGGGGTTGTGGGTTGAGTGAGGTCCATGCTCGTGGTGAGTGAGGTTTTCCTCGAGCATAGATTTCCTTGTAATGCATGTTTGTTAGGGTCTGAGAGTGGTTTGGCTTGATTGGAAGTCTTCATAGTGTTTCCCATGATCCCCTCCCCCTATTGATGTTGTTTGTACCGGTTTTGGGGCGGTCCTTGGGAGGACTGTATCGGGACGCCCCTCGGTTGAGATCATGACTGTTATAGAGGTCGCGATGATGTTGAGACTGGCACGGCCGTCGCGACATCATTGCGACGCTCTAAGGCATCGTGACTTGGTCGCGACGGTCTGTGGCATTGTGACAGCACCAGAGATAGGTAAGTCCTTGCGGAGTTCCATTTCCCGTGGAGTCTTCGCCGTTCCGGTTCTTTCTGTACCCGTGGAACCAGTGCTAGTTCCTAGTACGGTCCTACACTAGTCGTTCTCCCGGTGCTCGGCACCTGAGGGCTTGTCCCGTGAGAGAGGTTGTTACCATTTGCCTGGGACCCCCATCCTCGTGCGCCTTAGAAGGAGCGTTCTGGGCGACGAGCGTACTCGAGTCATGGACTTTGGAGTTGAGGGGAAAACGGTGGTTAGGACAGTGGCTCGAGTCATTTGCAGAGCTCTCTTGGTTGGTCTGGGACACCGAGGACGGCCGGAGTTCTACCCGGTGGAGGCCAACCAGTCCTTCTTCTCACTGCCTCACTCTTTGTGGTCTCGGAACCACTTAGAGAGGCCAGGCGTGGGACCGTAGTCCGGCCAGACTACGACAGTTGCTGTTGTGTTACTTGTGTTCCTGCCTCACTCTGAAAAGACGTGGAGGTTTGGACTTGGGTCGAGGATAAGTCGTCATTGGACGCACCTGACCGGTTGACTAGTGGTAGCGTTTTATGTAGCTAGTGTCTCTTGTCTAGGCAGGGTTCTCTCTGTCTGCATTGCCAGCTGTGTGGTGGTCACGACGTGCAGGTTCTACGGAGTTTCCGACCGTGGTGTCTTTTCGTACCATTGCTAGTTTGTAGCTTCGCTTCTGCACTTTTCTTTGTAGTTTAATTATTATATATTCTTCTACATGTTAGAGCCACTAGGAGATGGTAGTCCCTACTGAGCTTCTGTTGTGAAGCTCATCCCTTCCTTTCCAGGTGAGACTTCTCAGCAGCGACAGGGCGCGCATCGGGCGGAGTAGGTGGGGCGGTAGTCATCGTCCCCATAGCTAGCAGTGGTTTCCCCTTTCTAATCCAGAACCATTGATTGGGTAAAAGTGTGTCGACACAAGAATAGAGTGTGTCGACCTGTGACCAAACTGTGTTGACACAAGAATAGAGTGTGTCGACATGTGAGAACAAAAATTCAAGAGTTTGTGAAAGGAAGAGAAGGAGAGTCTTTAATATGATGAGAATGACTTGAAAATCAATTGTTCAGGGATTTTTAATATGTTAAAGATGTCACTATCAAATTCTTTTCATCATTCCTTTTGCAATTATAATGGTTTGAGGAGCAGTAAACAATGTTTGACCATCAGACAAATCTGAAGACCCTAGATCGCAATTTAATAGAATTAAAATATTCGGTTCAGTAACAGATCATTCTTTCAAACCTTACTCAGCAATTGCAAGATAATCTCTCTAGGATAAATGCTAATCAGTATTGAAGTTAAACATTTTAGAAGATCTGAATTGGGCAAGTTGTTGACCATTTTGTTTGTTGTATATTCTTTGAAGTAAAAGTAATGAGCAGTCAGATATAGTACATCTTGTTTACTCAAGTACACATACTTTTTACACACCTGAGTCCCTAGTTACTTGAGATTACTAATCATTCTGCCTCAAGGGGTTAATGAAAACTTTTTGACATGGAAATATACGTTTATTAGATGCCAATATTCCCATTTACTCAGTTAACATTAAATTTGAATGTTTTGATTGAACCCCTTAGAGCAGAGATAGCAGGACACTTCATGACATACATAACTTATTACTTTTTGTGAAGGTGTGCAGTTTCTCAGTATGCAAGCCATTGCTCTGCCAAGAGAGAATTGATATTTGATAGATACCAAAAGTTGGGCACAAACTTAGCCTTTCTCAAATCTTAAAAAAATGTGTAAAAATAATACTGATTTTTGACAATATTCAACCAAAGAAATCAAATTACTTTTGAATTTCAGTGAATAAAAGAATGTTGACTTAAAGAATATGTTAAGACTATTAAATATGCATTCCTGGTTATTTTCATAAGTTTTAATGGTCAGGTTTTGAACTACATAAAAGGCAAACCACTAAATTATTTTTGGTCTGATGTAAGAAGAATCATTGAATTCTTTAGCTCCCCCTGAATTGTTGACTCAGTCAAGATTGATCAAAAATGAAGATTTTCCTTCTTCAGCATGATAGAATATCAAATGAGAATGTCTTGGAAAATTTTGAAGAATTTGATGTCAAGCAAAGAAGATGTGTTGACACACAAGTTGTTGTATGTCGACATAGAATATACGTAATGATCACTCTCTATAAGGCCTCGAAATTTCCTTTTCTTTTCCCGCTTGTATTTATGTATATGATGTTTGCTTGTCCTTGCATAAATGGCGTACATGAAAATGGTGCATATTATAATTGTAAATTTTGCATGTGTATATGCGTGGATGTATACTATTATCGTGAATATAAGTAATTGGCCAATTTTGTGTATAAGGTATCTATTTAGATATTATGCAAGTACCATCTAAATATTGAAGTATGCCTTATATTAACCCTTTCATAGATATTGTGTGCGAATATATGAAGTGCATGTACGTATGTAGGGTGTCTTATGCGTGTAATAATTGTATATCTAATTCTACATACATAACACCTTGGTATACTTATGTATGCATGTGTATATTTAGTTGTAAACGTTGTTCATTTGCATGGTGTAGTTAAGGTGTACATTGTACTTGTACATTACATGTACATATAAAGTGCAAGTATGGTAGGTGTATTTAGGGTGTATATTGTAATTCTATATTCCTCATGAATAACATGCATATGATATTTAGGTGAGAATAAGCAATTAGCTAAATCGTGCATAATGTACATAAGTATGTTACATCCGTGTATGTATGCTATATATATATGCCAAATCAAGTGAGTGCAAGCAAGAACTATTTTATTGAATGGATTATTCCTAGCTAACTTAATTCATATTGCCTCCTAATGATCTTTGAAACCCTTGCATTCTTGTCACTTTATTTTGCCGCATGTTGCATCATGCTTATGTAAAACATCATGTACGCGTAGGTAGATATCTACGTACGTATTAGCTAGTTGTGCTTATGTATGCATGTGAATAATCATATAGTAAATATGGTTTGAATGCATGGTGCGATAGTGTGTATACTATGTTACATACATTGTATGTATATATGTATAAGTTGAACATGATTCTGCATGATTTTAAGTTCTGGCCGAAGGGCCAATTGGCGTCAACATGGGTGAACGCCCATGAGGTGTCGGCGTCCATATCGATGGACGCCAAGTCTTAAGTAGCCGTCCATATAGGTGGACGTCTAGCTCCCTGAAACTCAGTGCACAGCAGACCCGGAATTCCGGGGACAAGCAACCCCAGCCATTAGGGAGCTGTCCCCAACGGCTGTGAAAGCCTCACATCACCTCTGCGTGGGATGAGAGGTCTCCCTCCTATAAACCAACCCCTCCTTGCAACCCCAAGAGCTCTCTTTGGCTCTTTGCAAAGAGGAGAGAAAAACCCTACCTTCTGTGAGAAAAACTGGGCTTTGCATGCCTTGATCCGGCGGATTGGAGCTTCATCCGGCCATCTACAGCAACATGGAGCTAGCTGAAGCATAGAGGAAGGCTTCCCCGACTACAACCTGCTGTGGAGATCGACCAAGAACCAGGAGGAGTGGCGTTTTGGAGGCTTCTTGGGACTGCCCAAGGAGAGCTTCAACAGCAACATAGATCCTTTTAGAGAGTTTTTGAAAGGCAAGTAACCCATAGATCTCAATCTTATACATGTGCCCTAGGTCCCAGTAATTTTGTGGATTTTAAATCGTGTCCTGGACCCTCCCTTTCACTCTATATTTGGAGTTCGGTCTGTGCCCTTGCACAGACAGGAACTTGGCGTCAATACCCTTGACGCCAAGATCTCCCATCGGCGTCCAGCGATCATGCCGTCCAAACCCTTGAACGGCCAGAGGCTGCCGCCAAGTTCTTCAGGATAGAACAATGAACTGTTCTTCCTGGTAGATGATTATTTTCGATGTGTTTTCACAATGAGGATATAGTGTAATTTTTATATGTTATGTAAAATAGATAATGTGATGTGTGTGGAAATTTCTGTGTTTTTCTGTGGATGACATAAATTTTTAGACTATTGAAATATATGTTGGGAAAAATGGATTATGCATGTTCACCTACTGTCTACATGATTCCTGAGGAATTAAATGCCCTAGATTTTTCTATACCATGTGTATATGTATCAGTCCATGCCCTGAAATTTTGAGAATTTCTCCATGACTGTGGGATTTACTGTAATTTCTGTTTTGGAAATAGAAGACATGCAGAGGATTTGTAAAAATTTCAGTAAATTATGTGTTGTGCAATAAATCTGGAGAAAATTTCTGTGATGATGAGCATGTTAGGTTCAGGGCCGTGAACTGTCAAAGTGGATATTCATGTTATGTTCCATGTTAAATCAAATTATGAATGGCATGAGATTGCATGGTTTAATTTCTGTAAATGTAATATGATTCAGAAAAATATGAAAATTTGCATGTGTGATTATAAACCTGAAATGTGTCTGTGGTTAAAATCTCATGTTATTTTGATAACAGTAAGTATCGTTATGGATTTTTTTAAATGAGAAAAACGACTATGTGAGCATGCTAATTGTAATTTGATGTGATTCAGTAAATTTCAGTATGATTAAATCTATATTATGATTATTTGGTAGTTGCAACAGTGATGTTAAAATCAGTGAATGAGGACTTATGTGTGTGTGAATTATGTATGAGTGTGTGTGCATGGGACGTGAGAGAACAAGTGGTATAGGTGTGTAAAATGGTTAATGTGACAAGATAAACAAATATGCCCATAAGACACTGCCACCTTAGATGCTTGGAGCTGTACTGTAGTAGTGCCCCTACGGGAAAGCTCAATGTGTTATGTGATACCCTAGGGAAGGGTCTTGATAAAGTGTATACCCTGGCAAAGGGTCTTGTAAAATCCTGGAGGTGGACAAGTTCCACTGGTAATGGTGGGAAGGGCTTTCCCCGGTTTCTGCAGGAACTAAGACTTATCACTGTGCCGGTGATTAAGTAAGTGAAAGTGAATGTGTGTGTTATGTGATCGTCTAATGGTGGTTTGGGCTGTGTCTTGGCATTATGTTAAAAAAAAATGAGCATGAGTATGTGAATGTGAAAAGTGATATGTGTTCATAGCACAAGGAATGTGCGAGATATGTGTAAATGTGGCACATGTTATGTGCAAAAGTGAAATGATAAGAAGTGTGTGAATGTGAAAGAGGAATTAATGGGAAATGTGTATAAGTATTGTGTGATAGAACAAGTGAGTGTATGTGAAAGCCAAGGTTAATCATATGGTTGTGAAATGAGAAAATGGTATAAGTGTAAATGACAATAGTGTTAATTGATATTTTGTTTATTGATGTGTATAAGTGTGTGTGTATATGTGTTGATGTATTAATTGTCAAATGCTAAAAGTGATGTTACTATTAGTGTCAAAATGTAAGTATATGCTTTCATATTCATGGAATTTGAATTATTGGATGCACATGTGTTTAGTATTATGTTGTGTAGTTAAAAATGATCCCTATGCAAAGGTAATATGAATGTGATAAAGTTTGTATAAAATCAGCAAGCTAAATGTGAAGAAAATTGTTATGATTGCATGCGAAGTGGGTTAGAAATCATGCTAGGAGTGCTACCTATCTTGTATATGTTTCCATGGTCTAGTTGTGAAGTTTTACAATGATGTGAGTAAAGTATGAAGGTATGTAAATGTGTATTTGTACTTATGTTAATGACACCATGTTATTAGTAACCTTGTTTAGACTACAGTTTTACATGTGTTAGAATAGTTGCTTAATACAATTCCATGTGAAATTATTTTGTTATAGCATAAGCATGTATGATTTAATTGCTGAAATTTTATTGTGTTGTGTTAAATTGTTAGAAAATATGTATGTATTGAATCTTAAGTTACTTGCTGAGTCTATTGTGTAGACTCACTCTTGCTAAACATTTCAGGAAATTAGCAGCGGAGGAGCTAGCAAGATTGAAGTGGAGTTGGACTAAGTGATTGAAGACTTGTAATTTATCTTTCATAGTATGTAAAGCTACAATTGAAATTTGAGTTTTGTTCAAATGTACTTGGAGTCGGCTATGTATTTGGAACATTTTGCACTTATGTTATCTCTTGTTGAACTATACAGACTGTGGTATGTGGATTTAAAAGTTGATGGAATAAGATTCATTTAAATTCCGTTGCATTTATTTAATTCTATTTGTGTATATCTCAGCTCATGTGTTACTTGTTGGGGTATTCTCTTCTGTAGCGGCTTGCTCTCATCCGATGTGGGTTGGTATAACCGTACGGGTAGAAGTGGGTCGTTGCACTCTCTGTTTCAAAATAGTGAACTGGTGTTGACACAAAATCAATTATGTGTCGACTTGATTCTGAATCAAAGCTTTCACTGACATTACTCAACAAGTCTGATCAAATTGTAAATTGTTCCTTGATAGCTTTTATACAAGCACTGTGCCTTCTTTTCAAAAACAACCACTCTTCTCAAAACATGTGTTCCCCCTCAAAATGTGCATGATTAGAATATGTGATATGCAAATGATACACAATCAAATTTGCACACCTTTTTGCATTCAGTCAAGCAGAAACAACATGAAAAGCATGAATATGATCATACAATCACAGTACAAACACAGACATTTCATTCAGAAGATTTTTTTTTAAATTTAATGACCCTTACACAAGGGAGATTATTGGTACTTGACGGAGGATTTTCCTCACACATAATGATAGTTTCTAGACAAGCTTGACTTGTCCTTCCACAGTTCACGATTTGATATACCAAATAATCATTGCATAAGAGGCCAAATCATTTCCAGTTTCCAAGAAAGATTTAGTGCATGTTGCAAATTCCAAGCTCTGTTCTTAAGGATGTGAATATGTCCTCTGCCAAAGGTTTTGTAAAAATATTAGCCACTTGATTTTCTGTAGGTATGAATTCTAATTCAATGTTTTTATTTGTAACCTCATCTCTTAGAAAATGATGTCTGATTTCAATGTGTTTAGTTCTTGAATGTTGAATTGGGTTTTTAGATAGATTGATAGCACTAGTATTGTCACACATAATAGGTGTGCATCCAATGTCAATGTTGTAATCAAACAACTGACTTTTGATCCACAACACTTGAGCTGCACAGCTCTTTGTAATAACATATTCTGCTTCCGCAGTGGAAAGTGCAACTGAGTGTTGCTTCTTGGATGCCCACGATACCATGCAGCATCTTAGGAATTGACAAAAACCACTAGTGCTTTTCCTATCAAGTTTGCATCCAGCATAGTCAGCATCAGAATATGAAATCAAATCAATATGGCAACCAACTGGGTACCATAAACCCAAATCACATGAACTAGAGAGATATCTAAAGATTCTCTTAACAGCAAGCAAATGACTTTCTTTGGGACTAGATTGAAATCTAGCACAAAGACAAACACTGAATTGTATGTCAGGTCTATTTGTAGTAAGATATAGGAGAGAGTCAATCATACCTCTGTACTGTTTTGCATCAACCAATTTACTTTTCTCATCACTGTCCAGTTTTATACTTTTGCTCATAAGAGTAGATGCTGGCTTGGCTTGTTCAAACTGAAATCTCTTCAGTAGCTCTTTGACATATTTCACTTGATTAATAAAGAATCCATCTTCAAATTGTTTAACCTGCAAGCCAAGAAAAAAAATGTAACTCTCCCATAAGACTCATTTCAAACTCACTATGCATGTGTTTTGAAAATTCTTTAACAGTGAGGGGTTAGTGGAACCAAAAATGATGTCATCCACATATACTTGAACTACAATTATGTGATTTGGATAGATTTTGTGAAAAGAGTTTGGTCCACCTTACCTCTGGATTAGTTTTTACTAACCAAGATATTGCTCAATATGTCATACCATGTTCTTGGTGCCTGTTTCAATCCATAAAGAGATTTTGCAATTTGTAAACATGGTTAGGTTTACCAGGAAATTCAAATCCAGGTGGTTGTGCAACAAAAACTTCTTCTTTAATGTAACCATTTAGAAAGACAGTTTTGACATCCATTTGAAACAGTTTGAAGTTGTTGGAACATGCATATGCTAACAAAATTCTCACTACCTCTAGTCTAGCTATTGGTGCAAAGAATTCTTCAAAATCTACTGCAAATTCTTGATTGTACCCTTTTGCAACCAATCTAGCTTTATTCCTAACCACTTTCCCTTCTTCATTTAACTTATTGCTAAACACCCACCTAGTTCCAATTATTGAATTTTATGGGTTTTTAGGAACTAAGCTCTAAACATTATTCCTTTGGAATTGATTTAATTCTTCATGCATTGCCTTTACCCAAGAATTGTCTTTTAAGGCTTCTTCAATATTCTTAGGTTCCACTTGAGATATGAAGGCCATTTGATCTTGTTCAAAGATATTTTTGAAATGTGATCTAGTTTGAATTTTGTGTTGAAACTGTGCAGTGGAGGGGACTTGCTATTTTTTGATCGTGCTGAAGCTCTGCTAGGGTTTTCGCCGCCTTGGTCAGCGCCGCCGCCCCTGGGCTGGCGGGAGGGTTCTCCCTCCCCACCATGGATGGTAGCGAGGTTCCTCCTGGGGGTGAAGGCGACTCTATGGGCCCCCCCATTGCCAGGTTATCATACGCCCAGATGATATCAGTTAGCAAAGCTACTCCGACTGTGAAGATTGGTGTAAAGCTCCCGGCGTTTATTGATCAAGGAGAGCCAGCAGTTTATTTCTCCAAGGATGAAATAGCTAAGTCCATGGATCCATTCAAGCACGCCATTATTGCTAAGTGTTCCTATGGTCGTTCTTCCATCCCTGAAATTAAGTCTTGCCTTTCTCAACGTCTCCTTCTTTCTAAAGACTTCATTGTTAGTTCCCTGAATCCGAGGCATCTTTTATTCCAGTTTGATGATGAACAGGATTTCATCAAGGTTCTCCTGCGCAGAAGTTTTTATATTAAAGGTCTTCTGTTTAGGTTCTTCAGAACCTAACTTTGACTACTCTTATGATCATACCTTAATACCTATTTGGATTGGGTTCCTGCTCTTGCCGATTAACTTTTACCATGAAGATTTCTTGAGGTCAATTGCAGGTAACTTCGGCTCGGTCCTGCAAGTCCATGATGCTTCTAAAGCCATGACGCAAACTCACGAAGCCCTTGTCTGCATGGAACTTGATATTAAAAAGCCAAGATTAGAAAGGATTTGGATTGGCTGTGACAAGGATGGCTTTTGGCAAAAAGTGAACTTTCACAGGATCCCACTGGTTTGCTCTTTCTGCCATAAGCTAGGTCATAGTGTTGAAGACTGCTACATGAAAAAACCTATAGGCCAAAAGGCTATGGCCCCAGAGATTATTGATGTTCAAACTGAGGGTGATTGGCAGCGACCTATCAAGGTGGGGCAGAAAAAAAATATGGCAGAAAAAAAATGAAAGTGTCCCTATTGATCAGGATAGAAATCAGTTTGAGTCCTTGTCAGATGGAAAAGATCAAGAACCTTCGCAGGATGAAATGCAGGATATGGGGGTTGCTCAGAGGAAATCTATGTCGGAAGAGTCTATGGAAGATGGTTTTGTTGAGTCCCCGAAAGGGGATTTGCAAATTGTGCACTAGAAGTTGGCCACAACGGTCCTACCTTTTGGTAACATGCGGCAAGAGATGTCATCACCTGGGTCTGCCTACGTGCATGGAACTGGCAACGAGCAGTTGGAGGCGTCTTCGCCTGGGTCTGGTTACGTTCATGGGTCTGGCATCGAGCGGTTGAAGGCATCTTCGCCTGGGTCGGTGTACGTGCATGGTACTGTAGCGGATACTCACTGCATGGTTCCATCTTCTTCTTGTGGAATTAAAATCCCCCAACCACCCTCGTCTCACTCCCAAGATTGTTTACAACCAAAACATCAATCTTTTGTTGAGAGGCCGGTGGAGTTATTGGCATTAAAAGAAAATATTCTCATGCTAGACTTGGAGATTAATAATGAGGCTCTGGGGAAACCTGGCCAGGGAGTGAGAACGAGGTCTAAAGTGAAAGCTGCAGGCACTAGAGAAGGGTATAAATCCTCATGAATTGCTCTGCCCTAATCTAGAATATTAGTGGGGTTGCTAATGCTGCCTCCAGGAAGAGTTTAAAAAGTACTGTTAAGAAGCATAATCCTCAGATCGTTGGTATCTCTGAACCTAAGACTTCTTTTAGCAACGCTCTGGCTCTGTGTAAGTCTTTGCGTATGGATAGCTATGCTAGTAATATGGATGATGATTCAAAAATCTGGGTGTTCTGGAGAACGTAGGATTCTGTTCAAGTTGCTGCTTCTACTTCCCAGTCCATCTCCCTTGTGTGCAACGCTGGTACTTCATCTATGTACTACCTCACTGTAGTGTATGCTGACTGTAACCCGATGGTTAGAAGGGACCTATTTAGTGATCTCCTCCTATTTGCTCAATCTCTTCATAATGTTCCCTGGCTAGTTACGGGGGATTTCAACTGCATTTCTCAGCCATATGAGAAGCTAGGTGGTAATCTTCCAAGTTCCATCTCTATGTTAGATTTTAATGATTTCATTATGGTTGCTGGTCTGTTTGATGCTGGTTATATTGGGTATCCTTTTACTTGGTCCACCAATTGCACTGGTAGTGCGTCGGTGAGGGCTAGGTTGGATAGGGTAATGTTTAACAGCCTTTGGCAGGATAATATGCCTGGCACTATTGTCCGTCATCTCCCATGTGGGGTTTCTGATCATTCACCATTACTGGTTTGCCATAATACTATTGATAAGGTTCCCAGCCATTTCATCTTTCAGGATATTTGGGCCACTCATGATTCCTTTATGTCGGTGGTTTCTAGTGCTTGGCATGGGGTGGAACCCAAGCATTATTCTTTCGATACTCTACTCTTCCATCTTAGGGTGGTGAAACAAGCGCTGCGTACGTGGAACAAGGAGGTCTTTGGTAACCTGCAGGATTCCATTGGAGCTGTTGAGTCTATTGTCATCCATACTTAACAAGATTTCGATTCCAACCCCACTAAAGCGAACAAAATAGCTATGTCGGCTGCCCATGCACGACTACGATGAGCTCTTCTCAATGAGGAAAAGTTGTGGTGTCAAAAAGCTAGGATGGAGTGGATGCAGAATGGTGACAAGAATACTGCTTTCTATCAGGCAGTAGTTAAGAATAACAGAAGGAGGAATTATGTTCATAGACTTAAAATTCATGGTTCTGATCAATGGTGTGAAGACTAGGATAAACTGAAGGAGGCTGCGTCATCTTTCTTTGAAGATCTTCTGACTACTGAGCAAACCGTTGTGAATGCGGATCTCCTACAGTCTATCCCAACGCTTATATCCGAAGAGCAAAACTCCTCCTTGTGTGCTATCCCTGGCAGTGATGAGGTTATTTCTACGGTCAAGGCCATGAATGAGAAGGGTGCCCTGGACCTGATGGTTTCCCGGGGTCCTTTTATTCTATTTGATGGGATATTGTTAGCGACGACGTTGTGACCGCAGTGCAAGACTTTTTCAAGGGCTATCCTTTACCTCGTGGAGCTACCTCTTCCATTATTGCCTTGATTCCTAAAATTAAAGATCCTCGAACTTTTGGTGACTTCAGGCCGATCAGTCTATGTAATTTCTATTACAAAATTATTTCTAGGATCTTCAGTCATCGCTTGACATGTTTACTGCCTATCATTATTTCTGAGGAGCAAGGGGATTTTTTCAAAGGTCGTTCTATTATTGAGAATGTGTCAATCTCTAGGCATATGATGAAGGATATCTGCAGAAAGGTCTGTGGTAATAATGTTATCTTTAAGCTGGATATGATGAATGCTTATGACAGGGAGGAGTGAACTTTCTCTTTGCGGTGCTTCGGAGATTCGGCTTCTCCTCTCGTTTTGTGTCTTATGTGGGTATGCTGATTAGTAATTGTTAGTTCTCAACTCTTTTCAACGGGCAGCAGGTGGGTTATTTTAAGTCTTCCAGAGGTCTGAGACAAGGGGACCCTTTGGCTCCAGCTCTCTTTATAATCATGGAGGAGGCTCTCAGTAGGGGTCTGCACTTGCTCTATTCTTCCAGAGCTCTTATCCCATTCAGGGGTCCCCGGGGATGTGTTCCTATTTCCCATCTCCTTTATGCTGATGACACCCTTATCTTTCTTAATGGCCAGACCAACAATATTAGGAAGCTTCTGGAGTTTCTGAAAGTTTATGAGGACTCCTCAGGGCAGAAAATTAATGCTACCAAAAGTTGTTTTGTTATCTCTCAAAAGGCCCCAGCAGCAACAGTTCTTCGTATTAAAGCTCTGACTGGTTTTAGAAGACATGACGGTGCTTTACCCTACTTGGGTGTCCCCCTTACTGCCGGCCATACATTAGTATCCCATTATAAGCATATCCTGGATAAAGTGAATAATTCTCTAGCCTCTTGGAAGTCTAAAATGCTATCTCAAGCTGGGCGGGTTATTTTGATCAACTCCATTCACTGTTCCATTCCTATTTACGTTGCTTCTGCATCTTGTTTGCCTAAGTCTATCCTCCACTACATTGAGTGGTCCTGTGCCTCCTTTTTCTGGAATGGGGTGGATGGTCAAAGGCGTAGGCATTGGATTTCATGGGAAAGCATTAAGCGGCCGAAGCAGGAAGGAGGCCTGGGGGTTAGAAGCATGTGGCATGTTCAAGTCTCTCTCATGGCTAAGCTAATTTGGAATGCTATGAATGGTCAGTCGCTGTGGTCTAAATATGCTAGAAGCAGATTTCTCAAGTCTCCTCTTTCTGAAGTCACTAAGGCATTTCCTTCTGATATTTCTAAAGAAGTTTTTAATGTGGCCAAAAATCTTATCCTGTAGAACAGTAGATGGGTCCTTGGGGATGGTAAAGATATCGATATTCTGAGACACAAGTGGGCTGGCAGTACTCCGCTGATTTCCTTTCTTCCATCTCTTTCTCAACAACCCCATTTTTTTGTCAAAGATGTGGCTGACCAAGAAGACCATCCTCTCAGGAGTCATGCTACTATTCACCTTGTGATGGAGAATATTAACCTCTCTAATACCCCAGATATATGTGTTTGGATGAACAACGCTAATGGCATCTTTTCTACCAGCTCTGCCTTCCAGGCTATTAGGCCGCATGGTGTTCATCGCCCTGCCCTGCTAAATATGTAATGACCCAGAGAACCCGACCCTCAGCCCAAGCCGAGGACCCAATTTTTGCGGTCGCCGCCCACGGATTTGGAGACCCGGAAGGGCTATAAACACATGTCTAACAGAATATGTAAAGGAAATAAATGTCAACTGCTAACTAGGAGCACACACGCGGAAGCAGAAAGATGAGCGAGACCGTTGTGTATCGCTCTAGGTACAGTCCCAACACACACAACTAGTACAAGTAAAGATAGGGGAAGAACAAGTCCCTTAGAGGCATACCCTGAGGGTGACGTACAACTGAGAGGGTGAACCACTGCTAGCTATGGGGACCACGACTACCGCCCCATCTCCTCCACCCGGCGTGCGCCCTGCCGCTGCTGAGAAGTCTCACCTGTAAAAGGAAGGGATGAGCTTCACAACAGAAGCTCAGTAGGGACTACCAATATCCTACTGGCTCTAACAGGTAGTCAAAACTATGTACTTAATTAAATGACAACAGTTATATCTTCTACCTACAATGGAAGTGCGGAAGCAAAGCTACTAACTACCAACGGTACGGAGAACACCATGGTCGAAAACTCCGTAGAACCTGCACGTCGTGACCACCACACGACTGGCTACGTAGACAGGGAGAACCCCACCTGGACAAAAGACACTAGCTACAGAAAACACTACCACTAGTCAACTGGTCAGGCGCGTCCACTGACGTCTTATCCTCGACCCAGGTCCAAACCTCCCCTCTCGTCAGAGTGAGGCAGGACACGAAGTACACAATAGTAACCACCGTAGTCTGGCTGGACTACGGTCCCACACCTGGCCTCTCTAGGTGGTTCCGGGGCCACAAAGAGCGAGGCAGTGAGAAGAAGGACTGATTGGCCTACGTCGGGAAGGACTCCAAACGACCTCGGCGTCCCAGACCAATCACGAGAGCTCTGCAAACGAATCAATGCCGCTGTCCTAACCACCGTTTTCCCCTCCACTCCAGAGTCCGTGACTCAAGCACGCCCGCCGCGCGGAGTACTCCCTCAACAGGTGCGCGGGGACGGGGGTCCCAGGCAATGATAACAACCTCTCTCTCGGGACAAGCCCTTAAGTGTCGAGCACCGGGCGAACGACTAGTGTAGGACCGTACTAGGAAACTATCACTGGTGCCACGTGTACAGTAAGAAGAGAAAACAACAAAGACTCCACAAAAACATGGAACTTCGCAAGACCTACTTGCCTCTACTATAGTCGCGACCATGTCGCGACACCCAGATCTGTCGCGACACTGTCGCGGCGGCCCAAGCCGTCGCGACCTTGTCGCGACACCCAAGAGCATCGCGATGATGTCACGGCAGCCTTGCCGGTTGCGACATCATCACGACCTCTATAGCAGTCGCGTCTTCAGCCGAGGGGGGTCCCGGGACGATCCTCCCGGAGGCCACCCCAAATCCGGTACAATCGCATTCCATAGGGGGAGGGGAGCATGGGAAACATATGGGAAAGCTCATAAATCATCCAAACCACCCTTAAACCCCACAAAACATGGATTATAACGAATCTACGCTCGATGGAATCCTCACTCAACACGAGTATGATTCTTACACTCCCACCACCCCAAACCATGAGAAACCACGATCTCAAGGGGGAAGGGAGCATGCTAGGGCGAGAGGAGTCAAGGGTCCCTACCTCCAAGAGTAGAGCCGACCCGTTGGGGCCTTCACGTTGGAATGGCCACCTCCTCCTCGTTCCTCGCTCCACGATCATGCCGCCTGCACGAACGGGGCATCACCTCCCATCAAGAGCACCCCAAGCACGCCGAGAAACCACCGGAGAAGGGAGAACTCGGAGGAGGAAGAAGAAGGGGGAATAAGAGGAAGGAAAGGGCGAGAGGAAGAAATAGGGCGCAACCCTCGGTTTTAAACTGATGGGCCCCAAGACGCAATGGGTTGGCCCGACACGACAATAACCATGTCGCGATGGCCACCCCTGGCGTGACCCCAAAAGGCGGTCAAACCTCGAAGACTGGGAAATAAGAACGCATCGGCTGACCAGGTCGCGTCAACGTTGTACACACCTAACACCCGACAAGATTGTTCTGACAAATGGGACAAAGGTCAAGTCTGTCAGAAAAGTAGTCGCGATGCCACCAGATACTGCGACAAGAACGCGACGCCCACCCCCATCGCGACCATGTCGCGACGGCCAGGTGTGTCTCCATACAAACCCTATCGCGACGGGCACCCCGTCGTGACCCTTAGGACGGGGCCAATGGCCCAAGGGGGCCGGGTCTTACAAAATATTTGGCATCATGCTTTTAACCCCAGGGCTTCTATTTTTGGTTTGAGAATTTTGCATCGTGCTGTGCCCACTGATGACCGCCTTTCTGATTGTGGCATCTAGTTAGCTTCCTTATGCTCCTATTGCAAGAATCCATCGGTTGAAGACCTTGATCATCTTTTCCTTACAGGGGAGTTGGCGACTTTGCTGTGGCGCTGGGTGAGTCCACTTATTCATGATAATGCCATGGGTCCTCAAATCACCTCTACCCTATGAAATATTATCTCTATGTCTAACTGCCAGTCTGCCTCTGGTTTTATTGCCATTTATGTTGTCCTTTTACTGTTGTGGGAAATATGGAAATTCAGATGTGCTAAGCGTTTTGATTCTAGAAGTAAATCCTTGAAGAGTATAATTTCTGACATCAGGTATGCTACCAACGTGGCAGTCCAATGGGTGATTTTTAAGAAGGAAAGCACATCTAATCAACTTAGAATTCTTTAGCACTTTGGCTTTAAACCCACTATTAAACTGAAAGTGCCAAAGCTCGTTAGGTGGACTCCTCCCCAGTATGGTTTCAGTTTGAATGTGGATGGCGCATGTAAAGGCAACCTTGGCCCTTGTGGTGGTGGTGGTTGTATTCGGGATTCAAATGGTGATATTCATGTTGGTTTCGCTTTCTACTATGGCCGAGGCAACAACATGCTTGCTGAGGTTCGTGCTCTTTGTGATGGTTTAAGGTTGGATGACTACCATGGTCTCCCTATTTCTATTGTTCACTCTGATTCTCTTGCATTGGTACATTCTATCAACTCCAACATGTGCCCATCGTGGAAGTGTATTTGGTGGTGGAGAATAGCCAGGTCCTTTTTATGCAAGACCAACATCAAGTTGGTTCATGCATACAAGGAGACCAATAGGGTGGCGGACGCCCTTGCTTCGTATGCTTGTGATAGAGGTGGCAGCTCTGTGTTCCGTAGCCGTTCATCTCTTCCATCTGTATGCAAAGGCCCGATTTTGTTTGATAAAACTGGTCTTCCTTCTATTAGGCTAGTCTAGCTTTTGTGTGTCTTCAGGGTATGCCCCGTAGTTCCCTGTATCTGGTTGATTGATTTATATAAAATTTTGGGTACAGGAAACATCCAGGGGAGTGAGAACATTATCTCCTACTTGGAGGTAGTGCATTTAGCTGGTTTGTCTTCCTTGTGCCCCTTCTCTTAAAAAAAAATAAATGAGGTAGTAGCAGGTTGACTTCTTCGACAAAAAAAAAAGTTTGAATTTTGTCATTCACATTTCCTACAACATTTTTAAGAGGGTGATCTTTAGAGTACCTGAAATTGACTCCTGTCAATGTGCTAACTTTTTCTGTTGGCTTATTCTGATCTGGTGCCGACCTGTTGTTGTGATGTGTCAACACACCTTCATTTTCAGGTACTTCTTCTGTTTCCAATGACTGATCTGATTCCTTCACAAGGATGTCTACATCATCTTCTTGATTTCTACAAGAATTAGAGTCATCAGTGTTTTCATAATGCTCATCAAAGACGACATGTGGAGTTTCCTCCATAGTTCTTGATTCATTATTGAAGACTCTATATGACCTTGATTGTTCAGAATATCTTAGAAAGATACCTACATCACTTTTCTTTTTAAATTTATCTAAATCTTGCTTATCATTGTTGTGAATGAAGACTTCACTCCCAAAGACTCTAAAATAAGCAATGTGAGGTGTTTTACCTTTCAAAAGCTCATAAGAAGTTTTCTTTAGGACTGGTCTTACCATAACTCTGTTAAGAATGTAACATGAGGTGTTTACAACTTTTGCCCAAAAACTTCTTGGAAGATGACTTTCAATTAGCAAAGTGCTGGCCATTTCAACCAATGTCCTATTTTTCCTTTCAACTACTCCATTTTGTTTAGGAGTTCTTGGTGAGGCAAATTTATGATCAATTCCTTTGCTCCTGTAGAAATCAAAGAATAAGTTGTTGTCAAATTCTCCTCCATGATCAGTGAGTGTGGAGCAAATTTTATTTATGTTTCCTTGCTCAATCTTATTGAAGAAAGTCTAAAAATTCTCAAAAGTATCACTCTTGTGAGATAGAAAGAACACCTTAGAAAATCTAGAGAAATCATCAACAATCACAAACCCAAACCGATGTCCACTAAGACTGAGTGTCCTAGTAGGACCAAAAAGATCCATATGCAACAACTCAAAAGGTTTTTAAGTAATTACATGTGCAACAGATTTGAATGATTTTCTAGTTTGTTTACCTTGAGCGCATGCAGAACAAACAATTGCAATTTTCTTTTTCTTTATTTTAAGAAGTCCATTCACAAGAGTATATTTAATCAACTTTTTCAAAACATTTCACTTGCATGACCTAGCCTATGATGCCAAAGTTGAAACAGATCATGCTGATTTGCAACCAAACAAAGATTTTCATTTTGCTGTTCATTCAAGTCAACTAGATAAACATTATTGATTCTCTGACCAAGAAATTTGATTTTTTCAGATTCTTTGTCAATAATTTCACATGAATCAGAGTCGAATATTACCTTAAGGCCCCTATCACACAACTGACTGATACTGAGCAAATTATGATCAAGGCCTTTAACCAATAACACATTTTCAATGGAGTTTGAGAAATTCTTACCAACATTTCCTGTGCCGATGATTTGACCTTTATTTTTACCTCCAAAAATTACCTGACCCCCATCCTTCTCAACCAATGAATAGAATTTTTCTTTGTCTCCGGTCATATGTCTTGAACAGCCACTGTCGAGGTACCATTTGTCTTTCTTGTGGGCTGTAAGGCATTCCTGCAATGGAATTTAGAAGGAAGATTTTGGTACCCAAATTGCTTTGGGTCCCATCAGTTTTTTCAATTCACTAACAATATGCCTTGGAATCCAAACATGCTTGACTCTACATGCATTCATGTTAGATCTGCAATTCGAATCAGAATGCCCAAAATTTTTACAAATTTTGCATGACATGAATTTATGAGATGTGAAATTTTTATTAGTTTTCTGATGAAAAATAGAATCTGACAACTTGCTTCATGTTCCATTGATCATTGAAATGAGCTATTCCTTGCTGAATTTGTGTTCTGGAATTTTTAGATTGATTCTCACTTTTGTGTTTTGAATTCAAAGATTGTTTCTTTTGAGTATTTATTCCAAATTGATGGTAAGAAGATGTTCCTTTAATAAAAGATGTTATCAATGTCTGCCCAAATTTCTTTTTGCTTTCAGATTGAAAACCTAATCCATGCTTTGTAGTGTTCATTTGAACCCCTAAGATTGCATCTAGATTTTGTTTTCCTTTGACAAATTTTGATAGAGTGTCCTTCTTATCATGCAATTCTTTTTGTGTGTTTTTTAATTCTTCTTGAAGCAATTTTTTTCTCTTTTGAGCTTTTCAGTCTCATTAATCAAAATCTGTTTTTCTCTTTCAGCATTTTGACACCTTTCTTTCACATTATCAAGTTGCTCATTAAGAATTTCTTTTTCATTTTTCAAATTGACAATTTCATTATTCAAGAGATTGATTTGTTCAGTATTTAGAGAGTCATGCAAGATATTGTTAATTTTCTTTTTCATTAACTTATTTTCAGATTTATACTCACATAATTTTTCAAACAAGGTAGCATAAGCTTCTTTCTAATCATCAATAGAGAAATCTTCAAATGAAGAATTTACCTCTGTGTTTTCCTCATTTCTTACCATGAGACAAGTAATTTCTTCATCATCAGATTCACTATCTTCTTGTTTTTTCTCATCTTCATCACTTGAGGTAGCTAACATAGCTGTGGTCTTCTTAAACATTTGGTTTTTCAATTTTCTTTTCAAGTCAGGGCATTCTTCTCTCATATGCCATTGTTTCCTGCATTCATAACAAATGATGTCAGTTTTTTTATTTAACGCAATTTTCTTATTGAACTTTGGTTTCTTAGAGAAATCTTTCTTAGTGAAGGACTTGGATTTACCTTTCCCTTTCTTTCTTAGAAATTTTTTGAATTACCTTGTCAATAAGGTCATTTCACTGTCATTTTCTTCATCAGAGGATTCATCATTGCATCACAACTTTCAATAACATTTTTGGAGCTAGATGTTGCTTTCAATGCTATTGGTTTCTTTGAATTCATTAAAAATGCATTCCTTTTCAAAATGATTTCATAAGTCATCAAAGACCCTATTAGCTCATCTAATTGCATAGTGGATAAATCTTTGGAGTCTTCAATAACAATGGCTTTTGTGTGCCACACAGATGGAAGAGACCTTAGTATCTTCCTTACAAGGTCACTATTAGGGTACTCCTTTCCAAGACCCTTAAGACCATTTACTATTAGCATGAATCTAGCAAACATTTCAGATATTGTTTCTTATTTTTCAATCCTAAACATCTCATATTCAGAAACCAACATACTTGCCTTTGTTTCTCTTACCTCAGAGGTTCCCTCATATACACATTTCCTTTGCAGACTTACATGAGGAAACTCTGGAATATTCTTTGGGATAGATAGCACACTGCATCATGTTCATTGCACTCCAGTTGTAACACCCCACTTAGACCCGGTCCAGTTATACCAACTCTCAGCGAGTCTAAGAGATGTGTTACATGGGGAACACACCCCGACATATATCAAATGTAGGTTGATTCAATCACAAATAAATAATAATGCAGCGGAAATAAAGCACAATTCATCAACTTTAATAATCAAGTCCATAGTCCATTAAATAAGTCCACAATGCTATATAGTTCAATTACAATGTTCATAACATAAGCAAATCCTCACATATAATTATCACTCTAACACACAATCACAATCAATCCTCTCACTCTGAATCCGATCCCGCTACCAAAGCCTCGGGATCCACTGTCTCACCTGAAATGTTAAGCAAGTATGAGTCTACAACGAAGACTCAACAAGCGACCCAAAAATGGATTTCCAATCTAACATATACATAATGGTTTCAAAACATGTTATTGCATATAGAATTTAGCAACCATACTACTTGCAATATATACATTTATCATCCACATCTTAAGTCAAAAGTGAGTACAATTGCTACTAGAATAAAGCATGAGTTTAAGACATGATCTTAACTTCACAATGTTTATCTTTGCTAAAAGGTTTCAGATCTGATCATGATGATATGAATTCAAGTATTAACAAGGTACATTTATCATACATGGTTCCAAGAGTTTGCATATTAAGCATGATTACAAAACATTCACCCGAATGGAAATAAAACAAGTATTACATGAAATCTTTTAGAGCTGAAAACAAACTTTGTTCATAACATATACATATGTACAAATTTTGCCAAGACACAGCCCAAACCACCCATTAGAAGTCAGATAGACATATGAACATAACTCATCACCTAGGCAATTTGTAGCACCCTTGATTTTTAAAATCTAAATAAAATAAAATTTTTATTTTTAAATAAATGAGGTAAATAGATTTAATTAGAATAAATGAGAAATAAGTGAAATAAAAGGGAATTTAAGCAAGCCCATTAAGTTAAAATCCTAATGGGTTGTGTGAATGGCTCAATTATAAAATAATGGGCCTGATATAGTGGAGCCCATCATGGGATGGGAAATAATTATCTCAAATTCAGATTTAATTAATTAGTAAATAGTAAAAGGTTAGGATAAATACTAAATAACTTGTATTTATCTAAAACAAGAGCCCTTAGCCCATCCTAACCCTTTGGCCACGAGATTAGGCCCCATCCTCATCCTAATTAGGTGGATAATTAATAGGAAATAGGAGGATAATTATTAATTTTCGGAGTTGGAGGAGAAGAGAAGAGTTAGAAGATGGTAGGACTCTATTAGACATTAAAACTCCTCTATTTTGGCCCTACCAAACCCTAGTTCGTGTCTAGAGCCTTGGGAGACGAAGGGGAGGCGATTTTGGACGAGAAGCTTGGAGGAGAAGGGCTGGAGTTTGGTGTTTCTTCATCACTTTTCGTCTTCAAACTAAAGATTTTATTACTCCATGAAAAAGGTAGGCAATCTCTCAAGACAAATTCGTGTAAAAATTACCCTAGGGAGACTTCATGATCCCGTGCAAAAGCCCTCTAGTTTTGCTCTATTTCGATCTCCCATGAGGGAGAATGAATTCTTTGAATCCATGTTAGATCCATATACCTGACCTTTCATGTTTGCTTTCAAACCTCGTGCCTACATGATCCCATGCCATGAGAAAATTCTCATAAATACTACATCATGTTAGCTTTCAAACGCCCCTAGTTTCCCTAATTTTCATCATGTATCCATCATTAATTAATTTATTGAACCTTGACTGTGCATGGTTAGGTCACCGGAATGTAACCTAATTAGAGCATGCCTAAACCTTGTTTATTTTCAAATTAATCATGCATGTTGATAGATCTCCATGTCTACTCTCGTTTAAAACTAATTTCATGCTTTTTGGATCTCTATGCGATTTATTATCGAATTTTGAATAACCATGTATCATGTAGACCCACTTGGAAAAAGGGCAAATCCCTCTTTTCTGGGCTCAGGCCACTCTTTGAGATCGCGACGGACCGATCCGCCGCGACCTCAAAGGGATCGCGACACCAGGACCCATTGCGATCTGATCGCGACAGGTCGACGGGTCGCGACCTGCCCGCCGGTTCACCCCGATACCGGCTCACATAACGCGCCAAGCCCGGGCGTCGCGATGACCTTAATGTGACAGCCCTTGGGGCCGCGACATGAAACCTGAACGCGACCCGACCCTATGTCCCGACCTGAACGCGATAGACCCCTGCGTCGCGATCTGATTGTGGCGGCCAGAACTTTAAATTATGCACATGCCCCTGTTAATTAGGCTATATACTCCTTAAATAGCCATGATTAAACCATGTTAAAGTTATTTTGACCTGGAAAATTAATGATGGACAATAATTGTATAAATTTAATTATTTAAAATCTATATGCACAACCATACTTGTTCTCTTGATTCATCTACACTTACACACACTTAACCATCATGTTTGCCATTAAACCTTGTTAAATTATTCAATAATATATCTAGTAATTTAGAGAAATAAATTACTAAATTCCTTATTTAAATAATTATACTTGTCATCGTTTCTCTTGCGTGTTTTGTACATCGTTACCGTTTTCCCTCGGCCTTCGAGCACTCGAGGCACGACAGACCAATTTTCTACACACTTTCTCTTGACTTGGACCACCTCTCCATCGGGAATACTCTCGACTGGGCTAGGGACTCCTTGTCAAGGCCTCCGTAAGTCTTCTTGGCTTTGGCGCACGTCCTTAGCCGATGAGCTGGTTGTACCCTAAAACCCGTTACACCTTTAGGGATCAGTACGATCCATGGCCTCAGTATGTTCTCTTCTTACCTTGTGATCATGCTAGACCATCTAGCCTCTGTTCATAACACGGCTAGTGGGCGGTGATGATTTCTACCAGACTGTCGGTACACGACCTTGTGCCGTGCAACTATGACTATCGTTGTTTATCGTGTTTTACATTTTTGTCCCTATCTCGTCTACTATCTATATCCTCTCATCTGTTCACGTTCTCTCTACACTCTCATCTATTTCGTCTACTACTCTCATCCCTTCTTGGTACTCTATTTGGCCATACGATTGATTGTCGAAAATAAAATAACAAGTGCTATATGCCAGTGCAATAGGGCCCGATCTGGTCCTGGGGAGAGCTCCCGAAGAGTGCTATTTCCTTGCAAGGGTTATATAATCAGGATGTGTACGGCATGCATCCAGTTCCATTTAATACTATAACAATTAATCGTTGGAAATCAAAGTGCTATCTATTCAAGTGCTATTATCTTTACATGGCCATTCTATTGTCGTTATCGTTGTGCTATACCAGTGCTATTAGTCTCGTGCTATCGTTACTTACTCTACATGACTATACTCTTTTGTTACCATGGCAATTAAGACATTAAATATTTAAAGCATGCTTGTTCTCATGAGATATTAAGTCCTACTGGGCGTTATTCGCTCTTCCTGCGTGTTTATTTCATGTGTTCAGGTGAGTCGGATGATGACCACACTCACGTGGATGGGAATGAGGACGATGTCCAGGAGTGACCCCTTTCAGCAACCATTTGCTTTGTAGTTAGTTAGTATAGTTATGAGTTAGTGAGTCAGATAGTCAGTATGTATTAGTTTAGATTTCAATAAAGTACTCTGGGCCCTAGTTATGGCTCTGATCAGTTGATGAAATAGCTAGTGGATGATTATTAATGAAATTGGAGGCTATTTGATAATATTTCAATTGAGCAATGATTTGTCATTTATTTCTCGCTCTGTACTATTTAATAACTGTAATATCGCTTCGATTTTCTGCGTCGGGACGTTACAGTTTTGTGGTATCAGAGCCTAGATTATTCTTAACTATAGGATGATCTAGGTTTGACCTGCCTCGACTTAGAGTCTAAATTCCGTACCTATGTGAGATGGGTAGAACCAAGGGTAATAAGATAAAAATCAACTCACACACGCACAAACTTAGTGCAAACTCAATGACTTACGTTTAAAAATTCTCTTTTGAAGGAACATAAACATTAGCAATGGCATCGGAGCGTGCTCAACTCCGTGACATGCAACACACAATCCAACAGCTCCTTCAGGCATTACTCCAGGCTGCTGGAGCTAATAACAACAACAACCGAGGAGCTGGAGAGTTACATCGGAACTTCCGCAATCTAAACCCGCCTCGATTCAGTGGGTCTACTGACCCTGATGAGGCCGAGAACTGGCTCAAGGAGACTGAGCGTATCTTCCGCGTTATGCAATGTACGGATGGAGATAAGCTTTTACTTGCCACATTCCAGCTTGAAAGGGACGCCTGTGCGTGGTGGGAGTCCATTGAAGCTACAAGGGCTGATGCACAATTCACATGGAATGAGTTCAAGGAGCATTTCAACTCCAAATATTTTCAGAAAGAGTCCAAGAGAAGAAAGCCGTCGAGTTCGCAGCACTAAAGCAGAGGAACCTGACCGTCGCTGAGTATGAGGCTCAGTTTTCCCGATTGGCATGCTATGCCAATCATCTGGATAACACCGAGAGGATGAAGGCGAAAAGATTCCTCAACGGGCTCAGACCCGCTTTTATCATACAACTGGCACCGTTTGATATTCAGACCTATCCTGAGATGGTCAAGAGAGCACAATGTTTGGAGGATGCGACCGAACTCACCGAACACATCAAGGTAGAATGGTAAAGAAGGAGCTGACATCCGGAGCGCCGAGCAAGCCCACTAACGGCAAGAAAAGGCCGTTAAGCATTACCGACGGGCCAAGCCAGAAGCAAAAGCTCAAAGTCCCCACTCCTACTACTCTGAACAACAAGCCCAGATGCAAGCATTGTGACAAGCTAGGTCACACTGCAGAGGAGTGCTGGAGGAAGGTAGGCGCATGCCTTCGTTGTGGTAGTCGAGAGCACCGTATACCCGACTGCCCTCTGCTGAAAGAAAATGAGAAGCGTCCTGTGGGACAGAGGAAGCCCGGCCGACTGCAGGCCTTGCATGAGGTGGAAACCACCGAGGAAGGTGGAGTGGTGGAAGGTACACTACCTGTATTTTCCCAATCAGCATTTGTTTTATTTGACATTGGTGCGACACATTCATTTATATCACAAGCATTTGCTGATACATTAACTGAAAAACCTGCATATATGGAATTTGAACTACCTATCACAACACCACTGGGAGAAAAATCTCAACTCAACCAATATTTTCCATTAGCTGATGTTAAGATTGGTGATCTTAACCTTAGAGCTGATCTAATCTGTATGCCCATGGAGGGCTACGATGTTATTCTGGGAGCCGATTGGCTATCTACTTATGGGGCTTGTGTTGATTGTAGAAGAGGGAAAATTACTTTTAGTGAATATCCTAAGTTAACCTTTACAAGACGTACACATAAGAGGCATTTGTCTCTCGTCTCTGCCATAAAAGCACAAAACATGATTAGAAAGGGTTGTGTGGCATTTCTTGTCGCAATTGTGGTAGAAAAGAAGGCAACTAAGATATC
This sequence comes from Colocasia esculenta, assembly GCA_014218235.1. NCBI lineage: Eukaryota > Viridiplantae > Streptophyta > Magnoliopsida > Alismatales > Araceae > Colocasia > Colocasia esculenta. Next base: position 3,011,442 of record CM024766.1, on the reverse strand, counting down.
AGACATCCATATAGTGCAAGAATAGCCCGATGTGTTTCCCGATGAGCTGCCAGGCATTCCACCAGAAAGAGATGTGAATTTCTCAATTGATCACATACCTGGAGCTGCACCGGTATCACGCCAACCCTACAGGATGTCCCCTGCTGAATTGAAAGAATTGAAGGAGCAATTGATGGAACTGCTGGAAAAAGGTTTTATCAGACCGAGTACTTCTCCTTGGGGAGCACCAGTGCCGTTCATCAAGAAGAAGGATGGATCTATGAGGTTATGCATCGACTACATGCAGCTGAATAATCTCACTATCAAGAACAAGTACCCTCTGCCTCGTGTCAATGAATTATTTGATCAAATATCAGGAGCCAAATATTTTTCTAAAATTGACCTTAGATCAGGATATCATCAGATGAGGATTAAAGATGTGGATATTTACAAGACGGCTTTCAGGAGTAGGTACGGTCATTACGAATTTGTAGTCATGCTTTTTGGACTAACCAATGCTCCTGCAGCTTTCATGCAACTAATGAACAACATCTATCGGCCATACCTCGACAAGTTTGTCGTGGTTTTTATTGATGATATTCTCATATACTCCAAGACCAAGGAAGAGCATGGGGAGCATATGAGGATCGCTCTGCAGATCTTGCGAGACAACCAACTCTACGCCAAATTAAGCAAGTGTGAATTCTGGCTCGAGGAGGTGTCGTTCCTAGGCCATCTAATTTCCAAGGATGGTATCGCTGTCAATCCTTCCAAGATAGCTGTACCTCTTACGCGTCTTACGCGGAAAGAGAATCCATACGTCTGGAGCAAGGAGTGTAAGAAGAGCTTTCAAACACTCAAGCAATTGCTGACATCTGCACCTGTCCTCGCATTGCCAGTCGAGGGCGAAGGATTATCGATCTTCACTGATGCATCTGGTATCAGTCTAGGCTGTGTGTTAATGCATAATGAAAAGGTGATAACGTATTCTTCAAGGCAGTTGAAGCCACATGAAGTCAACTACCCAGTCCATGACTTAGAATTAGCTGCAGTGGTTTTTGCGCTCAAGATCTGGAGGAATTACCTATATGGGGAGCAATTTATTGTCTACTCCGACCACAAGAGTTTGAAGTATTTATTTTCTCAGAAGGAGCTCAATATGCGACAACGGAGATGGCTGGAGTACTTGAAGGATTTTGATTTCAATATCCAATATCACCCAGGTAAAGGTAATGCAGTAGCTGATGCACTCAGTAGGAAGCCGGTAGCTTCTTTATCCTGTCTAGTCATGGGCGAGATGGAATTGTTGGAACAATTTGCCAGTCTGGACCTGAACATTGAAAAGAAAAGTGATAAAATGATAGTGGCTAATCTTAGAGCTCAACCCGACATCTTTGTCGGGATCAAAGAGCAACAGGCAAATGATCCGTTCCTAATCCGAGTCAGGGAGACCATAGTTGATAAGCCAGATTTCTCCATCGCTGAAGATGGGAGGATATTATTCCATGCCAGGACTTGTGTGCCTGACAATGAAGAGCTGAAGAGAAAGCTGATGGATGAAGCCCACAAGACCAAGTACACAATTCACCCAGGTGCAACCAAGATGTACCAAGACATGAAAATGTCATTTTGGTGGCCAAACATGAAGTGTGAGGTGGCTGAGCATGCCGCGCACTGCCTCACCTGTCAACAGGTAAAAGCTGAACACTGTCGTCCTGCGGGTGTACTTAGACCCCTGAACATACCTGAATGGAAGTGGGAAAGCATCGGAATGGATTTTATCATGGGTTTACCCCGAACTCGTGGTGGACTTGATGCTATATGGGTTATTGTGGACCGATTGACTAAGTCCGCACATTTCTTGGCAATCAAGAGCACTTGGAGTGTGGATGTGCTAGTAGCCCTCTATGTGAAAGATATTGTAAGATTACATGGAGTCCCCGTATCCATAGTTTCAGATCGTGATCCCAGATTCACTTCTAGGTTCTGGAAGGGACTTCAGACAGCGTTGGGTACTAAACTCAATTTCAGCACTGCTTTCCACCCACAGACGGATGGACAGAAAGAAAGGACAAATCAGATTGTGGAAGACATGCTTCGTGCCTGCACTATAGATTTTGAAGGTTATTGGAATGAACAGGTGTCCCTAATTGAATTTGCCTACAACAATAGCTATCAAGCGAGCATTAAGATGGCACCTTTTGAAGCACTGTATGGCAGAAGCTGTAGATCGCCAGTATGCTGGAACGAGGTAGGAGAACAGTAATGGCTAGGACCAGACATGGTGCAGAGCACTAGCAGAGATATACGGATCATCAGGGACAGGATCAAGATAGCTCAGTCTAGGTAGAAGAGCTATGCAGATAAAAGAAGAAGGGACTTATAATTTCAAACTGGAGACCATGTAATGCTGAAGGTATCCCTGACCAGAAGATTTCAAAGGTTTGGGATGAAAGGTAAATTGAGACCGCGATTCATAGGTCCATTTGAAGTGTTGGATAGAGTTGGTGAGGTGGCGTACCGACTAGCACTACCTCCCCAGTTCTCCACTGTACACAACGTATTTCATGTGTCAATGTTGAGGAAATACGTGTATGATCCGTCACACATAATCAGCTATGATGATATCACTCTGAATAAAGACATGACCTATGAAGAAAGACCAGTGAAGATATTGGACAAGAAGATGCAACAGCTTCGGAATCGATCTATACCCGTGGTCAAGATATTATGGAGAAATCACGAAGTCGAAGAAGCCACGTGGGAGCCTGAAGCAACAATGCGCCGAAATTATCCGGAGTTATTCAGTAAGTCATTCTTCCTCTCACGATCATATGAATTTGGAGACCAAATTCTTTTAAGAGGGGGAGGATGTAGCACCCTTGATTTTTAAAATCCAAATAAAATAAAATATTTATTTTTAAATAAATGAGGTAAATAGATTTAATTAGAATAAATGAGAAATAAGTGAAATAAAAGGGAATTTAAGCAAGCCCATTAAGTTAAAACCCTAATGGGTTGTGTGAATGACTCAATTATAAAATAATGGGCCTGATATAGTGGAGTCCATCATGGGATGGGAAATAATTATCTCAAATTCGGATTTAATTAATTAGTAAATAGTAAAAGGTTAGGATAAATACTAAATAACTTGTATTTATCTAAAACAAGAGCCCTTAGCCCATCCTAACCCTTTGGCCACGAGATTAGGCCCCATCCTCATCCTAATTAGGTGGATAATTAATAGGAAATAGGAGGATAATTATTAATTTTCGGAGTTGGAGGAGAAGAGAAGAGTTAGAAGATGGTAGGACTCTATTAGACATTAAAACTCCTTTATTTTGGCCCTACCAAACCCTAGTTTGTGTCTAGAGCCTTGGGAGACAAAGGGGAGGCGATTTTGGACGAGAAGCTTGGAGGAGAAGGGCTGGAGTTTGGTGTTTCTTCATCACTTTTCGTCATCAAACTAAGGATTTTCTTACTCCATGAAAAAGGTAGGCAATCTCTCAAGCCAAATTTGTGTAAAAATTACCCTAGGGAGACTTCATGATCATGTGCAAAAGCCCTCTAGTTTTGCTCTATTTCGATCTCCCATGAGGGAGAATTAATTCTTTGAATCCATGTCAGATCCATGTACCTGACCTTTCATGTTTGCTTTCAAACCTCATGCCTACATGATCCCATGCCATGAGAAAATTCTCATAAATACTACATCATGTTAGCTTTCAAACGCCACTAGTTTCCCTAATTTTCATCATGTATCCATCATTAATTAATTCATTGAACCTTGACTATGCATGTTTAGGTCACCAGAATGTAACCTAATCAAAGCATGCCTAAACCTTGTCTATTTTCAAATTAATCATGTCTGTTGATAGATCTCCATGTCTACTCTCGTTTAAAACTAATTTCATGCTCTTTAGATCTCTATGCAATTTATTATTGAATTTTGAATAACCCTATATCATGTAGACCCACCTGGAAAAAGGACAAATCCCTCTTTTTTGGGCTCGGGACACTCCCTGAGATCGCGATGGCCCAATCCGCCGCGACCTCAGAGGGGTCGCGACACCAGGACCCGTCGCAATCTGATCACGACAGGTCGACGGGTCGCGACCTGTCCGCCGGTTCACCCCGATACCGGTTCACATAACGCGCCAAGCCCGGGCGTCGCGATGACCTTAACGCGACAGCCCTTGGGGCCGCGACATGAAACCTGAATGCCACCCGACCCTGTGTCGCGACCTGAACGTGATAGACCCCTGCGTCGCGATCTGACTGTGGCGGCCAGAACTTTAAATTATGCACATGTCCCTGTTAATTAGGCTATATACTCCTTAAATAGCCATGATTAAACCATGTTAAAGTTATTTCGACCTGGAAAATTAATGATGGACAATAATTGTATAAATTTAATTATTTAAAAGCTATATGCACAACCATACTTGTTCTCTTGATTCATCTACACTTACACACACTTAACCATCATGTTTGCCATTAAACCTTGTTAAATTATTCAATAATATATCTGGTAATTTAGCAAAATAAATTACTAAATTCCTTATTTAAATAATTATACTTGTCTTCGTTTCACTTGCGCATTTTGTACACTATTACCGTTTTCCCTCGGCCTTCGAGCACTCGAGGCACGACGGACCAATTTTCTACACACTTTCTCTTGATTTGGACCACCTCTCCATCAGGAATACTCTCAACTGGGCCAGGGACTCCTTGTCAAGGCCTCCGTAAGTCTTCTTGGCTTTGGCACACGTCCTTAGCTGATGAGCTGGTTGTACCCTAAAACCTGTTACACCTTTAGGGATCAGTACGATCCATGGCCTTAGTGTGTTCTCTTCTTACCTTGTGATCATGCCAAACCATCTAGCCTGTGTTCATAGCACGACTAGTGGGCGGTGATGATTTCTACCAGACTGCCGGTACACGACCTTGTGCCGTGCAAGTGTGACTATTGTTGTTTATCGTGTTTTACGTTTTTTGTCCCTATCTCGTCTACTATCTATATCCTCTCATCTGTTCATGTTCTCTCTACACTCTCATCTATTTCGTCTACTACTCTCATCTCTTCTTGGTACTCTATTTGGCCATACAATTGATTGTCGAAAATAAAATAACAAGTGCTATATGCCAGTGCAATAGGGCCCGATCTGGTCCTAGGGAGAGCTCCCGAAGAGTGCTATTTCCTTGCTAGGGTTACATGATCAGGATGTGTACGACATGCATCCAGTGCCATTTAATACTATAACAATTAATCGTTGACAATCAAAGTGCTATCTATTCAAGTGCTATCTATTCAAGTGCTATTATCGTTACATGGCCATTCTATTGTCGTTATCGTTGTGCTATACCAGTGCTATTACTCTCGTGCTATCGTTACTTGCTCTGCATGACTATACTCTTTCGTTACCATGGCCATTCTATTGTCGTTATCGTTGTGCTATACCAGTGCTATTACTCTCGTGCTATCGTTACTTGCTCTGCATGACTATACTCTTTCGTTACCATGGCAATTAAGACATTAATTATTTAAAGCATGCTTGTTATCATGAGATATTAAGTCCTACTGGGCGTTATTCGCTCATCCTGCGTGTTTATTTCATGTGTTCAGGTGAGTCGGATGGTGACCACACTCACGTGGATGGGAACGAGGACGACGTCCAGGAGTGACCTCTTTCAGAAACCATTTGCTTTGTAGTTAGTTAGTATAGTTATGAGTTAGTGAGTCAGATAGTCAGTATGTATTAGTTTGGATTTCAATAAAGTACTCTGGGCCCTAGTTATAGCTCTGATCAGTTGATGTAATAGCTAGTGGATGATTATTAATGAAATTGGAGGCTATTTGATAATATTTCAATTGAGCAATGATTTGTCATTAATTTTTTGCTCTGAACTATTTAATAACTGTAATATCACTCCGATTTTCCGCGTCGGGGCGTTACACAATTAGTGATAGAGTCTTGGTTATTGCGCAATACCAGGGGAAGCCCTCCCCACCTTAACCAGTGGTACTTGTCCACCTCCAAGATTTCTTCCCATGCCCTCAGGAACATATAACATATTAAACATTTCCATAGGGGCATTACTATGGTCCTGTTCCAAATTACTTCTATGGTGGTAGTGTCTTATTGGCCATATACAAATTCATATATAGATTTCTCTAGATTCAAATGCAACATAACATGCTGCCAAATCATATACATATATTCAGATGCTGACAGAGACATATTTCTGATTTATCACATGCTGCAATTTCTAAATATTTTCCCACAATTCACTTCAAAAGAACACAACTCTCATGATGATAACCAGACTAAAATTAGTTACAGTCATCAAAAAATCATAAAATTTTTCTAGAATGTGCCTCTATTGTCATAAATCAAATCAAGAACTTTTCATGGTTTTCTAGCATACATTCTAATTTCCGCAGTAATCAAATCAGTGATATAATTAGAAAAATATTCATCACAATGAAATCGTCTATCAACCTGGTTCAATATTTTTACTGAGTGTGCATCATAACCATACAAACCATTGTTTAAAATCTCATGATGTTTAGAATGCAAAAACTATTTTTCAAATTAAAAAAGTACTACTAATTTTAGTATCTCATTCATGAAAATTATAGAAAACTGTCAAATTCGGATTTCAGATCTAACACAATATGTGAATATCCCTGTCATGTACTTATACACAGAAATCACAATTTTATCACTAGTATGCATCAGGTATAAAAGTTTTCTATTAAATCTAAGCTTAATTCCAGAACTTCAGAAATTGCTCTTAAATCATTGTGACTACAGAAATTAACCCAATTTACAGTGTGTTAAAAATTTGTTCTACTTAGCATACATATTTCACAGAAAGTCCATTCGGAGTTTGAATACAAATATATAAATCAAGATGTAAAAACAAGTCAAAATAGTGAACGGAAGAACTTGACAGCAACCCTGCTGCCGTTAACCTCAATTGATAGCAAAAAGGCTGACGTTAAGTTCATCCTTGACAGCAGTCAAGGTTGACGTTAACCTGATAGGAAACCTGAACTTCTCCGAGACTCATATAAACCCAAAATCTGACTATTTGTAAATTTTTAAAATCGTGTAAAAATCGTAAAAAGGTAAAACATAAGGTTGGGAACCCAATCCCTAGGTTACTTGCCTCTAAAACACCAATAAATCAACGGATTTAGCCGAAGAAGCCCGCCTTGGACAACCAAGACAATCCTCTCTCCGGGTTAAAATCCTTGATTAGTAGGTCTCCGAGGGTATGAACACCTTGGGGACGCCTTCAGCCTTCAAAAGCACACCTTCTTTAACTTGTAGATGCTTGGTCTTAGTCTCCACGAAGATCAAAACGCCGAATTCTTTTGCCCTTCCTGAGACTTGGAGAAAACTCCCCAATTCGGTTCCAAGAAGCTAACCTACCCTTTTTTTTATAAGGGATTGGTCTCCCCAAACTCTACCCACGAGGTAAGATACGCAACCCCCAACATTTCCGATCTTCGAGGACGAAGATCCTTTTTAAGGGGGGGGGGGGGGAGAGTGTGAGACCCTCGAATTTTGTTCACATTATGTTTGTTTAACTTTGTGCGTATGTATGTATATATGTGTTTATTTCTGTGCATATTATATTTATTTAATTGTGTATATTGTATTTAAATAATACTGTACATATTGTATGTATCTATATGGTGTATGTATGTTGTTTGATATTTTTGTTTTATGCCCGAAATCCCTGTTAACGTCAACATCCCTTGACGTTAAGGGCAGGTTGACGGCAACCAGTGTGCCGTTGACTTCATATTGACGTCCAGATCGATGGACGTTGATTTCCTGTTAACGGCAGCAATGTGGCCGTTTACTTCTCCGCTTATGATGCGATTCCAGATCTGGAAACGGCTTCGTTTCTTGCGGTTCTTGATTATGAAACCCACCTCCAACAGTAGGAAACCTAATCTAAGTGTACCCCGACCCTTTAGCCCTATAAATCATCCAGATTTCGGCGAGATTAGGTCTTTTGCTCAAGGGGAAAAACTAGGGTTTTTTTATGGAGAAGAAGAGACTTTTGCAAGCTTGATCCGGTGTATGTGGGCTTCTTCCGGCGATCTGCATTGATTGGGAGGTGCCCCTTGCATTGTTGAGGCTTCCCCGACTCCGGAGATCAATCTACATCAGTAGGAAAACCGGATTTGGGAGGAGTTTTCTGCACCTTCTTGGCTTGGCCAAGGAGGGCTACACCAACGAAATTAGATCTTCCTAGATTTTTTTCACAGGCAAGTAATCGAGGGGTCTCATCCCTACACATGTCTTTTAGGTCTCAAGATTTTTCTGGATTTTATCTCGTGTCCTGGAACCCCCAATTCTTCATGTTATGTGCATTCTGTCTGCACTTCTGCAGACAGGATATTGACGGCAAGATTGTTGCCTTCAAGATCTTGAGTTGGCGGCAAGACCCTTGACGCCAAGTTCTTTTGTTTTTCACAGAACCTCATGTATCATGAATGTGTGATGATTTTCAATCTTCTGGTTGTTTGTACATACTGTGAATTTTATGTTTGGTCAGGTATGGTCAGTAGGTCATATCATGAGGGTATGTCGAATTTCTATGCATAGTTTTATTTAATATAATTTCTGTATTATGGGAATGAGCATGATTTGACCATGTTTAATTCGGAATAAATGGAATTGTTGCATGATAGGGTTTCAGAAACTTTCCATGATCCTATGATTTATGTTTTCAGATTTTAGAACTGTTAGATACGACTGTTTTACTGTGAACCATGCTAAAGTGAAATTCTTGATAATTCTGCATGAAATCTGTTTAAACTATTAAAATTAGTTTTATAGTTCTGAAAAATATGAAAAATTAGACATGTGACATATTATCTGTAAGTGGTCGGTGATAAAAATTTGACACTGTTCTGACACTCATGGATATAGTTTGCTTTTAACAAGGATAATTAGACCATATTGAGTATATTAATTTAAATCATGTGAAATTTCAGTGTTTAGCAGCATGATAGGACTCTGTTATGATCGAATTATCACTGTGAAACAGTAACATTATGTTATGTAAACTGAAGCATGTGTGTTATTTAAAGTGCATGTGAAAGGGATTAAAGTGTGTATATAAGTGAGTAAAACATGTGATAAAGTGTTAATGCGTAATTGTGCCGATATTGACACTGCTACCATAGAAGGCTGTGAAGCCGTACTGTAGTAAAGTCCCTATGGGAAGGCTCAATGTGTATGTGATATCCTATGGGCATTAGGATGAAATCCTGGAGGTGGACAAGTACCACTGGTTAGGGTGGAGATGGCTTCTCCCGGTCTGCACAGTGCCAAGATTCATCACTGTATTGCCTAGCTGATGAGTATGTGTTATGTGTGTCCTTCTTATGGTGGTTAGGACTATGTGTCACCGCAATTAAGAGTAAAAAGTGTGGTTATGTGAAATGTGAATTGTGCAAATGTGAAATATGAGCATGTGATAGTGTAATGTGAATGTGTTAACATGTGAAGAGATGTGATACCATGTGAAAGTGTAAATTTTATATTAAAATAGCAAGTTAAATATGTGAATAAGTGTTGCGAATGCATGTGAAAAATGATTAGATATCATGCTAGGTTTGCTATTTACCATGTGCATATTCCCATGATTAAATTGTGTATAATTGTGAAACGATATGAATAAAATTTGAAACTAAGAATCATGTTATTTATTATGTTTAGAAAGCATGCCATAGGTTGTTCTTATGTATTTGCTTAATTCATATGAAGCATGTGCCATGTGTTTTCTTTATTGTTAATTAGATTAGTATGTGATATGTGTAAGGATGCTATCTTTAGATTGCTTGCTGGGTCTTGTTGAAAGACTCATACTTGCTTTGACATACAGGTGAGACAGGAGTCCCCGTACTTGAGGAGGACTTAGTGAGAAGCGACTCCGAGCGTGAGGAGTAGCTTCTTTTGTGGAGATCGTTGCTTAGTTTACTTTATTTCATAGTATGTAAACAATGTCATGAACAATGTATTTTATTTGGACTTGTAATAATGTGGACTTTTGTTATTTACCTTGCTATATAGATTGTGGAATATGTGAAAGATGATGGAATAAGAGTTACATTTTATTTTCGCTGTACTTTCCTTGTTATTCATGTATGTTTCAACCTATTGTTTAGTGTTGGGTAAATGTCCCACTGTGACGGCGTCCTTTGTACCTACGTGGATTGGTATAATCGTACCGATATAAAGAGGGTCATTACAGAGATTGGTATCAGAGCCCAAGGTTGAGATTGTACATGAATAAACCATCATCTTCACAATATTGCAAGGTCTTTATAGAATTTGTCCATATATGTAGAAAATACTAATAATGAATAAAAGATAGTTAAGAAAATGGTTAGGATTAAATAACTTAGATTCCAACTAAGTTAATTGTTTTGCAGGCTATGGCGAGCCGTGGTAGGCATGGTGCTCAGGCTAGGGAGTATGAGCAGAGGCGCAAGGTAAAGAAGTTCGTGATGGGGTTCAAACCATCATTGAGAGCTAGACTTGTAGCGTTCGACCCCCGCACTTTGGACGAGGCTCTCAGCGCAGCGAGCAGATAGGAGAGTAAGATGAAATCGTACCAGGAAGAGAAGAAGGCTCAGAGGAAGGAGTTACCAAAACTGTTCCAACGGCAGAACAAGAAGATGAAGCGACTCATGGAAAATCAGCAACCAGCGATAGTACCAGCAAAGTCAGTACCCCAGTCAGTAGCTTCTATAGCTAGCGAGAAGCCCGAGTGTATGCATTGCGGCAAGCGTCATGGCAGAGACTTGTGTTGGACAAAGACAAGAAGATGTCTTAAGTGTGGCAGTCCAGACCATCGGATCAGAGAGTGTCCGAAGCTGAAGAAGTTCGTTCCACGAGGTGTTCCAGCAGCAGCAACAACGAAGCCAGCACCAAGACCACGAGCATCGGCCAGGGAGAATGTGTTAGCCAGAGATGACACCGACGACGTCACCAGAGGTGCTTGATCTGATCTTCGAGGATGAAGATCCTTTTTAAGGGGGGGAGAGTGTGAGACCCTCGAATTTTGTTCACATTATGTTTGTTTAACTTTGTGCGTATGTATGTATGTATATATGTGTTTATTTCTGTGCATATTATATTTATTTAATTGTGTATATTGTATTTAAATAATATTGTACATATCGTATGTATCTATATGGTATATGTATGTTGTTTGATATTTTTGTTTTATGCCTGAAATCCCTGTTAACGTCAACATCCCTTGACGTTAAGGGCAGGTTGATGGCAACCAGTGTGCCGTTGACTTCATATTGACGTTCAGATCGATGAAGGCTGATTTCCTGTTAACGACAACAATGTGGCTGTTTACTTCTCCGTTTATAATGCGATTCCAGATTTGGAAACAACTGCATTTCTTGTGGTTCTTGATTAGGAAACCCACCTCCAATGGTAGGAAACCTAATCTAAGCATACCCCGACCCTTTAGCCCTATAAATCATCCAGATTTTGGCGAGATTAGGTCTTTTGCTCAAGGGGAAAAACTAGGGTTTTTTGTGGAGAAGAAGAGACTTTTGCAAGCTTGATCCGGTGTATGTGGGCTTCTTCCGACGATCTGCATTGAATGGGAGGTGCCCCTTGCATTGTTGAGGCTTCCCCGACTCCGGAGATCAATCTACATCGGTAGGAAAACCGGATTTGGGAGGTGTTTTCTGCACTTTCTTGGCTTGGCCAAGGAGGGCTTCACCAATGAAATTATATCTTCCTAGATTTTTTTCACAGGCAAGTAATCGAGGGGTCTCATCCCTACACATGTCCTTTAGGTCTCAGGATTTTTCTGGATTTTATCCCGTGTCATGGAACCCCCAATTCTTCATGTTATGTGCGTTCTGTCTACACTTCTGCAGACAACATATTGACGGCAAGATTGTTGCCATCAAGATCTTGAGTTGGCGGCAACATCGTGTGCCGTTAACCCATGTTGGCGGCAAGACCCTTGACGCCAAGTTCTTTTGTTTTTCACAGAACCTCATGTATCATGACCGTGTGATGATTTTCGATCTTCTGGTTGTTTGTACATACTGTGAATTTTATGTTTGCTCAGGTATGGTTAGTAGGTTATCATGAGGGTATGTCGAATTTCTGTACATAGCTTTATTTAATATAATTTCTGTATTATGGGAATGAGCATGATTTGACCATGTTTAATTCGGAATAAATGGAATTGTTGCATGATAGGGTTTCAGAAACTTTCCATGATCCTATGATTTCTGTATTCAGGTTTTAGAACTGTTAGGTACGACTATTTTACTGTAAACCATGCTAAAGTGTAATTCTTGATAATTCTGCATGAAATCTGTTTAAACTGTTAAAATTAGTTTTACAGTTCTGAAAAATATGAAAAATTAGACATGTGACATATTATCTGTAAGAGGTCTGTGATAAAACTTTGACACTATTCTGACACTCGTGGATACAGTTTGCTTTTAACAATGATAATTAGACCATATTGAGTATGTTAATTTAAATCATGTGAAATTTCAGTGTTTAGCAGCATGATAGGACTCTGTTATGATTTAATTATCACTATGAAACAGTAACATTATGTTTTGTAAACTGAAGCATGTGTTATTTAAAGTGCACGTGAAAGGGATTAAAGTGTGTATATAAGTGAGTAAAACATGTGATAAAGTGTTAATGTGTAATTGTGCCGATATTGACACTGCTACCATAGAAGGCTGTGGAGCCGTACTGTAGTAAAGTCCTAATGGGAAGGCTCAATTTTTATGTGATATCCTATGGGTATTAGGATGAAATCTTGGAGGTGGACAAGTACCATTGGTTAGAGTGGAGAGGGCTTCTCCCGGTCTGCGTAGTACCAAGATTCATCACTGTATTGCCTAGTTGATGAGTATGTGTTATGTGTATGTGTGTCCTTCTTATGGTGGTTAGGACTATGTGTCACGACAATTAAGTGTAAAAAGTGTGAATATGTGAAATGTGAATTGTGCAAATGTGAAATATGAGCATGTGATAGTGTAATGTGAATGTGTTAACATGTGAAGAGATGTGATACCATGTGAAAGTGTAAATTTTATATTAAAACAGCAAGCTAAGTATGTGAATAAGTGTTGTGAATGCATGTGAAAAATGATTAGATATCATGCTAGGTTTGCTATTTACCATGTGCGTATTCCCATGATTAAATTATGTATAATTGTGAAACGATATGAATAGAATTTGAAACTAAGAATCATGTTATTTATTATGTATAGAAAGCATGTTATAGGTTGTTCTTATGTATTTGCTTAATTCATATGAAGCATGTGCCATGTGTTTCCTTTATTGTTAATTAGATTAGTATGTGATATGTGTAAGGATGTTATCTTTAGATTGCTTGCTGGGTCTTGTTGAAAGACTCATACTTGCTTTGACATACAGGTGAGACAGGAGTCCTCGTACTTGAGGAGGACTTAGTGAGAAGCGACTCCGAGCGTGAGGAGTAGTTTCTTTTGTGGAGATCGTTGCTTAGTTTACTTTATTTCATAGTATGTAAACAATGTCATGAACAATGTATTTTATTTAGACTTATAATAATGTGGACTTTTGTTATTTACCTTGCTATATAGATTGTGGAATATGTGAAAGATGATGGAATAAGAGTTACATTTTATTTCTCCTGTACTTTCTTTGTTATTCATGTATGTTTCAACCTATTGTTTAGTGTTGGGTAAATGTGCCACTGTGACGGCGTCCTTTGTACCGATGTGGATTGGTATAATCGTACCGATATAAAGAGGGTCGTTACACTTTCACTAAGGGAATTATTTTGGTCCTCAAATGCTGCACTTTACAGTCCAAAATCTTTATAGGTTGTTCCTTAAAGGATAAATCTTGCTGCAAATCTGCCGGCTCATAAGTAAAAACATGAGATGGATCCCGTATATACCTTCTTAGCATAGAATTATGAAACACGGGATGGATGTTCGCCATAGATGGTGGTAATGCCAATTGACAAGCCACATTTCCAACCTTCTTCAAGATCTCAAATGGTCCAATAAATCTTGGATTCAACTTCCCACGCCGACCAAATCTAATCACCCCTTTAGTTGGAGAGACCTTAAGGAAAACATGCTTTCCCACCTCAAACTCCAAATCCTTCCTTCTATTATCCGCATAGCTTTTCTAACAATCTTGAGTTGCCTTTAACCTTTGCTGAATTAGTTGAATTTTACTAGAAGTTTCTTGCACAATTTCAGGTCCAGCCAAATGTTTATCACTAGCCTCTTCCCAACACGAAGGAGATCTACAAGGCCTACCATATAAAGCCTCAAATGGAGCCATACCTATGCTTGCATGGAAACTATTATTATAGGCAAACTCCACAAGCGGTAAATGCTTCTCCCAATCACCCTTCCAATCAAGAGCACATGCTCTCAACATGTCTTCAAGAGTCTGGATTGTCCTTTTGGACTATCCATCTGTCTGTGGGTGAAATGTTGAGCTATGCTTCACTTGAGATCCAAGGGCAACCTGCAACCCTTGCCACAACCTTGAAGTAAATCTTGGGTCTCTATCCAAAATAATGGATTTTGCAACCCCATACAATCTAACAATATTATCCACATAAAGCTTGGCCAAACTCTCAACAGGCTGCTTCTTCTTCATAAGTAAGAAATGTGTGGTCTTGGAGAATCTATCCACAATTATCCAAATGGAGTCATTACCCCTAAAAGACCTGGGCAAACCTGAGACAAAATCCATGGTAACTTCTTCCCATTTCCATATCGGAATGTCAATCTTCTGCATCAAACCTGATGGCCTCTGTCGTTCTGCCTTCACCTGCTAACATGTCAAACATTTAGCCACAAAATCAACCACATCTCTTTTCATGCCTTGCCACCAAAAAGTCATTTTTAGATCTTGATACATTTTTCCACTACTTGGATGTATAGAGAACTTGGACCTGTGAGCCTCTTCTAAAATTTACTTCCTAACATCAACAATATCTGGCACACATACTCTATGCTGAAATTGGATAATACCCTCCTCGTCACGAGCAATGCCTGCCTTCCCTATCATTTCTTGCAGTCTAGGATCATCTTTCTGACCTTCCACCACACTATCTAGTAGAGAAGACCTGATAGTCAACTGAGCCACAAAAGCTTGGCACAGTTGTGACTCAACCTCCATAAAAGCACAAGCTGCATCTTCCATCATCCTCCAATCCTTCTGCATTGCTGTCCTCTTCCTGCTAAGTGCGTCGACTACCACATTAGCCTTGTCTGGGTGATAATGCAACTCAAAATCATAGTCCTTTAAGAACTCTATCCATCTCCTCTGCCTCAGATTTAGCTCCTTCTACGAGAACAAGTACTTAAGACTTTGGTGATTAGTGAATACCTCAAACTTGACACCATACAGATAATGTTGCCAAATCTTCAAAGCATGCACTACTGCTGCCAACTCTAAATCATGGGTCGGGTAGTTACGCTCATGCTCCTTTAGTTGACAAGAAGCATATGCAACCACTTTCCCATCCTGCATAAGCACACAGCCGAGCCCAATGTGGGAAGCATCAATATAGATCGTGAAGCCATCTACCCCGCTAGGTGGAACTAATACAGGTGCAGAAGTCAATCTACTCCTCAGATCTCTGAAGCTCTGCTCACATTCTTCTGACCATACAAACTTAACTCCCTTCCTTGTAAGATTGGTCAATGGTGCTACAATGGATGCAAAACTCTCTATAAAATGGAGATAATAGCCAGCTAAATCCAAGAAACTTCGTATCCCAGATGGTGATCTTGGAGTCTCCCATTCTAACGCTGCCTTTACCTTAGATGGATCCACAGCTAAACCATCTCCTGAAATCACATGCCCAAGGAAATGAACTTCATTTATCCAAAAATCACACTTAATGAATTTGGCAAACAACTTGTTCTCTCTCAAAACTTCCAGCACAGTCTTCAAATGCTCCTTGTGAGATGCTTCATCCGAAGAATATATCAAAACATCATCTATGAAAACCACTACAAAACTATCCAGATACGGTCTAAAGACCCAATTCATCAAGTCCATAAATCCTGCTGGGGCATTTGTCAAGCCAAAAGGTAGAACCAGAAACTCATAATGACCATACCGCGTCCGAAAAGCCGTCTTAGACGTGTCATCGGCCTTTATTCGGAGTTGGTGATAACCCGAACGAAGATCTATCTTAGAAAATACTGAAGCACCCTGCAATTGATCAAATAAGTCATCAATACGGGGTAAAGGATACCTGTTTTTGATTGTTACTTGATTAACCTTTTGATAGTCAATGCAAAGCCTCATCGAACCATCCTACTTCTTAACAAAAAGGACTGGAGCTCCCCATTGTGAAGAACTTGGACGAATGAAACCCTTGTCCAACAAATCCTGCAATTGCCTCCTAAGCTCCGCCAATTCTGCTGGTGCCATATGATAAGGTGCCTTGGAAATAGGAGTTGTACTTGGCATTAACTCAATAGCGAACTCAATATCTCTTTCCGGTGGCGAACCAGAAAGATCCTCGGGAAAGACGTTCGCATAATCACGAACAACTTCAATCTCCTCAATGCTTGGTGTATTAGTGTCCTTAAACACAACCACACTAGCCAAATAAGCACTGCAACCTTTACTCAACATCTTGGCCGCCTTCAATGCTAACACCACAAACTTCCCAGCCATGTTCTTGGGTAAGGGATGTAGTGCCCTAGACTTTCATTGAATTATATGATGCAATTGTGTATGTATTTAGTTGTATGTTGATCTGTGTTGAACTTGGCGTCAACATCCACTAACGTTGACTACAGTTAGAGGCATGATCCATTGCCGTCTACTGTCTGTTAACGACAGTGTAGTGTGCCATTTATTATTTTCTAGAATATTTAGTTTTTCGGGCAAGAAAGTTGACGACATGATCGATGGACGTCTACTTCATGGTCGATGGCAACAGAGGTTGACGTTAACCTGACTTGCCTATTTTTGTTGTTACCGTTCCGGGTGAGAGATTGTCGGCCGTTTCCATGCATTTAAGAGGGGGATTTGGTGCGTTTCTGATCCAATGGCTAGGATTAAGTTTGGGCTAGGCGTAGAGATCTTTATAAGACCCGGTGTTGGCCTTTGAAAGGGATTTTCGCACTATTTTTGGAAGAGAGAAAGAAGGGCCGAGAGAAGGGTTCCAGAGCTTTGCTCGGGTGATCTGAAGAGTGATGGACTAAGAAGAATCATCAAGCACCGAGGTTAGAAGCTTCTCCAAGCGGGCGAGCTCTGCTAGAAGCTGTTTCTGGATGATTGAAGTTGGAGAGGAGGATTGCCTTGTAGCCAAGGCGGGCGTCTTCGAATCCATATTCGTCACTCTAGAAGGAGGGTTAGAGGCAAGTGACATGGGGGATCGGTTTAGGATAGTTTAATCTTTAGTTTTATTATTTTTACAGATTTTTAAACCATCGAAATAACGTGCGGGAAGGGGTGTAAGTTCTGTTATTTTATGTGGAGTTCTGTGTTTTCTGGACGAATGAACTTGACGTCCATATCGACTGCTATTTAGTTTATGTAAACGACAACATCGACCGTCGTTGATTTCTTATAAACGACAACGTTTTGGACATCTACTATATGTTAATGGCGCTATGTGTCGCCGTCTACTGATATTAACGACATGATATGTGGACGTTGACTCTGTGTAAACGCCACATATTTGGCTGTTAAGTTTATCAGTGCTGTATTTTTCTGAAATCTGATCATATTTCCTCAACTGTGATACCTGCATGTATGGAGTTTTCGGTCAAGTTATATTTTGTGCAATTCAGTGCTGTTATACTATGGACAGGTCTTTACAATGATGTATGGGCTATATGTGATTGTTCCTTTTGGATTTTATTTGAATTAGTAAAAGAGAAATGAAAAGAATGCATGATTCATGTGGTAATGTTGTAGTTAGGAACTGTAATGCTATTAGATAAAACTACAGATCTGTTGTATGAAAGTTTTACATGATAACTACATGATTCTATCACTGTTATACCATGCTAAGTAGTTCATATTTATGAAGATTAATCATGGAAAATATTTACAGAGCTCAGAAAATCATGAAATTGTGCATGTGAGTGGTATGATCTGAATCAGATTTACTATCAAAATTTTGGGATTTTTAGATCACTGTGCATATTGTTATGATTTTCTGAATGGTAAAATACATATAGAATTCAATAAACATGACATTGTATATACATGATGGATTTTGATAAAAGTAGTACCATGATAGGTTTCTGTTATACAGTAGAGTTTAACTTCAGAACTGAGAAAGACATGCTATGTGATATTTCATTATCATCTTGATAAATTAAGCATGAATGTATGAAAGAGCATGATAGAATTGTATGAAAATGTAAATTGCATGATTGTATACATTAATGCATCTGAAATGAATTGGCCAATAAGACATTGCTATGATAGAGATAACTACAAGGAACTACACCATGGAATGCCCCTATGGTAATGGTTCACCTACATGAAATGACCTACATGAATCCGTGGGCAACGGATTGAAATCCTGGAGGTAGACATGTTCTACTGGTTAAGGTGGGAAGAACTTTCCCCGGTATTGCGCAATAACCTAGACTTCATCACTGCTTTGCCTAGGTGAAAAGTGAATGACTATATGCTACATGATCTCTATTAATAGTGTGGATTATGTCTTGGCAACTATATGAACTACATGATAAATGACTACATGATCTACATGTTACATGCCATATGAACTACATGTCACTTGTTATATGAACTACATGTCACTTGTTATATGAACTACATGCTACATGTTAAATTGACTTCTTGCTACATGATGAATTATTACATGTTACATGATATAGATTAAAAGAACTTGAAATTGTTTACATGTTACATGACATTGAACATATACCATGAGAATTAGATTACATGCTATGCCATAGGAACATGTTTAGATCAATTGTTATATTATGAGATGTAAGCTATATGTTATATGAATTATTTTATTTCCATGATAATTAACCATGCTTTATAAAGAATGATTGCCAAATGACTTAGAAAATGTGGATAGGAAGAGCTATATGATATCAAGGATATGAAAGATATATGTTATCATGTTTTAAACCTAATATATATTATATCTTGAACTGGCTTTCATGTGACTTGCTGGGTCTTTTAGACTCACACTTGATTAACATTTCAGGAGAGACAGAGGATACCCAGGAGTTAGTGCACACTGACTCGGAGCGTGAGGACGTGGAGGCTTAGTGCTTTGCTTGAGAGTGTTAGAGTGATCATGTATGTGAGGAAAATATGTACCTTTTATTTTATGCATTTGGACTTATGGATTGTAATAAATTTGAACTATTGCTATCTTTCCTTTATGTTTTAGACATAGTATTTGAATATGATGTTGATTGAAAAATTTGGTTCCATATTCCGTTGCATCTTGTTGGAATTAAATTGTCATTTATGTATGTCTCAATCTGTACCGTCTATTGTTGGATATGTTCCACTGTAATACCTCTATTGGATCCAATGTGAGTTGGAATAACTGTACTGGGTCTAAGAGGGGCGTTACAGAGATTGGTATCAGAGCGTTCCAAGTTGAGCATGTACATAAATGGAATATCAACACTGTGTTCATATTCTTAAGTCTGCATAAAGAGGTAGTCCAAGTTTTATGTAGAATAATAGGTTATTATAATAGATGCTTGTTTTGCAGACTATGGCTACCCGTGGACGTAGTGGAGTAGGCCCGACCCAGGGCGATGAGTCAGTGGGAGGTTCGCAGGCTCTAGCTCAGCAGGCGCAGGACCAGACAGGCGTACCTTTGCCACCCCCACCACCACTTGTGGATTATGGTGCATTAATGCAAGGACTGGTGCACGCGATGCAGACTCAGGCACAGACGGCAGTTACTTTGCAAGCGCAAGTGCAGGCTTAGGTTAGTAGATAGGAAGTGTTATCCAAGGTGTTAAATGGAAGAATTTATCTAAGAACTTGAGTTGGATGTAGGCACATGCACATGCTCACGAGGCAGGCTTTGGAGGTGTGTCGATGATGGAGCGGTTCAGGAGGATGACCCCACCTTTCTTTAAGGGGGAGAGTGATCCCATCTTGGAGGAGAGTTGGCTTCAGGAGACGGAGAAGATCTTTTGTGCTATCCGATGCGCGGAAGAGGAGAGAGTGACTTTAGCTACATTTATGCTGTAGGTAGAGAATAGTTTTCTTGAAAGGTTATGTATGTTGTTATGGTACAACTTTAGATGTATCTACCTTCTTTTGCAGGAGCGTGCCGATGTGTGGTGGTCGTCAGTACTACGCACACAGTTCCGAGATGGAGCTATGGAGGTTGCATGGGCTGAATTTGTCCGACTGTTCATGGCAAAGTATATTCCAGAGCATGTGCAGGATTGCATGGAGCAGGAGTTTCTGACATTGACCCAAGGGTTAATGAGTGTGCTTGAGTATGAGGCGAGATTTGCGGAGCTGTCAAAGTATGCACCTCACATTGTGGCAGATGAGCGGAGGAAAGTGAAGAAGTTCATCATGGGGTTGAAGCCGTCCCTGAGGACTAGGCTGGTAGCTTTTGGGCATCGATCTATGGAGGAGGCGTTGTCAGCAGCATGCATGCAGGAAGCAGAGATGGAGGTATACCTGGAAGAGAAGAGGGCTTCTTTGAAGAGGCCTGGATCAGCATTTCAACGGCAGGATAAGAAGAAGAAGGCCCCAGCATTTCAGCATAGAGCAATGGTACCAGCGAGAGTGGCTGCACCGACGTAGGGTGGAGATAAAACTGCAAAAAAGCCCTTGTGTACTCAGTGTGGGAAGCGTCATGGAGGAGAGGTCTGTTGGGTTATTTCTAAGAGATGCTTGAGGTGTAACATCTCGTGTTACCCTGACCAGTCGCCCTCCATCAAGGGTGGCGACACAGGGTATGTCGCCTTCTGAAGACGACATGTGGCTTGTCGCCTTCCAGTTGGGAAGGCGATTGGCCCTATGTCGCCTTCTCCCTTTGCTGCCAGCCGCATGCACCTTCGTCGTGTAGTGGTCTGAAGAGGAATGACAGGTGTCAGCATCTGGCAGTAAGGAGGCGGCAGGTCCTATGTCACCTTCTGGTGTCAGGCCTGCATGGCTGACACGTGGCGAGGTCGCAGGTCGACTTGACCGTTGAGCAGGGGATAGCGACATGTCCTATGTCGCCTTCAGGTTTACTGAAGGCGACGGGGCCCATGTCGCCTTCTCATGTTCAAAGGGTTAAGTGCCCAAGCCGAGAGCACAAGCCCCAGTTCGTCTCCTTGCTTGGTGAAGGCTTCTTCTCCGGCGAACTGAGGCTTGGGAGCTCCATGGAGGCTTGGGAGGAGGTTGTTGACCATCTTGCAAGGTAGGTTGCTCTTGATGGTTGGTTGTCCTTGTTCTTCCATGGTTGATCTCTCCCTCATTGTGTCTTTCCTCTTCTTGGCATGTTTGGATGCTCTTCAAGGGAGAGGAAGTGCCCGGCTCGTGGGAGGAGGTTCGTGGATCGTCGGAGCTCGGAGGTGGAGGGTTGCTGACCTACGAGAAGGGCCCTTGAGGTTGGATCTTCTTCTCGAGGTAGGGAACCCAAAACTTTCCCCTAGTTCCACTTGCTAGGATCCTCACCTCTTCCAAGCCTAGAACTTGCATGCTAGGTTGTTTTCATGCTTTGGTTATGCATGTGTGATTGTGGTGGGTTGTGTGTTTCTCTTGCATGCAATGGTTTGCCTAGAGGTTTGAGGGTTGTTCTTATGATGAGTGAGATGCATGTGAGTGTAGGTTATTGTGCATGCTTGTTGGGGTTTCTAGAGGGTGGTTTGAGCTCTTTAGAACCATGTTTAATAGCCTACATGATCCCCTCCCCACGGATGTGTTTGTAGTGTGGTTGAGGCCCTGAAGAAGGGAGCCTCGGTGTGTTGCACCCTGGTAAAGCGACACCTTTGGTGTCGCCACCCAGGTGGCGACACATCGATGCGTCGCCTTCAGGAACTCCTGAAGGCGACAGCACCTCTGTCGCCATCCTGGTAGCGACAGGAGGGCCATCGCCTTCTGCCTGTTTTCCGTTTTGGTTCCTGTTTTCCCTTGCTGACCTATCAGGTTAGTGGAGCACTGACCTGGTCGCGACAGAACCTATGTCGCGACCAGATCAGTAGGGTTGCGCCGGCCTGGGTGTCGCCATCCTGATGGCGACACCAGGCCTGTCGCTTTCTCAGGCAGAGAAGGGCTTGGCAACCTGTTCAGTGTCTTGCTTCCGCTGTGACTCAGTTTTCTTGGCACCTGTGCTGTCTCCTAGTATAGTGCTACTTCTAGTCTCTCTCTCTTCGCCCGGTGCTAGGCACTTGAGGGCTTGTCCGCGAGACAGGTTGTTACCGTTACCTGGGACCCCCGGTTCCCGCGCGCCTGTGTCAGAGGGTGTCGCTCCAGGCGGCGGGGTTTGCTCGAGTCGTTGACTTTGGTAGCAGTAGGGGAAAACGGTGGGACAGCGACGTGGTCGTTTGTGGAGCTCTCTTAGCTGAGACTGGTACGCCGGTAGTGTGTGACTCGTACGGCGCAGTTCAGCTAGTCCGTTCTCACTGCCTCACTCTACGTGGTTCCGGTACCACCTAGAGGCGTCAGGCGTGGGATCGTAGTTCGGCCAGACTACGGCAGTTGTGGTTACTTGTGGTTCCGCGTCTCACTCCGACGGAGGTGTCAGACATGGACCGTTGGTCGAGGGTAAGACGCGTGGCGCACCTGACCGGTTGACTAGAGTAGTGTACTTGTCCAGGTAGTTCACTGTCTGTGTTTACAGCTGGGTTCTTGTGGTGCCTTGGTTTACACGGGTTTTCCGGTCCCGCCGAGTGGCTTAGACCGACGACTGTGTAGTTCTTTCACGCTTCCGCACTTTACTCTGTTTAGTAGATTAGACCTTACTGCTTTATTTAATTATTGCTCTAGTCTATATGCTTGTGGAACCAGTGGGAGATTGGTAGTCCCTACTGGGCTTCTTCGTGAAGCTCACTCCCTGTTTTGCAGGTGAACTTCCAAGCAGTTCCCTCCGCGGCGTAGCGAGGAGACGGGCCCGCAGTAGTCGGCATCTCTAGCGGCAGTGTTTCCCCCAGTTCCGTACTTCACCCTCGGGTATGCCCCTAAGGGACGTGTTATTCCTTTTCCGTTCTGCACTTGTACTTTTACTACTTTGGGACTTGTACTAGACTTGCATGTTGTGTTAGACTTCTTCTTGCACTAGTTGGTACATTCTTAGTACAGTCGTTGTTATTTACTTTCCGTCACATATCTCGTTAGACCGATCCGTTAGCCCTTCCGGGTCTCCGGACCCGTGGGCGGCGGTGCCGACGGTCGGTTCCTTGGTGGGAGCCGGGGACCCGGGCGCCGGGGCCGTTACAGTGGTATCAGAGCAAGGGGTCTATCAAGACTTGTGGTGGAAATGAGTAATGACGTAAAGTCCCTTAGAAAGTATAAGTGAACACTGCTAGCCGCCGGAGTCTTAAGTGTCAATAACTAAATCTGGTTGTTTTGCAGATCATGCCTCCACGCACTCGCAGGCAGGCTCATAACTTGGTGGAGCGTCAGGAGACTGAGTCGGACAGTTCGGTTGCTGCCGAGCAGGTGCCGTTCGGTGCTCAGCCCCAGCAGTTCGAGCAGTCTGACGACCCGTTGCTGCAGGGAGGACCGCATCAGCAGTGGTATCCACCTGCGCCCCCGCCGGCCGTCATGGAGCAGTGGTGGAGAGCGATGCTTCAGGGTCCGTGGCAGTACCCGCCGCAGCAGCAGTACCAGCCGTACCAGCAGATGCCAGCAGGAGGTCAACAGTTTGCAGAGATGGCAGCAGAGGAGCAGCCACCACCGACCCCGCAGGTAGCACCGGTTCAGCCAGAGGTACCACCCGTGGTTCAGCAGCAGACTCCAGCAGCAGCAGCAGCACCTGAGGACCGCACCGTGCTTCTGGAGAGGTTCCTTCGTCTTCGACCTCCTACGTTTGTAGGCGACCGCGATCCGGATAGAGCAGAGAGTTGGGTCCATGAGCTCGAGCGCACCTTCGAGACCATGGACTGTGCAGAGTTGGATCAGGTTTGTTTGGCAGTATATCAGCTGAAGGGGTCAGCCCATGAGTGGTGGCGAGCAGTGAGGCTGATCAGGTTTCAGGGCAGGAGGTTGGAGCAGATCTCTTGGCAACAGTTTCTCGAGGCTTCCTCGGCGAGTACCTTCCCGACTATGTCTGCTGGGAGAGGAGGGACTTGTTCCACAAGTTAGTCCAGGGGGACTCAACCGTGGGACAGTACCATCAGAGGTTTCTACAGCTACTTCGGCACGTCCCCCACGTGGCAGCTAGTGAGCAGGCTCGTACTGAGCGGTTCATTAGCGGGCTACGTCCCGACTTGAGGTGGGCCATGGCTGGTCACCTCTGCGACACCTTGTCAGTAGCAGTGGCGAGAGCTACGGCCCTGGAGCGGGAGTGTCGGTTTCAGCCGCAGCAGAGTGGAGGTTCAGGGAAATCTTCTCCGTACCAGTGCCCCGCAGGCAGTAGGGGGAGTGTGTCTTCTTCTTCATCTTCGGGGACAGGCGGTGCTGGCCTGACTACGAAGTTGAAGAAGTTGTTCACTCGTGGAGGCAGGCGTCACTCGCAGCAGCAGAGGCGTCAGACCTTGCAGTTTCCAGCAGAGCAGTCCGTCCAGCAGGGAGCAGAGCAGAGCCAGCAGGGTTCGGGTTGTTACCACTGCGGGCAGGAGGGGCACTTCAGGCGAGAGTGTCCGTTGAGGCAGCAGCAGGAGCAGCACCAGCAGGCACCTCAGGCGCAGTACCGTCCACCCCAGCCACCTCAGCGCCAGCAGCAGTACCAGGGTCAGCAGCAGCAGCGTCCGCAGCAGCAGCAGCAGCGTCCGCAGCAGCAGCCTCAGCGAGGTCGTGGACGCGGTCGGGTGATGAACATCACCAGAGAGGAGGCGGAGGCCTCTAATCTGGTCGTCGGTACGATTCCCATCCTTGGTAGAGCTGCTAGAGTTTTGATTGATCCGGGTGCTACGCACTGTTTTGCTTCAGAGGAGTTCTTTGCTACTTTGACCGAGTTTGCTCCGGAGCGGACCTGCGACCTAGCTGTTGAGCTTCCGACGGGTGACTTCGTTCGTACCCTTGGTTACTTGGAGGGTGTCACCGTCGAGGTGCAGGGCCACCAGCTACCAGCCAGACTGTTTGCCTTGCAGCTCCACGACTTCGATGCCATTTTGGGCATGGACTGGTTAGAGGCACACTCTGCTTTGGTAGATTGTCAGCGGAAGACCGTGCGGTTCGAGTTACCTGGAGCACCTGTGCTTTGCTTCCGAGGTACCTGGTCTGTCCGCCGACCCTTTGTTTCTTTCTGTAGAGCTCGGCGTCTTATCCGAGACGGTTGTGTTGCTTTCCTGGCTTCCGTTTGTGCCTCGGATTCGGGTGAGTTGGTTGTTTCTGACGTGCCGGTTGTTTGTGAGTTTGCTGACGTGTTTCCGGAGGATCTACCTGGGTTGCCGCCTGAGCGGGAGGTAGATTTCTCCATTGAGTTGCTTCCGGGGACGATGCCTGCGTCCAAGGCACCGTACCGGATGGCGCCGGCGGAGCTGCGGGAGTTGAAGCGCCAACTAGAGGAGTTGCTTGCGTTGGGCTTCATTCGTCCTAGCCGCTCGCCGTGGGGAGCGCCTGTGTTGTTTGTGAGGAAGAAGGATGGTAGCCTGAGAATGTGTATTGATTATCGTCAGCTGAATCAGGTTACCGTGAAGAATAAGTATCCTTTGCCCAGGATCGATGATTTGTTTGACCAGTTGCAGACAGCTTCAGTGTTCTCGAAGATCGACTTGAGGTCGGGTTACTACCAGTTGCGGATTCGGGAGTCAGACGTTCCGAGATCAGCCTTTCGCACCCGCTACGGCCACTTCGAGTTTGTCGTGATGCCTTTTGGGCTCACGAATGCCCCAGCAGCGTTCATGGAGATGATGAACAGTGTTTTCAGCGAGTACCTGGACCGGTTCGTGGTGGTGTTCGTCGACGACATCCTGGTGTACTCAGCGACGGCGGAGGAGCACGAGGTTCACTTGAGGCTGGTGTTGCAGACTTTGAGGAGTCACCGACTTTATGCCAAGTTCAGCAAGTGTGAGTTTTGGCTAAAGGAGGTGCACTTCCTTGGGCACGTTGTTTCTGGTGCAGGTGTGGCGGTTGATCCCGCCAAGGTTGAGGCCGTTGTTTCTTGGGGCCAGCCCACTTCAGTTGCTGAGGTTCGCAGTTTCCTGGGGCTGGCAGGCTACTACAGGAGTTCGTGCAGGACTTCGCCAGAGTTGCAGAGCCTTTGACCCGTTTGACCAGCGGGAGACCCGGTTTGTGTGGACGACAGAGTGCGAGCAGAGTTTCCAGGAGCTGAAGAGTCGGCTGACTTCAGCTCCGATCCTTGTTGTTCCTTCTGGCACTGGCGGCTTTGTTGTCTACACAGACGCTTCGGGTACTGGTTTGGGTGCTGTGTTGATGCAGCACGGTCGAGTAGTTGCCTATGCTTCTCGTCAGCTGAAGAAGCATGAGCAGAACTACCCGACGCACGACCTGGAGCTTGCAGCGGTCGTGTTTGCCTTGAGGTTGTGGAGGCACTACTTGTACGGTGAGGTGTTCGAGGTCTTCACCGACCACCGCAGCTTACAGTATGTCTTCACGCAGAGGGATCTCAACCTCAGGCAGCGCAGGTGGCTCGAATACTTGAAGGACTATGACTTTAGTCTTTCCTATCACCCAGGGAAGGCTAATGTCGTGGCAGATGCTTTGAGTAGGAGAGCCCACCTGAGTTCTTTGTTGGTTAGACACTGGAGACTCCTGGAGGACGCCGCTCAGAGTGTGTTTGTACCGTCGAGCCTCCGGGAGAGGGCAGTGGCAGCCGTCCTGACCGTTCGTCCGTGGATTTTTCAGCAGGTACTTGAGGCTCAGAGAGCAGACGAGGACTTGGAAGACGTGTTGCAGTTGCCCGAGGTAGCACTGGACGAGGACAGCGAGGTTCGTTTCCGAGGCAGACTCTACGTTCCAGAGGACGCCAGGGAGGAGGTACTGTCCGAGGCTCACCGGTCGCGATACTCTATTCATCCAGGCTCTACCAAGATGTATCATGATGTGAGGGTACTCTTTTGGTGGCCGGGGATGAAGAGAGATATCACTGAGTTTGTTTCGCGCTGCCTTACCTGCCAACAGGTAAAGGCAGAGCACCAGCGTCCTGGTGGTGAGTTGCAGTCGCTTCCCATTCCAGTGTGGAAGTGGGAGCATATCACCACGGACTTTGTTTCTGGCTTACCTCGTACCTCTCAGGGGCACGACAGTGTTTGGGTCATCGTTGACAGGTTGACGAAGACCGCTCGCTTTCTTCCAGTCAGAGCAGCTTGGCCAGTTGACAGACTTGCTCGGTTGTTTGTGGACAGAGTGGTACCTTTGCACGGAACCCCGGTCTCTATTGTCTCAGATAGAGATCCGAGGTTCACTTCTCGTTTCTGGCGCAGCTTTCAGCAGGCACTTGGCACTGAGCTGAGGCTGAGTTCGGCGTACCACCCACAGACAGACGGGCAGTCTGAGCGGACCATACAGACCCTCGAGGACTTGTTGAGAGCGTGTTGCCTAGACTGGGGCGGCACGTGGGAGTCGCACCTTCCCATGGTGGAGTTTTCTTATAATAATAGCTTTCACTCCAGCATCGGGATGGCGCCCTACGAGGCTCTGTATGGTCGGCCGTGCAGGACACCGTTGCACTGGCACGAGGTTGGTGAGAGGCAGTTGCTGGGTCCGGAGCTAGTTCAGCAGTGTGCAGACACAGTGAGGCTGATCCAGCAGAGGTTGCAGACAGCGCAAAGCAGACAGAAGAGCTACGCCGACGTCCGCAGGAGACCGCTTCAGTTCGAGGTTGGCGACAGAGTGTTCCTTCGGATCTCGCCTACCAAAGGCGTTCTCAGGTTTGGGAAGAAGGGCAAGCTCAGCCCGAGGTTTGTTGGCCCTTTTTCCATCCTGGAGCGTGTGGGCGAGGTCGCTTACCGGTTAGCCCTTCCGTCTGAGTTGGCAGGTGTTCACGACGTCTTCCACGTTTCGCAGCTGAGGAAGTACATGCCAGATCCGTCGCATGTGCTCGACTACTCGCAGCTTGAGGTCGCCCCCGACTTGTCCGTGCCGGAGTACCCAGTCAGCGTGGTGGACCGCAGAGTGCAGCAGCTTCGCAGGAGGAGTATCCCATTCGTCAAGGTGAATTGGGAGCACCGCGCTGGTGGCGAGGCCACTTGGGAGCGTGAGGACGAGATGCGGGAGCAGTTTCCTTACTTGTTCGAGTGACAGGTACGCAGTTTTACTTTTGCTTCCCTAGTTTCGCCCTGAATTTCGAGGACGAAATTATTTTTTTGTTGGTTAGATTGTAACATCCCGTGTTACCCTGACCAGTCGCCCTCCATCAAGGGTGGCGACACAGGGTATGTCGCCTTCTGAAGACGACATGTGGCTTGTCGCCTTCCAGTTGGGAAGGCGACTGGCCCTATGTCGCCTTCTCCCTTTGCTGCCAGCCGCATGCACCTTCGTCGTGTAGTGGTCTGAAGAGGAATGACAGGTGTCAGCATCTGGCAGTAAGGAGGCGACAGGTCCTTTGTCGCCTTCTGGTGTCAGGCCTGCATGGCTGACACGTGGCGAGGTCGCAGGTCGACTTGACCGTTGAGCAGGGGATAGCGACATGTCCTATGTTGCCTTCAGTTTACTAAGGCGACGGGGCCCATGTCGCCTTCTCATGTTCAAAGGGTTAAGTGCCCAAGCCGAGAGCACAAGCCCCAGTTCGTCTCCTTGCTTGGTGAAGGCTTCTTCTCCGGCGAACTGAGGCTTGGGAGCTCCGTGGAGGCTTGGGAGGAGGTTGTTTGACCATCTTGCAAGGTAGGTTGCTCTTGATGGTTGGTTGTCCTTGTTCTTCCATGGTTGATCTCTCCCTCATTGTGTCTTTCCTCTTCTTGGCATGTTTGGATGCTCTTCAAGGAGAGAAGTGCCCGGCTCGTGGGAGGAGGTTCGTGGATCGTCGGAGCTCGGAGGTGGAGGGTTGCTAACCTACGAGAAGGGCCCTTGAGGTTGGATCTTCTTCTCGAGGTAGGGAACCCAAACCTTTCCCCTAGTTCCACTTGCTAGGATCCTCACCTCTTCCAAGCCTAGAACTTGCATGCTAGGTTGTTTTCATGCTTTGGTTATGCATGTGTGATTGTGGTGGGTTGTGTGTTTCTCTTGCATGCAATGGTTTGCTTGAGGTTTGAGGGTTGTTCTTATGATGAGTGAGATGCATGTGAGTGTAGGTTATTGTGCATGCTTGTTGGGGTTTCTAGAGGGTGGTTTGAGCTCTTTAGAACCATGTTTAATAGCCTACATGATCCCCTCCCCACGGATGTGTTTGTAGTGTGGTTGAGGCCCTGAAGAAGGGAGCCTTGGTGTGTTGCACCCTGGTAAAGCGACACCTTTGGTGTCGCCACCCAGGTGGCGACACATCGATGCGTCGCCTTCAGGAACTCCTGAAGGCGACAACACCTCTGTCGCCATCCTGGTAGCGACAGGAGGGCCGTCGCCTTCTGCCTGTTTTCCGTTTCGATTCCTGTTTTCCCTTGCTGACCTATCAGGTTAGTGGAGCACTGACCTGGTCGCGACAGGACCTATGTCGCGACCAGATCAGTAGGGTTGCGCCTGCCTGGGTGTCGCCATCCTGATGGCGACACCAGGCCTGTCGCCTTCTCAGGCAGAGAAGGGCTTGGCAACCTGTTCAGTGTCTTGCTTCCGCTGCGACTCGTTTTCTTGGCACCTGTGCTGTTTCCTAGTACAGTGCTACTTCTAGTCTCTCTCTCTTCGCCCGGTGCTAGGCACTTGAGGGCTTGTCCGCGAGACAGGTTGTTACCGTTACCTGGGACCCCCGGTTCCCGCGCGCCTGTGTCAGAGGGTGTTGCTCCAGGCGGCGGGGTTTGCTCGAGTCGTTGACTTTGGTAGCAGTAGGGGAAAACGGTGGGACAGCGACGTGGTCGTTTGTGGAGCTCTCTTAGCTGAGACTGGTACGCCGGTAGTGTGTGACTCGTACGGCGCAGTTCAGCTAGTCCGTTCTCACTGCCTCACTCTACGTGGTTCCGGTACCACCTAGAGGCGTCAGGCGTGGGACCGTAGTCCGGCCAGACTACGGCAGTTGTGGTTACTTGTGGTTCCGCGTCTCACTCCGACGGGAGGTGTCAGACATGGACCGTTGGTCGAGGGTAAGACGCGTGGCGCACCTGACCGGTTGACTAGAGTAGTGTACTGTAGCTAGTGTACTTGTCCAGGCAGTTCACTGTCTGTGTTTACAGCTGGGTTCTTGTGGTGCCTTGGTTTACACGGGTTTTTCGGTCCCGCCGAGTGGCTTAGACCGACGACTGTGTAGTTCTTTCACGCTTCCGCACTTTACTCTATTTAGTAGATTAGACCTTACTGCTTTATTTTAATTATTGCTCTAGTCTATATGCTTGTGGAACCAGTGGGAGATTGGTAGTCCCTACTGGGCTTCTTCGTGAAGCTCACTCCCTGTTTTACAGGTGAGACTTACAGCAGTTCCCTCCGCGGCGTAGCGAGGAGACGGGCCCGCAGTAGTCGGCGTCTCTAGCGGCAGTGTTTCCCCCAGTTCTGTACTTCACCCTCGGGGTATGCCCCTAAGGGACGTGTTATTCCTTTTCCGTTCTGCACTTGTACTTTTACTACTTTGGGACTTGTACTAGACTTGCACGTTGTGTTAGACTTCTTCTTGCACTAGTTGGTACATTCTTAGTACAGTCGTTGTTATTTACTTTCCGTCACATATCTCGTTAGACCGATCCGTTAGCCCTTTCGGGTCTCCGGACCCGTGGGCGGCGATGCCGACGGTCGGTTCCTTGGTGGGAGCCAGGGACCCGGGCGCCGGGCCGTTACATGAGGTGTGGTGACAAGAACCACAAGATCCGAGATTGTCCAAAGATGGCATAGCAGAGTGCAGCGGCAGCGGCGCCAGCAGCAGCTAGACCGGCACAGAGAGCAGCAGGGAGACCGAGGCTCAAGCTCGAGTGTTCTCTTTAGCGAGAGACGAGGCAAAGTTGGCAGAGCACGTCATAGAAGGTACGGTTTTGATTATGGGAATGCATGCTCGGGTTTTGTTTGATACTAGTGCTACGCATAGCTTTATTTCTGAAAGGTTTGTGGAGGTTTTGATGAAGGAGAGTGGTTTGGTTCCGGAAGTGTTGGAGGTTCCTTTGTCTGTTCATACTCCAGCCGGGACTATGTTGACTGGGTAGTGTTTTTCTTCTCTTCATGTGAATATTGAAGAGCGGGTTTTGCCTGTTAGCTTCTATCTATTGAAGATGAAGGATTCTGATGCTATCTTGGGCTTAGACTG
The DNA here is from genome assembly GCA_014218235.1 of Colocasia esculenta. NCBI lineage: Eukaryota > Viridiplantae > Streptophyta > Magnoliopsida > Alismatales > Araceae > Colocasia > Colocasia esculenta. Next base: position 2,979,999 of record CM024766.1, on the reverse strand, counting down.
GCTTGAGGAGCATTATGCCCTTATGGATTGCAGGAGGAAGATTATCATTTTCCGGATTCCTGGTGAGGAGGAGTTTGTTCATCCCTTACCCAAGAGCATGTCGGGTAAGTTCGTGATTTCAGCCCTGAAGGCAGCTCGGATGTTGAGCAAGGGTTGTGATGGCTTTCTTGCTAGTGTGGTGGTATCCGAAGATTCGAAGAAGGTCTTGTCCGTGGAGAATATTGATATTTTCCGAGATTTCAGTGATGTCTATCCTGAAGATTTGTCTGGTTTGCCCCCTGCAAGGGAGATTGAGTTTGGCATTGAGTTGATACCTGGCACAACACCTATTTCTATTTCTCCTTATCGTATGGCACCAGTGGAAATGGCGGAATTGCGGAAGCAACTGCAAGAATTGCTTGATAAAGGTTTTATTCGGCCGAGTGTATCACCTTGGGGAGCACCTGTACTTTTTTGTGAAGAAGAAGGATGGGTCGATGAGGCTGTGTATTGACTATCGCAAGCTCAATCAGGTGACTATTAAGAACAAGTATCCTTTACCTCGTATTGATGATTTATTTGACCAGTTGCGTGGAGCTTCGGTGTTCTCTAAGATCGATCTTCGTTCTGGCTATCATCAACTCCGAATCAAGCCGGAGGATGCTTCTAAAATGGATTTTAGGATGAGATATGGTCATTATGAGTTCCTTGTCTTGCCATTTGGTTTAACAAATGCTCCAGCAGTTTTCATGGACTTGATGAACAGAGTCTTTTGGCAGTATCTTGATTCTTTTGTGGTGGTTTTCATTGACGATGTGCTGATCTACTCACCTGATGAGGAGACTCATAGAGAGCATCTGTGGATTGTGCTTGAAGTCTTGAGGGAGCACAAGCTGTATGCCAAATTCAGTAAGTGTAACTTCTGGATGAAGGATGTCCATTTCTTGGGGCATGTCATCTCTGGAAATGGTGTATCTGTAGATCCGGCTAAGGTGGAAGCTGTCCTTGACTGGGAGACACCAAGATCATCTGCTGACATCAGGAGTTTCCTTGGATTGTGTAACATCCTGTTACCTTTAAGGGTTAGCTCTCTCGGCCGAGGTCGCGACAGGTAGACCCGTCGCGTTCTGAAGGCGAGTTAGGTGACCGTCGCGTTCAGGTTTGGAATGCGCCGGCCGCCCCTGTCGCGATAGGGCTCTAACAGCATACTCTCCTTTTGTCATTTTGCTGTCTGGACAGTGGAGACACGTGTCGGCTTGCATGCATGAACGCGACATACTGGCCCGTCGCGATCATGTGTCAGGTTTGCATGCAAGCCACGTGTCATGTTTGACCGCCAGGGCTGCAGGCGCATTGAGATCGCAACGTAGGAGACCATCTCGTTAAGGTTGGTAACATGACGGCCACCCCTGTCGCGTTCTCAACGTCTGTGCTTAAGTGCTTCAGCTCGAGAGCAGAACCCCCATTTGGCCCTTTTGCCTATGTTCTTCCTCTCCTGCGATTCTTGTGGCTTGGCTGCTCCGAGGGGAGCTTGGGGAAGGCTTGTGGTGTGTGTGGTGTTTGGTGAAGGTAAGTGCATGGTTTGTTTGTGTTGGTGGGTGTGAAATATGTGCTTCCCCCTCTCACTATCTTCTCCTTCCCCTTCTCTGTGGCATGCACCTTGGTTTCTCTCCATCGTCTTGTGAAGGGTGTGCTCGGCTCGTGGGAGGCGGCTCTTGGAGCGTTGGAGCTCGGAGGTGGAGGGGTGCAATCCTACGAGAAGGCCCATCTTGGGTGGATCTTCATATTGAGGTAGGGACCCCCAAACCATCCCCTAGTTCTACCATGCTAGGGCCAAACCCTCTTCTCTAAGCCTAGACTCCATGATTAGGAGGTGCATTGTGCTTTGTGATCCATGTGGTTGGCTTGTGATGTTTGGTTTATGCTTTGGAGGGGTGTTTTGTAGTGAGGGTTTTCATGGTGCATGTGAGGAATCTAGAGTGTAGATCTCTTCTTTAGCATGCATGGGGTTTCCTAAGGGTGGCTTGGTACTATTTAAGCTGTTTTCATCATGTGACATGATCCCCTCCCCGTGTTTTATCAATTTGGTGCTTTTGGGATGGTAGGAGTTGCCCTGTTTGAGCACTCGGCTGAGGTCGCGACGGGTTTCCCAGTCGCGACCTGGTCGTGATGTATCATTGCATCGGGTTCTCGTGAACACGCCCCAGCCCCTGTCGCGTCTAGCAAACGCGACGGGTACGTGGCAGCGTTCAAGACTTTGGGGTCTCGTCGGATCGCGACCGCCGTCTCCGTCGCGATGAGATCGTGACGTGGTACGTGTCGTGTAAGGCCCTAGGATTTGACTCTATTATATAGGAGTTTGATTGTGTGAGAAATGGATGTTTGTATGTGTAGATGTATGCATGTGTATATAAATAAACTATTTGATGTATTGTTGTAAATATATATATATATATATATATATATATATATATATATATATATATATATATATATTGTATATATATTATTCATTTTTATTGCATGAATGGTATTCATTTCTAATGTATACATTGTATATTCCATGTATATGCATTGAGTGAATATAGTTTTCTGCAGTTTTAAGTTCTGGCCAAACGACCTATTGGCGTCAACATAGGTTGACGTTAATAGGGAGTCAGCGGCCATATCGATGGACGCCAACTCCATATTGGCGGCCAGTGATGTTGACGTTAGCCTCCCAGATCTGTTGCATCTTCAGATCTAGAAACGTCCGTGAAAACCTCGCCTCTTGTTTAAGAAACTGTTCTCAATGGTCACCTAGCCTTACCTAAATGCATATCCAACCCTTAGCCCTATAAAAATACCCATCTCCGGCTAGATCTGACCCTTTTGACTCTCTTGAGAAAAATCCTAAACTCTTGTGCGAAAACCTGACTTTGGTGGATTCGATTGTGCGTTCTGGTGCGATTTCGGGCGAGCGATTGCATCTAGTGGATTCTTGGAACGTCAAAGTTCATCTTCCCAGCCCCGGCGTACTTCAAAGATCATCACAGAAGCCAGATCAGGAGAGATTTGGGGACTCTTTGGCTCAGGCTGAGGAGGGCTTCTCCGACTTAAATCTTTGATTTTGGATTTTTCTGAAGGCAAGTAAACCCTCCACACTATTCATACATATGTCTAGTAGGTCCTAGGCTATTTTTCGGAATTTTGTTCGAGTCCTGGAACCCCTTCATTCGACTTTTGAGTTCAGTCTGTGTTTTGCACAGACAAGAACTTAACGGCACCATTTGCTGCCGTTAAGATCCGAGGTTAGCGGCCACCTATGTTGCTGTCAACCGGGTAAGCGGCCACACCCTTGCCGTTGAGTTCTTCAAGCAAGAACAGTGTGCTGTTTGCCCCTTTATAATTTATTTTTTGAATTTCTACGCATGAGGATATACTGTAAATTTTATATGCTATGTAATACTTCGAGTGGATGATGTTGTGAAATTTTTATTGAATATTCTATTTATTAAAATTCTTGAAATGTATGTCAGACAGGTTTTTTTTTTCCAACCTTGAAAATTTCTGATTGTGTGATCCATGTGGAATTTGGATGTTAGAGAATTTCTGTACAATGTCTATAGGTATCAGTTCATGCCATGAGAGTTTGGAAATTTTATGATATCTGTGTAAATAGTTATATTTTCTAAACTGTAAATCAGTGAGCATGCATTATCGGTTTTAAATCTCTAATAAATTGTATGATGTAAAATAAATTCTCAAAATTGCATGTAATATCATGACTGTTGGTCACATATTTTAGAATAGATAAATATGCATATGGCACTGTGTACCATGCTTAATTGATGACTTCATAATTAGGCAGAATGCATGTTTTATTTATCATAATTGTGTATGATTTTGAAAAATGTGAAATTGGATATGCATGATGTTTAACCTGTAAACAATCTGTGGTTAAATTTCATGTGAATTGGACAACAGTAAGTACTAATTTGATTATTATATGTTGAAATAACTAGTTAAAGTATGTTTAGAGTAATTAGTGATAAATTAGATAATTACAGTAGGATTTATGATTGAATTGTAACTGTTTAACTTTGTAAACAGTAGTACTTGTAGATGGCATTTTTCCTTGACTCTCCGGAAAACACTCGTCCCACGACGGGAAATACAGAATTTAAAAAGAAAATGTTGTGATGAAGTATGGAAATGGGGATGAGGACGTGGAAATAAAAAAAACGAACGTGCGTGTGTGCACGAGGAATGTGTCGCGATCGCCAGATGCACGTGGGCACCGGAGGTAACGGGCGGAAGGGAAATGACGCGATGTACTTACCTCCGACCGAAGAAAAAGCGTGGGAATGTGCGGTGGATTCTCCTTCCTTCTTACGCCGGCCGGCCAACGTAGAAGATTTGATCCGGTTACCTTGCAAAAGGAGAAACAACAAGAAAATGTGTGAAAGTGGAGGTTAGACTGTGAAGCGTAGTAAATGTAAATGGAGTGGAGTATGGAAAAACATGTAAATGAAGAGTAACACACCTCGTGGAGGTGGTGTTAAACCCCTAGGAAGTGGGTAGGTAAAAGAAATGCTATGTGTGTGTGTGGTGTGTAGATGTGTGCAATGCATGTTCGAAAAAAGGGAAATTGAAGGAGGGGAAGAGGTGGAATGGCAGCGTAGCCCGATGACAAAGTGTGGAGAGGACAGAAGAGATGCCGGTGTAGCATTCCCCCGCCATGCCCCAACACTCAGAAGCTCTGGTTTGCGAAGGAGATGATGCGACAGCGACATATGCGTTGCGTCCCGCCTCCGGAACACGAGCTTCGATCCGATAGAATCCCGCCTTAGAGGTTTGGAGAATTGAAGTACCGGGGGTCGGGTGGAATCGCCAGGGCTTCGCCTGGTTGGGATGGATGCAAATGAGTCCCCCGGGTCTGTATTATACAAAATTGCGTCCAATTTAGTGAAAGTCTATTACGACTGAAAGGCGTCCGCCTGACGGCATGATTCATAAGACGCTTGATTTGCGCACGATTAGACATTTCATGATGATCATAGCTGTAAGCTAGGTTCTGAATCGCGTCTGGGTGGCTGGCCGCGTTTTCTTAGGCAAATCGAATCTTTCACAAAATCCGATCCTTGATTTGATACTTATAAAATGCGGTGAGCCGCTCAGACGCGCTTCAAACAGACATCATGATTGCCGACATGGCGTCCATTAAATGGAGCTGACAGGGCGCGGTCAGAATCTTTGACTTTAAATTACGGCGAGTCGGTAGGACGCGCATTAAATGCGTCTATTGTATCTGACGCGGATCAGCACCCGAAAAGGGCGTCCGCTGTGTTGGCCGCGAATAAATGAAGCTCAACAGACCCTTGGGAATAAATCTCAAAAAAAAAATCCTAGAAAATTATAGAAGAATAGGAAAATCACTTAAGAGGTTAATGGAGAAGAGCCACTTCGAGGCATCGCGGTATAACATGGAATTTGCTCGATGTGCTGCCAAATTGGCATGTCTACAGTACCATGTTAGGTAACCTGAATCATGTGCAAGTATGCGAATATAGAACTAATGTGTTAAATGGTATGAAAATAGTGTGTGTTTAAAATGGGAAAAATGTGTAAATGTGCCATGGGTGACACTGCTACCTTAGAGGGCTGAGGAACTGTACCGTAGTAAAGTACCTACGGGAAGGTTCATATGAGTATGAGATCCCATGGGCATTGGGATAAAATCCTGGAGGTTTTAAAATGGGGAAAATGTGTAAATGTGCCATGGGTGACACTGCTACCTTAGAGGGCTGAGGAACTGTACCGTAGTAAAGTCCCTACGGGAAGGTTCATATGAGTATGAGATCCCATGGGCATTGGGATAAAATCCTGGAGGTGGACAAGTACCACTGGTTAGGGTGGAGAGTGCTTCTCCCGGTTCTGCGCAGTAACTAAGGTCTATCACTATATTGCCTAGGTGATAGATATGTGTGTGATGAGATAAGTGTGTGTCCTTCTAGAGGTGGTTTGGACTATGTGTCACGACATTTAAATGAGAGAAATATGAGTATGAGTATGTGAAATGTGAATGTGTAAATGTGTAAGTGATATTGTGAATATGTGAAAGTAACATGAGAGCATGTGAATCTTTATGAATGTGCTAAATCATGTAAAACAACAAGCTATATGTGTATAAAAGTATGCCATGCATGTGAGAATGCTCATAAAATTCATGCTAGGATTATCTTTTCCGTTATGTGTAAAACCCGTGCTTACCTTGCTTTTATATTATAGCATGAATAGAATAAATTATGCCTTGAGTTAGCATGTTAAAAATTTTTTGGTAGAAAGCCTGTGATAGGTTTATTTATTGCGTAAGAAACATAAACCATGTACCATGTATTATAAATTGTTGTAGTATCATGTTTAGGTTTTCTTAAAAGATTGTTTAATCCATGCTACATGTATTAGTTATTTTGTTTAAATGTAAAGTGTCCATGTGGTGTATGTATGTTTAATGTGAATGTAAATTACTTGTTGAGTCTTTTAGACTCACTCTTGCTTCAGCGTACAGGTGCAGATATTCCTACTTCTTCTGAGGAGATAGTCAAGAGTGACTCGGAGCGTGAGTAGGAGACCTTTGTGGAGAATTGTACTTTTGTACCTTTCATTTTCATAGTATGTAATAAAGGAGGATTTGTATTACATTTGAGATTATGTAATTTATTGTAGTTGCAAGTTGTGGACAATGTAATTTATTTTAAATTTCTCAGTTATGGAATGGTTAGTTTCCTTTTGTACTATATAGACTGTGGATAAATGTGGATGATGGAATAAGATGTTATTTCTATTTCTTTCCTATTTCCTCCGTTATGTGTTCATATTTATGTACGTCTCGACCTATTGAATGTGTTGGTAAATGTCCCACTATGGCGATACTTTCTATATCGATGTGGGTTGGTAAACCGTACCGGTATAAAGAGGGTCGTTACAGAGATTGGTATCAGAGCTACAGGTTGAGATAGTACATGAATATGCATATACCATCATCTTCATTGTATGCTAAGTCTTTATAGATTGTCCAAATAGTTAGGAATTAGATAGTTTAGTTCCTAATCAGGATTAAATTGTTTTGCAGGCTATGGCTTCTCGAGGTAGGCGTGGTTTTTCTGCTCGTGAGGATGAGTAGAGGAGAGAGTTGAGCCTAGGCGTGAGGATCAGGCCCCAGCACCCCAGGGTCCTGTGCTTCCTCCACCGCCACTAGTGGATTATGGAGTGTTCATGCAAGGTCTAGTTCAGGCCATGCAGACGTAGGCCCATACTCAGGCTGCACTCCAAGCTCAGCTGGAGGCTCAGGTTAGATCAATAAGATAGAGTAGTCTGTTTTATTTAAATTATGTGTTTTCTATGTTGCTATATTGTATATGTGTGTCTTATGTTGTTTGTTGTAGCAGGCTCAGGTGCCAGTTCCCCAGGCTCATGACCATGGTGGACCCTCCATCATGGAAAAGTTCAAGAGTATGGCTCCACCCTCTTTTAAGGGGGAGAGTGATCCGTTGCTTGCAGAGAGCTAGATAAGGGAGATTGAAAAGATCTTCCGAGCGATTAGGTGTGCTGAGGATGACAAGGTCACTTTAGCCACCTATATGCTACAAGTATGTGTAAATTGTTTATATATTTATTTCTTTAAGCCTAGATTGTCTGGATTGGTCCTTATGGAATGTTTTGGCAGGAGCGAGCCGATGTGTGGTGGTCCTCGTTGCTTCGTACCAGATTTGAGGACGGTGCTGTTGAGGTTGCTTGGGACGAGTTCGTGAGGCTCTTTCGGGCCAAGTTCGTTCCAAAGCATATCTAAGACAAGATGGAGCAGGAGTTCCTCTCCTTGACTCAGGGCTCCATGACTGTACTGGAGTACGATGCCAGGTTTGCCGAGCTATCAAAGTATGCCCCTCATATCGTGGCTGATGAGCGTAGGAAGGCGAAGAAGTTCGTGATGGGTCTGAGGCCATCACTGAGGACGAGGTTGGTGGCATTTGACCATCATACCTTCGATGAGGCTCTTAGTGCGGCTTGCCGGCAGAAAGGAGAGATGGAGCAGTATCTTGAGGAGAAGAAGGCTTCGTAGAAGAGGCCTGCAGCTCCATTCCAGAGGCAGAAGAAGAAGAAGGCGGCGTATCAGTCACCACAACGTTCCGTAGTATCCGACAGTCGTCAGGTATCTTCTCAGCATTCCCCCAGAGGCAAGAAGGAGTGTCCTCATTGCGGGAGGGCACATGGTGGTACAGAGTGTTGGAAGATGGCGGGGAAGTGCTTGAAGTGTGGGAGCAGCGAGCATAAGATAAAGGATTGTCCCAGACTTCAGCGGGGAGTCCAGCGCGGACCAGCTCCAGCAGCGGCAGCAGCAGCAGCGCCAGCGATAGGTCGACCAGGGAGACCTCGAGCCCCAGCTCGAGTGATTGCGTTAGCTCGTGAGGACGCCGAGCAGGCAGAGCATGTTACCGAAGGTACAGTTCTTTTCATGGGTGTGCACGCTCGAGTTTTATTTGATACGGGTGCCACTCACTCGTTCATTTCCGAGTGTTTTGCTAGGCAGTTAGCTTTAGAGTCAGGATTAGAGTCTGAGGAGTTAGAAGTCCCCTTGTCTGTGCACACACCTGTGGGAACGGTATCGACTAGGAAGTGTATTCCGTCTTTACCGGTGTGTATTGAGGATAGAGTTCTAGAAGGGTGTTTCTTCTTGCGAAAGATGAAGGACTATGATGCAATTCTTGGTTTGGATTGGCTAGAGGAGCACTATGCGTTGGTAGATTGTCGTGGAAAGAAGATTGTCTTCCGCATTCCTGGTGAGGATGAGTTTTCACATCCTTTGCCAAGGAACTTAGCGGGGAAGTTTGTCATCTCCGCCATGAAGGCGATGAGAATGGTGAACAAGGGTTGTGGCGCTTTTCTTGTCAGCGTGGTATTAGTACCCAAGGCTAATGAGTCACCTGCTCTTGCGGAGATTAAGGTAGTGCAGGATTTTCCAACTATCTTTCCCGATGATTTATCTGGATTGCCACCGGCTAGAGAGATAAAGTTTATTCTAGAGTTGCTTCCAGGCACCTCTCCTATCTCAAAGGCCCCTTATCGGATGGCACCTGTGGAGTTAGCGGAGTTAAGGAAGCAGTTGCAAGATTTGTTAGATAAGGGATTTATTCGCCCTAGTGTTTCTCCTTGGGGCGCACCTGTATTGTTCGTAAATAAGAAGGATGTGTCACTTAGGTTATGCATCGATTATAGGAAGCTAAACCAAGTGACTGTGAAGAACAGGTATCCCTTACCTCGGATTGATGATCTATTTGACTAGCTGCAAAATGCATCGGTCTTTTCTAAGATTGATTTGCGGTCTGGTTATCATCAGTTGAGGATTAGGAGTGAGGATGTGTCCAAGACGGCGTTTAGAACCCATTATGGACATTATGAGTTTTTGGTTCTTCCGTTTGGTCTGACCAACGCCCCTGCAGCGTTCATGGATCTCATGAACAGGGTGTTTAGACCTTATATAGATAGTTTTGTCGTGGTATTCATCGATGATGTGTTGGTCTATTCTCCGGATGAGGTCACACACCATCAGCATTTGAGGGTAGTGTTGGAAGTTCTCGGAGAGCACAAGCTATATGCAAAATTCAGCAAGTGTGATTTCTGGATGCGCGAGGTTCATTTCCTTGGGCATGTTATCTCCAGTGCTGGTGTAGTATTGGATTGGGAGATTCCCAGGACCCTTTCGGAGATTCGTAGTTTCCTTGGTTTGGCAGGTTATTATTGGAGATTTATTGAGGGATTCTCATCTCTCGCCGCCCCATTTACCAAGCTAACCAGGAAGGGTGAAAAGTTTGTGTGGTCCGAGGAATGTGAGAGTAGCTTTCAATTATTGAAGGCTAAGCTTACTTCCGCTCCGGTATTGGTATTACCTAGTGGTGAAGGTTTTTCTATTTATACGATGCATCTCGGATTGGCCTTGGCTGTGTATTGATGCAGCAAGGAAGGGTAGTAGCGTATGCTTCTCGGCAATTGAAGGAGCATGAGCGTAACTATCCGACTCATGATTTGGAGCTTGCGGCAGTGGTTCATGCACTGAAGATCTGAAGGCACTATCTTTATGGTGTCAGATTTGAGGTGTTCACTGACCATAAGAGCTTGAAGTATCTTTTCTCCCAAAAAGGAATTAAACCTTAGGCATAGAAGATGGATTGAGTTCCTGAAGGACTATGACTTTGATCTCCAGTATCATCCTGGAAGGGCGAATGTCGTAGCAGATGCCCTTAGTAGGAAGAGGTCTTCTCTCCAACAGGATTGGAAGATGTTGGAGGATGCGGCATGTGCGATGACTGAGTTAGAGCCATCATTGTGTCAGGCTTTTGTAGCTCAGTTGTCCATTAGGTCTTCAGTGTTGGATGAGGTGATCGAGCAACAGAAAGTCGACCCTAGACTCCAAGAATTGGTGGGCAAGGTAGGCATTGCTCGTGATGAGATGGTGTGATTAGATTCCATCACCGTGTTTGCGTTCCCGATATTATAGATGTCCGTGAGCATGTTTTAGCAGAGGCTCATAGGTCGAGATTCTCTATTCATCCGGGTAACACTAAGATGTACCAGGATTTGAAGAGATCTTTTTGGTGGTCTGGCATGAAGAAGGATGTACTGGAGTATGTGTCTAGATGTCTTGTATGCCAGCAAGTGAAGGCCGAGCGGCAGTGACCATCTGGTCTTATGCAGAAGATGGAGATCCCAGTATGGAAGTGGGAAGCTGTCACTATAGATTTTGTTTCGGGTTTGCCTCGATCTAGATGGGGTAATGACTCGATTTTGGTAGTGGTAGATAGATTCTCGAAGACTGCGCATTTCTTGCCTATGAAGAAGAAGCAGTCAGTTAAGAGTTTAGCTAGATTGTATGTTAGTAGTATTATTAGGTTGCCTGGTGTGCCGAAGTCGATCAATCCGAGATTTACGTCAAGGCTGTGGAAGGGTCTTCAGGATGCATTAGGTTCGGAGCTGAAGCTCAGTTCGGCGTTCCATCCCCAGATAGATGGACAGTCCGAGAGGACTATCCAAACGCTCGAGGATATGTTGAGGGTGTGTGTTCTGGATTGGAAGGATGATTGGGAGTGCCATTTGTCTCTTGTGGAGTTCGCATATAACAACAATTTCCATGCGAGCATTGGTATGGCTACATTTGAGGCCATTGTATGGTAGGCCTTGTAGATCTCCTTTATGTTGGGAGGAGATTGGCGATAGGCAGCTGATCGGTCCGGAGTTAGTCCAGGAGACTTCGGATAAGGTCCAGCTTATCAGGAAGAGGCTTTTTGCGGCACAAGATAGGCAGAAGAGCTATGCCGACAACAGAGGAAAGATTTGGAGTTCGAGGTAGGTGAGCATGTCTTCTTGAAGATTTTGCCTACTCGTGTGTAGTTAGATTTGGCAGGCATGGTAAGTTAAGTCCTATATTCATGGCCCGTATGAGATTCTCAGATGATTGGAAATGTGGCATATGAGCTAGCTTTAACCCCCAGCGTTAGCTAGTGTTCATCATGTTTTCCACGTATCTATGCTCAGGAGGTATGTTAGAAATCCATCTCATGTTATTAGCCATGAGCCTGTGGAATCCAGCCAGATCTATCTTATGTGGAGCAACCAGTAGCTATTCTTGACCGGAAGGTTCAGCATCTCCGGAACAAGAGCATTGCGTCGGTGAAGGTGTTATGACGCAACTTCTCGCGAGAGGAGGCTACTTGGGAGCTTAAGGATGCAATGAAGAAGAAGTATCCTCATTTGTTGAGTAGTATCGATCTAACTTCGAGGGCGAAGTTTCTTTAAGGGGGAGAGGGTAAGGCCCTAGGATTTCACTCTATTATATAGGAGTTTGATTGTGTGAGAAATGGATGTTTGTATGTGTATGTATGTATGTGTATATAAATAAACTATTTGATGTATTGTTGTAAATATATATATTATATAATATATATTATATCTATTGTATATATATTATTCATTTACATTGCATGAATGGTATTCATTTTCTAATGTATACATTGTATATTCCATGTATATGCATTGAGTGAATATGGTTTTCTGTAGTTTTAAGTTCTGGCCAAACGACCTGTTGGCGTCAACATAGGTTTGACGTTAATAGGGAGTCAGTGGCCACATCGATGGACGCCACTCCATATTGGCGCCAGTGATGTTGAAGTTAGCCCCCAGATCTGTTGCATCTTTAGATCCAGAATGTCCGCGAAACATCGCCTCTTGTTTAGGAAACCGTTCTCAACCATCACCTAACCTTACCTAAATGCGTATCCAACCCTTAGCCCTATAAAAAACCCATCTCCGGCTAGATCTGACCCTTTTGACTCTCTTGAGAAAAACCCTAAACTCTTGTGCGAAAACCTAACTTTGGTGGATTCGATCGTGCGTTCTGGTGCGATTTCGGGTGAACGATTGCATCTAGTGGATTCTTGGAACGTCAAAGTTCATCTTCCCAGCCCCGGCGTACTTCAAAGATCATCACAGAAGCGAGATCGGGGAGATTTGGGGACTCTTTGGCTCAGGCCGAGGAGGGATTCTCTGACTTAAATCTTCAATTTTAGATTTTTCTGAAGGCAAGTAAACCCTCCACACTATCATACATATTCTAGTAGGTCCTAGCTATTTTTCGAAATTTTGTTCGAGTCCTGGAACCCTCCCTTCATTCGACTTTGAGTTCAGTCTGTGTTTTGCACAGACATGAACTTAACGGCACCGTTTGCTGCCTTAAGATCCGGATGTTAGCGGCCACCTATGTTGCCGTCAACTGGGTAAGCGGCCAGACCCTTGCCGCTGAGTTCTTCAAGCAAGAACAGTGTGCTGTTGCCCCTTATATATTATTTTTTCGGATTTCTACGCATGAGGATATACTGTAAATTTTATATGCTATGTAATACTTCGAGTGGATGATGTTGTGAAATTTTGTGAATTTTCATTGATATCTATTTATTAAATTCTTGAAATGTATGTCAGACAGGTTTTTTTTCCAACCTTGAAAATTTTTGATTGTGTGATCCATGTGGAATTTGAATGTTAGAGAATTTTTGTACAATGTTTATGGGTATCAGTTCATGCCATGAGAGTTTGGAAATTTTCTGATATATGTGTAAATAAATATATTTTCTAAACTGTAAATCAGTGGGCATGCATTCCGTTTTAAATCTCTAATAAATTGTATGATGCAAATAAATTCTCATAAATTGTATGGAATATCATGACTATTGGTCACATATTTTAGAATAGATAAATATGTATATGACACTGTGTACCATGCTTAATTGATGACTTCATAAATTAGGCAGAAGGCATGTTTATTTATCATAAAATGTGTATGACTCCGAAAATGTGAATTGGATATGCATGATTTGTAACTTGTAAACAGCCTGTGGTTAATTTTCATGTGAATTGGACAACAGTAGGTACTGATTTGATTATTATATGTTGAAATAGCTAATTAAATCATGTTTAGAGTAATTATGATAAATTAGATAATTACAGTAGGATTTATGATTGAATTGTAACTGTTTAACTCTGTAAACTGTAGTACCATATTAGGTAACCTGAATCATGTGCAAGTATGCAAATATAGAACTAATGTGTTAAATGGTATGAAAATAGTGTGTGTTAAAATGGGAAAATGTGTAAATGTGCCATGGGTGATACTGCTACCTTAGAGGGCTGAGGAACTGTACTGTAGTAAAGTCCCTACGGGAAGGTTCATATGAGTATGAGATCCCATGGGCATTGGGATAAAATTCTGGATGTGGACAAGTACCACTGGTTAGGATGAAGAGTGCTTCTCCTGGTTCTGCGCAGTAACTAAGGTCTATCACTATATTGCCTAGGTGATAGATATGTGTGTGATGAGATAAGTGTGTGTCCTTCTAGAGGTGGTTTGGACTATGTGTCACGGTATTTAAATGAGAAAAATATGAGTATGAGTATGTGAAATGTGAATGTGTAAAATGTGTAAGTGATATTGTGAATATGTGAAAGTAACATGAGAGCATGTGAATCTTTTATGAATGTGCTAAATTCATGTAAAACAGCAAGCTATATGTGTATAAAAGTATGCCATGCATGTGAGAATGCTCATAGAATTCATGCTAGGATTATCTTTTCCGTTATGTGTAAAACCCGTGCTTACCTTGCTTTTATATTATATCATGAATAGAATAAATTATGCCTTGAGTTAGCATGTTAAAATTTTTTTGGTAGAAAGCCTGTGATAGGTTTATTTATTGCGTAAGAAACATAAACCATGTACCATGTATTATAAATTGTGTAGTATCATGTTTAGGTTTCTTAAAAGATTGTTTAATCCATGCTACATGTATTAGTTATTTTGTTTAAATGTAAAGTGTCCATGTGGTGTATGTATGTTTAATTTGAATGGAAATTACTAGCTGAGTCTTTTAGACTCACTCTTGCTTCGGCGTACAGGTGCAGATATTCCTACTTCTTCCGAGGAGATAGTCAGGAGTGACTCGGAGCGTGAGTAGGAGACCTTCGTGGAGAATTGTACTTTTGTACCTTTCATTTTCACAGTATGTAATAAAGGAGGATTTGTATTACATTTGAGATTATGTAATTTATTGTAGTTGCAAGTTGTGGACAATGTAATTTATTTTAAATTTGCAGTTATGGAATGGTTAGTTTCCTTTTGTACTATATAGACTGTGGATAAATGTGGATGATGGAATAAGATGTTATTTCCAGTTCTTTCCTATTTCCGCCGTTATGTGTTCATATTTATGTACGTCTTGACCTATTGAATGTGTTGGGTAAATGTCCCACTGTGGTGACGCTTTCTATATCGAGGTGGGTTGGTATAACCGTACCGATATAAAGAGGGTCGTTACATGTCGCGTTCAGAAGACTCAGGCTTGTTGCGGCGCCCTTAGCCGTCGCGTTCTTATCGCGACGGGCTTATAAGTCACCTTCCAATTTTCTTGTCGTGACAGGCAGAACTGATGCATTCTGGTCGCGATGTGTCGATATGTCGCCTCTCTGACCGAGATTGACTGTCAGCAGGTTTTGATGTTTTGCTTCCGCTGCGGCTCGGCTTTCTTGGCACCTGTGCTATTCCTAGTGCAGTGCTACTCTAGTCTCTCTTCACCCGGTGCTAGGCACTTGAGGGCTTGTCCATGAGACAGGTTGTTACCGTTACCTAGGACCCCCATCCCCACGCGTCTGTTAGAGGGAGTTCTCCGGGTGGCAGGCTTACTCGAGTCACAGACTTGGAGCGGAGGGGAAAACGGTGGGGACAGTGACGTAAAGTCATTTGTAGAGCTCTCTTAGCTGAGTCTGGAACGTCGGTTCGTTGGTAGCTCGTACGGCGCAGATCAGCTAGCCCTTTCTCACTACCTCACTCTACTTGGTTTCAGAACCATTTAGAGGGGTCAGGCATGGGGCCGTAGTCCGGCCAGACTACGGTGTTGTGTTTACTTTAGTTCTGTGTCTCACTCTGACGGGAGGTGCTAGACATGGACCGTTGGTCGAGGGTAAGGCGCGTGGCACACCTGACTGGCTGACTAGTGTAGTGTACTGTAGCTAGTGTGTTTGTCTAGGCAGTCTTGATTGTCTGTGTTACAGCCTTGGGTTCTCTGGTGCCGTGTTTTACACGGGTTTTCTGGTCTCGCCGTATAGCCTAGACCGTTGACCGTGTAGTTTCTTTCATGCTTCCTCACTTGACTCTGTTTAGTAGAATAGACTTTACTGCTTTATTTATTTATTGCACTTAGTTCTATTCTGTTGTTAAAACCAGTGGGAGATTGGTAGTCCCTACTGGGCTTCTTCGTGAAGCTCACTCCCTCTTTTGCAGGTGAGACTTCATATCAGTTCCCATCGCGGCGGACTGAGGAGACGGACCCGCAGTAGTCGGCGTCTCTAGTGAGCAGTGTTTCCCCCAGTTTGTGTACTTCACCCTCGGGGTATGCCCCTAAGGGCCGTGTTCTTTCCCTTTTACTTCAGCACTCGTACTTTATTTACTTTGGGACTGTACTAGACTGTTACATTAGTGTTGGACCTTTTTCTTCCACCTATGGTGCACTTTAGTACGTTTGTTGTTATTTATCTCTATTACATATCTTGTTAGACCGATCCGTTAGCCCTTCCGGGTCTCCGGACCCGTGGGCGGCGATCCCGATGTTCGAATTCTTGGTAGGAGCCGAGGGTCCGGGCCTCGGGGTCGTTATAGTGGTATCCGAGCAAGGGGTCTATCAAGACTTGTAATGGAAATAAGTAATGACGTAAAGTCCCTTAGGAAGTACAAGTAACACTGCTAGCCGCTGGAGTTTATCTGTTAACTTGATGTTTTATCTGTGTTGTAGAACATGCCTCCACGCACTCGCAGGCAGGCTCGTGAGCTGGTGGATCGTCAGGAGTTAGAGTCAGACGGGTCGGTTACAGCTGAGCACATGTCGATTGACGCTCAGCCCCAGCAGTTCGAGCAGCCTGGGGACCCGTTGTCGCAGGGCGTTCCGTTGCAGTAGGGAGGGCCGCAGTAGCATCAGTGGTTTCCGCCCCCACCCCCGCCAGCCGTCATGGAGCAGTGGTGGAGAGCGATGTTCCAGGGTCCATGGTAGTACCCACAGTACCCTCAGTACCAACCGTACCAGCAGATGTCGGCAGGAGGTCAGCAGTTCGCAGAGATGGCAGCAGAGGAGCAGCCACCACCGACCCCGCAGGCAGCACCTGTTCAGCCAGAGGTACCACCAGTAGTACGGCAGCAGACTCCAGTTGCAGCGGCAGCACCCGAGGACCGCACGACACTTCTGGAGAGGTTTCTTCATCTTCGGCCTCTGACGTTTTCTGGCGACCGTGATCCGGATAGGGCAGAGAGTTGGGTCCATGAGCTCGAGCGCACCTTCGAGACCATGGACTATGCAGAGCTGGATCAGGTCAGGTTAGCAGTGTATCAACTGAAGGGGTCAGCCCACGAGTGGTGGAGAGCAGTGAGGCAGACCAATTTTTAGGGCAGGAGGTTGGACCAGATCACTTGGGCAGAGTTCCTAGTGGCCTTTCACGACGAGTTCTTCCCCGACTACGCTTTCCGTGAGAGGAGGGACCAGTTCCACGAGTTGGTGCAGGGAGACTTGACCGTGGGACAGTACCACCAGAGGTTTGTGCAGATACTTCGACACGTCCCTCACGTGGCAGCTAGTGAGTAGGCTCGTACTGAGCGGTTCATTAGCGGGTTAGGCCCAAAGTTGAGGTGGGCCACGGCTGGCCACCTATGCGACACTTTGGGGATGACAGTGGTGAGAGCCATTGCCATGGAGCTGGAGTGTCGGTTTCAACCGCAGCAGAGTGGAGGCTCGGCGAGGCCTTCTTTGTACCAGCGCCCTTCGGGCAGTCGAGGGAGTGTTTCCTCTTCTTCTTCGGGGGTAGGCGGTGCTGGCCTGACCTCGAAGTTGAAGAAGCTATTCACTCGTGGAGGCAGGCGTCAGTACAGGTAGCAGCAGCAGCGACGTCAGCCGGAGCAGCAGTCAGTGGAGCAGTCGGTGCAGCAGGGAGCAGAGCAGAGCCAGCAGGGCATGGGTTGTTTCCACTGCGGGCAGCCGGGTCTCTACAGGCAAGAGTGTCCAATGTTGAGGCAGCAGCAGCAGCAGCAGCAGCAGGCACCTCAGGCGCAGTTTCCTCCACCCTAGCCGGCGCAGCGCCAGTAGAAACACTAGAGTCAGTTCCAGCAGCCGCAGCAGCGTCAGCAGCAGCAGCCTCAGCGAGGACGTGGACGCGGTCGGGTGATGAACATCACCAGAGAGGAGGCGGAGGCCTCTAATCTGGTCGTCGGTACGATTCCCATCCTTGGTAGGGCTGCTAGAGTTTTGATTGATCCGGGTGCCACGCATTGTTTTGCTTCTGAGGAGTTCTTTGCTTCCTTGTCTGAGTTTGCTCCGGAGCGGGCCTGTGACCTTGCAGTTGAGCTGCCGACGGGTGACTTTGTGCGTACCCTTGGTTACTTGAAGGGTGTCACCGTCGAGGTACAAGGCCACCAGCTACCAGCCAGACTATTTGCCTTGCAGCTCGACGACTTTGATGCCATTCTTGGCATGGACTGGTTAGAGGCGCACTCTGCACTGGTAGATTGTCAGCGAAAGACTGTGAGGTTAGAGATACCTGGAGCACCTGTGCTTAGCTTTCGAGGTAGCCGGTCTATCCACCGACCTTTTGTCTCTTTCTGTAGAGCTCGGCGCCTCATCCGAGACGGTTGTGTTGCTTTCTTGGCCTCTGTGTGTGTCTCAGATTCTGGTGAGATTTCTGTTTTAGATGTGCCTGTTGTTTGTGAGTTTGCGGACGTGTTTCCGGAGGATCTGCCTGGCTTGCCGCCTGAGCGGGAGGTAGATTTCTCCATTGAGTTGCTTCCGGGGACGATGCCTGTGTCCAAGGCACCGTACCGGATGGCACCGGAGAAGCTGCGGGAGTTGAAGCGCCAACTAGAGGAGTGCTTGCGTTGGGCTTCATTCGTCCTAGTCGTTCACCATGGGGAGCGCCAGTTTTGTTTGTGAGAAAGAAAGATGGCAGCCTCAGAATGTGTATTGATTATCGGTAGCTGAATCAGGTGACCGTGAAGAACAAGTATCCTTTGCCCAGGATCGATGATTTGTTCGACCAGTTACAGTCAGCTTCAGTGTTCTCGAAGATCGACTTGAGGTTGGGCTACTACCAGTTGCGGATCCGCGAGTCAGACATCGCCAGATCAACTTTTCGTACCCGCTATGGCCACTTCGAGTTTGTCGTGATGCCTTTTGGGCTCACGAATGCACCTGCAGCGTTCATGGAGCTGATGCATAGTGTTTTTCGAGAGTACCTGGACCGATTCGTGGTGGTGTTCGTCGACGACATCCTGGTGTACTCAGCGACGGCAGAGGAGCACGAGGTTCACTTGAGGCTAGTGTTGCAGGCTTTGAGGAGTCACCAACTTTACGCCAAATTCAGAAAGTGTGAATTTTGGCTAAAGGAGGTGCACTTCCTGGGTCACGTTGTTTTTGGTGCAGGTGTGGCGGTTGATCCCGCCAAGGTTGAGGCCGTGGTTTCCTGGGGCCAGCCCACTTCAGTTGTAGAGGTTCGCAATTTTCTAGGGCTGGCAGGCTACTACAGGAGGTTCGTGCAGGACTTCGCCAGAGTTGCAGAGCCTTTGACCCGGTTGACCAGGCGGGAGACCCGGTTTGTGTGGACAGCAGAGTGTGAGCACAGTTTTCAGAAGCTGAAGAGCCGGCTGACTTCAGCTCCGATCCTTGTGGTACCTTCTGGCAGTGGCGGCTTTGTTGCCTACACAGACGTGTCAGGGACTAGTTTTGGTGATGTGCTGATGCAACATGGTCGAGTAGTTGCTTATGCTTCTCGTCAGCTGAAGAAGCATGAGCAGCACTACCCGACACACGACCTGGAGCTTGCAGCGGTCGTGTTCGCCTTGAGGTTGTGGAGGCACTACTTGTACAATGAGGTGTTCGAGGTCTTCAAAGATCACCGAAGCTTACAGTACATCTTCACCCAGAGAGATCTGAACCTCAGGCAGCGCAGGTGGCTCGAGTACTTGAAGGACTACGACTTTACCCTTTCCTATCACCCGGGAAAGGCTAATGTCCTAGTAGACACTTTGAGTAGGAGAGCCCACTTGAGTTCTTTGTTGGTTAGACACTGGAGACTCCTGGAGGACTCCACTCAGGGTGTGTTCACGCCGTCTAGCCTCCAGGAGAGAGTAGTGTTGGTCAACATGACAGTTCGCCCATTGATATATCAGCAGGTGATTGAGGCACAGAGTGTAGACGCAGACTTGGCAAATGTGTTGCAGTTGCCTGAGGTGGTGCTGGACGAGGACAGTGAGGTTCGGTTCCAAGACAGACTCTATGTTCCAGAGAACGTCAGGGAGGAGGTACTATCTGAGGCGCACCGGTCGCGATACTCTATTCATCCGGGCTCCACCAAGATGTACCACGACTTGAGGATACTCTTTTGGTGGCCTGGGATGAAGAGAGATATCGCTGAGTTTGTTTCGTGCTGCCTTACCTGTCAGCAGGTGAAGGCAGAGCACCAGCGTCCTGGTGGTGAGTTGCAGTCACTTCCCATTCCCGTGTGGAAGTGGGAGCACGTCACCATGGACTTTGTTTCCGGCTTACCTCGCACTTCACAGGGGCACAACAGCGTTTAGGTCATCGTCGACAGGCTGACGAAGACAGCTCACTTCCTATCGGTCAGAGAAGCGTGGTTAGTGGACAGACTGGCTCGGTTGTTTGTGGACAGGGTGGTGCCTTTGCATGGAACCCCGGTCTCTATTGTCTCAGATAGAGATCCGAGGTTCACTTCTTGTTTCTGGCGCAGTTTTCAGCGTGCACTTGGCACCAAGTTGAGGTTGAGTTTCGCCTACCACCCACAGACAGATGGGCAGTCGGAGAGGACCATACAGACCCTCGAGACTTGTTGAGTGCGTGTTGCCTAGACTGGGGTGGCACGTGTGAGTCACACCTTCCCATGGTGGAGTTTTCGTAGAATAACAGCTTTCACTCCAGCATCGGGATGGCGCCCTATGAGGCTCTATATGGTCGACCGTGTAGGACACCATTGCACTAGCATGAGGTTGGCGAGAGGCAGTTGCTGGGTCCAGAGTTGGTGCAGCAGTGCACAGATACCATGAGGCTGATCAGACAGAGGTTGCAGACAGCGCAGAGTAGACAGAAGAGCTACGCCGACGTCCGCAGGAGGCAACTTGAGTTTGAGGTTGGCAATAGTGTGTTTCTTCGGATCTCGCCCACCAAGGGCATTCTCAGGTTTGGGAAGAGGGGCAAGCTCAGCCCGAGGTTTGTTGGCCCCTTTCCCATCCTAGAGCGGGTTGGCGAGGTCGCTTACAAGTTGGATCTTCCGTCTGAGTTGGCAGGTGTCCACGACGTCTTCCACGTGTCGCAGCTGAGGAAGTACATGCCGGACCTGTCACATGTACTCGACTACTCGCAGCTAGAGGTCGCTCCAGACCTGTCCGTGTCGGAGTACCCAGTCAGCGTGGTGGACCGCAGGGTGCAGCAGCTTCGCAGGAAGCAGATCCCACTCGTCAAGGTGGTTTGGGAGCACCGCGCCGGTGGCGAGGCCACTTGGGAGCATAAGGACGAGATGCGAGAGCAGTTTCCTTACTTGTTCGAGTGACAGGTACTTTGTTTACCCTTTTTCCCCCTAGTTTCACCATTAATTTCGAGGACGAAATTATTTTTTTGTTGGTTAGATTGTAACATTCCGTTACCTTTAAGGGTTAGCTCTCCTGGCTGAGGTCGCGATAGGTAGACCCGTCGTGTTCTGAAGGTGACTTAGGTGACCATTGCGTTCAGGTTTGGAACGCGTCGGCCGCCCCTGTCGCGATAGGACTCTGACAATAGACTCTCCTTTTGTCATTTTGCTGTCTGGACGGTGGAGACACATGTCGGCTTGCATGCATGAACGCGACATACTGGCCCGTCGCGATCATGTGTCAGGTTTGCATGCAAGCCACGTGTCGTGTTTGACCGCCAGGGCTGCAGGCGCGTTGAGATTGTGACGTAGGAGACCGTCGCGTTAAGGTTGGTAACGCGACGGCCACCCCTGTCGCATTCTCAATGTCTGTGCTTAAGTGCTTCAGCCCGAGAGCAGAACCCCCATTTGGCCCTTTTGCCAGTGTTCTTCCTCTCCGGCGATTCTTGTGGCTTGGCTGCTCTGAGGGGAGCTTGGAGAAGGCTTGTGGTGTGTGTGGTGTTTGGTGAAGGTAAGTGCATGGTTTTTTTGTGTTGGTGGGTGTGAAATCTGTGCTTCCCCCTCTCACTGTCTTTCCTTCCCTTCTCTGTGGCATGCACCTTGGTTTCTCTCCATCGGCTTGTGAAGGGTGTGCTCGGCTCGTGGGAGGCGGCTCTTGGAGCGTTGGAGCTCAGAGGTGGAGGGGTGCAATCCTACGAGAAGGCCCATCTGGGTATCTTCATATTGAGGTAGGGACCCCAAACCATCCCCTAGTTCTACCATGCTAGGGCCAAACCCCTTCTCCAAGCCTAGACTCCATGATTAGGAGGTGCATTGTGCTTTGTGATCCATGTGGTTGGCTTGTGATGTTTGGTTTATGCTTTGGAGGGGTGTTTGTAGTGAGGGTTTTCATGTGCATGTGAGGAACCTAGAGTGTAGATCTCTTCTTTAGCATGCATGAGGTTTTATAAGGGTGGCTTGGTACTATTTAAGTTGTTTTCATCATGTGACATGATCCCCTCCCCGTGTTGTATCAATTTGGTGCTTTTGGGATGGTAGGAGTTTCCCTGTTTGAGCACTCGGCTGAGGTCACAACAGGTTTCCCAGTCTTGACCTGGTCGAGACGTATCGTTGCGTCACGTTCTCGTGAACGCGCCCCAGCCCCCGTCGCGTCTAGCAAACGCGACGGGTATGTGGCGGCGTTCAGGACTTCGGGGTCTCGTCGGATCACGACCGCCGTCTTCATCGCGATGAGATCCCGACGGGGTACGTGTCGCGTTTAGAAGACTAAGGCTTGTTGCGGCGCCCTTCCGTCGCGTTCTTATCGCGACGGGCTTAAGAGTCGCCTTCCGATTTTCTTGTAGCGACAGGCAGAACTGTTGCGTTCTAGTCGCGACGTGCAGATATGTCGCCTCTCTGACCGAGAGCGACTGTCAGTAGGTTTTGATGTTTTGCTTCCGCTACGACTCGGCTTTCTTGGTACCTGTGCTATTCCTAGTGCAGTGCTACTCTAGTCTCTCTTCGCCCGGTACTAGGCACTTGAGGGCTTGTCCGTGAGACAGGTTGTTACCATTACCTGGGACCCCCATCCCCGCGCTCTTGTTAGAGGGAGTTCTCCGGGCGGCAGGTGTGCTCGAGTCACGGACTTGGAGTGAAGGGGAAAACGGTGGGGACAGCGGCGTAGAGTCGTTTGTAGAGCTCTCTTAGCTGAGTCTGGGACGCCGATTCGTTGGTAGCTCGTACAGTGCATATCAGCTAGTCCTTTCTCTCTGCCTCATTCTACTTGATTTCGAAACCATTTAGAGGGGTCAGGCGTGGGACCGTAGTCCGGCCAGACTACGACGTTGTGTTTACTTTAGTTCCGCGTCTCACTCTGACGGGAGGTGCTAGACATGGTCCGTTGGTCGAGGGTAAGGCGCGTGGCGCACCTGACCGGCTGACTAGTGTAGTGTACTGTAGCTAGTGTGTTTGTCCAGGCAGTCCTGACTGTCTGTGTTACAGCCTTGGGTTCTCTGGTGCCGTGTTTTACACGGGTTTTCCGGTCTCGCCGTGTAGCCTAGACCGTTGACCGTGTAGTTTCTTTCACGCTTCTGCACTTGACTCTGTTTAGTAGAATAGACTTTACTGCTTTATTTATTTATTGCACTTAGTTCTATTCTGCTGTTAGAACCAGTGGGAGATTGGTAGTCCCTACTGGGCTTCTTCGTGAAGCTCACTCCCTCGTTTGCAGGTGAGACTTCATAGCAGTTCCACCGCAAAGACTGAGGAGACGGGCCCACAGTAGTCGGTGTCTCTAGTGAACAGTGTTTCCCCAAGTTTGTGTACTTCACCCTCTGGGTATGCCCCTAAGGGACGTGTTCTTTCCATTTTATTTCAGCACTCGTACTTATTTACTTTAGGACTGTACTAGACTGTTACATTAGTGTTGGACCTTTTTATTTCACTTGTGGTGCACTTTAGTACGTTTGTTGTTATTTATCTCTATTACATATCTTGTTAGACCGATCCGTTAGCCCTTCCAGGTCTCCGGACCCGTGGGTGGCGGTCCCGATGTTCAGATTCTTGGTAGGAGCTGAGGGTCTGGGCCTCGGGGTCGTTACAGCTTGGCTGGCTATTATAGAACATTCATTGAGGGTTTCTCTTCTATTGCGGCTTCCTTGACAAGGCTGACTAGGAAGGGAGTCAAGTTAGAGTGGAACGGAGCTGTGAAAGGAGTTTCAGGAGCTGAAGACTCGATTGACCTCAGCGCCAGTGCTTGTGTTACCCAATGGAGTGGATTCTTTCTCTATCTACACGGATGCTTCGAAGATTGGGCTGGCTGTGTTCTTATGCAAGGAGGAAGTTGTAGCTATGCTTCTAGGCAACTCAAGGAACATGAGCGCATTACCCAATCATGATTTGGAACTGGCGGCAGTGGTCTTTGCTTTGAAGATTTGGAGGCCACTATCTGTATGGAGTCATTTGAGCTTTTCTCAGACCACAAGAGTCTCAAATATCTGTTCTTCCAAAAGGAGTTGAATTTGAGGCAGCGGAGGTGGGTTGGTTTCGAGGATTATGATTTTGAGCTTTCTTACCACCCAGGGAAAGCCAATGTAGTGGCGAGATGCTTTGAGCAAGAAGAGGCAAATGGCAGCAAGACTGGAAGATGTTGGAAGATGCTTCAGGATCTTTGACTGTTCTAGAGCCGCAGTTGTGCAGCATGTTCTTAGCCAGTTGACCCTTAGATCTTCTATTCACGATAGGGTTCTTGCTTTGCAAAAAGATAACCCACTATTGCAGGAGTTGGTTGGAAAGGCTGGCATTATTAAAGATGAAGATGGTGTGATTCGTCTGAATCATAGGGTGTGTGTCCCTAATGATGCGGATATGTGGAAGGAGATTCTAGAAGAAGTGCATAGATTGTAGTTCTCTATTCACCCAGGCAGTGGAAAATGTATAAGGATCTGAAGCGTTCATTCTGGTGGTCTGGCATGAAGCGGGATGTTGTGGATGTTGTGGCGAAATGCTTGATATGTCAACAGGTGAAGGCAGAATGTCATCGACCTTCAGGTTTGATGCAGAAGCTGGATATTCCTCAGTGGAAGTGGGAGCAAGTGACTATGGATTTTGTGACTGGATTGCCTAGATCGGCTAGAGGGAATGACTCTATATGGGTGATTGTGGATAGATTCTCGAAGAGTGCTCCATTTTCTGGCTATGAAGAAGAAGCAGTCCGTAGAGAGCTTGGCTAGATTGTATATTGATGGCATTGTGAAGCTACATGGGATTCCGAAGTCGATTATCTCAGATCGTGATCCGAGATTTACTTTAGATTTTGGCAGAGTTTGCAGCAAGTTTTTGCAGCCAATGAAGTGAGTTCATCATTTCATCCACAAATGGATGGGATGTAGAGGGACTATTCAGACGTTGGAGGATATGCTTAGGGCTTGTGTTCTGGACTGGAGAGGAGATGGGAATGCTACCTAGCTCTTGTGGAATTTGCATATAACAATAGTTTCCATTCGCATAGGTGGCGCCAAATTGAGGCTTTATATGGGAGACCTTGTAGATCCCCGTTGTGTGGGGAGGAAGCAGGAGATCGGCATTGGTTGGACCAGAAGTAGGGCAGGAAACCTCAGTGAAGATCCAGTTGATTGTGCAAAGATTGAAGGAGCTTAAGATCGTCAAAAGAGTTATGCAGATACGAGAAGGAAAGACTTGGCTTTTGAGGTAGGAGACCATGTTTTCTCAAGGTATCGCAACCAAGGGCGTGGTGAGATTTGGGAAGGAGGCAAGTTGAATCCGAGGTTCATTGGTCCCTTTGAGATATTAAAGAAGATGGGTAATGTGGCATACAGCTAGCTTTGCCACCATCCTTGGCAGTAGTGCACCCAGTTTTCCATGTATCCATGTTGAGAAGGTATGTTCGAGATCCGGCTCATGTGATTAGTTATGAGCCAGTGCAGTTTCAGCCAGAATTATCCTATGCGGAGCAGCCTGTAGAGATTTTGGATCGGAAGGTGCAAGAGTTGAGATCGAAGTCTATTCCTTTTGTGAAAGTCTTATGGAGGAATTTCTCGTGTGAGAAGCAACTTGGGAGCTTGAAGAAAGGATGAGAAGCAATATCCTCTTTGTTTGGTGAGTATTCTAACTCAATCTTCGGGACGAAGATTATTTTAGGAAGAGGGCGTAGTGCCCTAGACTTTTATTGAATTATATGATGCAATTGTGTATGTATTTAGTTGTATGTTGATCTGTGTTGAACTTGGCGTCAACATCCACTGACGTTGACTACAGTTAGCGGCATGATCCATTGCCGTCTACTGTCTGTTAACGACAGTGTAGTGTGTCGTTTATTATTTTCTAGAATATTTAGTATTTCGGGTAAGAAAGTTGATGACATGATCGATGGACGTCTACTTCATGGTCGACGCCAACAGAGGTTGACGTTAACCTGACTTGCCTGTTTTTTTTGTTACCTTCTGGGCAAGAGATTGTCGGCCATTTTCCATGCATTTAAGAGGGGGATTGGTGGCGTCTGATCCAATGGCTAGGATAAGTTTGGGGCTAGGCGTATGAGATCTTATAAGACCCGGTGTTGGCCTTTGGAAGGGATTTTTGCACTGTTTTGGAAAAGAGAAAGAAGGGCCGAGAGAAGGGTTCCAGAGCTTTGCTCGGCAATCTGAAGAGTGCTGGACCAAGAAGAATCATCAGCACCGAGGTAGAAGCTTCTCCAAGGGAGGGGAGCTGTGCTAGAAGCTATTTCTGGACGATTGAAGTTGTAGAGGAAGATTGCCTTGTAGCCAAGGCGGGCATCTTCGAATCCATATTCGTCATCCAGAAGGGGGTTAGAGGCAAGTGACATGGCGGATCGGTTTAGGATAGTTTAATCTTTAGTTTTATTATTTTTACAGATTTAAACCATCGAAATAACGTGCGGGAAGGGGTGTAAGTTCTGTTATTTTATGTGGAGTTCTGTGTTTCTGGATGAATAAACTTGGCGTCCATATCGACTGCCGTTTAGTTTATGTAAACGACAACATCGACCGCCATTGATTTCTTGTAAACGACAACGTTTTGGACGTCTACTATATGTTAACGGTGCTATGTGCCGCCATCTACTGATATTAACGATAGGATATGTGGACGTTGACTCTGTGTAAATGCTACATATTTTGCCGTTAAGTTTATCAGTGCTGTATTTTTCCTGAAATCTGATCATATTTCCTCAACTGTGATACCTGCATGTATGGAGTTTTCGGTCAGGTTATATTATGTGCAATTCAGTGCTGTTATACTATGGACAGGTCATTGCAATGATGTATGGGCTATATGTGATTGTTCCTTTTGGATTTTATTTGAATTAGTAAAAGAGAAATGAAAAGAATGCATGATTCATGTGGTAATGTTGTAGTTAGGAACTGTAATGTTATTAGATAAAACTACAGGCCTACTGTATGAAAGTTTTACATGATAAATGCATGATTCTATCACTGTTATACCATGCTAAGTAGTTCAGATTTATGAAGATTAATCATGAAAAATATTTATAGAGCTCATAAAATCACGAAATTTTGTATGTGAGTGGTGGATGATCTGAATCATATTTACTATCAAAATTTTGGGATTTTTAGATCACTGTGCATATTGTTATGATTTTCTGAATGGTAAAATACATATAGAATTCAATAAACATGACATGTATATACATGATGGATTTTGATAAAAGTAGTACCATGATAGGTTTCTGTTATACAATAGAGTTTAATTTCAGAACTGAGAAAGGCATGCTATGTGATATTTCATTATCATCTGATAAATTAAGCATGAATGTATGAAAGAGCATGATAGAATTGTATGAAAATGTAAATTGCATGATTGTATACATTAATGCATCTGAAAGAATTGGCCAATAAGACATTGCTATAGAGATAACTACAAGGAACTACACCATGGAATTGAAAGAAAATTGTATGCCCTACAAGCCAATTACATTTATGTAATGGAACTTTTCTAAATTATCTCATTCGAATTATTGGCATTTTTGTTCATTATTTTTATATTTTATTGCATAATGAAGTCCATGAATTTGTGCAATTGATGTCAGAATCATAATGAGATTATGATAGGGAGATCTGATATTTATAAACACAAGTTCTAAATGTCCTGGTCGTAGGACACTTGAGTGGGACATCAAGTGGACCAGTTAGACCAGTGCACACTACACCTGTTCATATGATGAAGCTGACTGGTCTCACAGTCATTGTGTGGAGACACTAAGGTGAGTATGCAGGTGCTCATTAGAGAATGAGTTCACTAAACTGATCCGATGTTGAGTTTCTGGACGGTGATGATACTGACTGTCAGTCAAGAACTCTATGTCACAGTAGTGCAACTGATCCTTAGACCTGAAACACCATAGATGTCTTGTACAGGATTGGCATATTGATATTTGACTTATAGATTCACTGTATGTGAATCTAGTACAGTCAGATAATTGGGTGTTGTGTCATGAAGTATGCGAAGACTGGTGAGTGTTGATAAGAGATCATTCACTCTCAGTATCAACAGAGAGAGAATGCCCTATAGAATCATATCCGGGACAAATCCCTGGCCAGGGTCACACAATTAATTAGAAAATAGTTTCTAGTTAATGTTGGATATGAACTATCTAATCACAAAAGTAGGAGTCTGACAGCATGGCCGTACTCCAAATGTGATTAGGGGCATTGTATGAATGAGGGACTATAGTTGCACGGAAACTGTTGACTAAAAGGTTCCAATGGATAAGAATCCCCTGTATCATCTGGGGGTCGTGACGTGTTGATTGGTGCGTCCCATGATCTGTGAGCAAAGATAAATTAATTATGAGATAATTAGTTTATTTGAATTAAAAGTTAATTCAAGTTAGAAGAGTTCTAATAATATTAGAAAGGGTTCTAATATTATTGGGGCTTACTACCATAATGATATGGGCCTAGAGGGTCACACACAAAAGAGCAATCCCATAGGATAGGGACATCAATATAAATATGAGATATTTATAGAAGTTTATGTTAATCCTATTTTGAATGGGATTAATTAATTAAATTTAGGGTTTTTTAATCCCTTTAAAAAGGGAGGTGGAGAGAGGGGGCGGCCAAGCCAAGCTTTGGCCGCCTCCCATCTTCTCTCTCTTCTATCTTCTCTCTCACACCTCCTTCTTCTCTCTTCTATCTCTCTTGTCTCTCTCTTGTGAAGAGAAGAGGACAAAGGGGAGACTACAAGGGTGGAGGGTAGCTGTGGAGCACGAGAGGGTGTCCCTATCTACGTTGCTCGTGTGGATACCGCTAGAGGCCGGGCGATTGCGCGACTAGGACGATCCCGAGGAACGTCTGCACCGATCGTTGGAGATCCCAAATCTCCGCAAGGTGAAAGAAACAAGTTCTTCTCCTAGATCTGATCGAGTTCTTGCAATCCCAAAGTCGATCCGCAAAAGAAATCATTTTAAAATTTTAAATTCCGCTGCGTTTGCATATCTCCGATTTCCTTACAGGAATGCCCCTATGGTAATGGTTCACCTACATGAAATGACCTACATGAATCTGTGTGCAATGGATTGAAATCCTGGAGGTAGACATGTTCTACTGGTTAAGGTGGGAAGGACTTTCCCCGGTATTGCACAATAACCTAGACTTCATCACTGCTTTGCCTAGGTGATAAGTAAATGACTATATGCTACATGATCTCTATTAATAGTGTGGGCTATGTCTTGGCAACTATATGAACTACATGATCTACATGTTACATGCCATATGAACTACATTTCACTTGTTATATGAACTACATGCTACATGTTAAATTGACTTCTTGCTACATGATGAATTATTACATGTTACATGATATAGATTAAAAGAACTTGAAATGTTTACATGTTACATGACATTGAACATATACCATGAAATTAAATTACATGCTATGCCATAGGAACATGTTTAGATCAATTGTTATATTATGAGATGTAAGCTATATGTTATATGAATTGTTTTATTTCCATGATAATTAACCATGCTTTATAAAGAATGATTGCCAAATGACTTAGAAAATGTGGATAGGAAGAGCTATATGATATCAAGGATATGAAAGATATATGTTATCATGTTTTAAACCTAATATATTATATCTTGAACTGGCTTTCATGTGACTTGCTGGGTCTTTTAGACTCACACTTGATTAACATTTCAGGAGAGACAGAGGTACCTAGGAGTTAGTGCACACTGACTCGGAGCGTGAGGACGTGGAGGCTTAGTGCTTTGCTTGAGAGTGTTAGAGTGATCATATTGTGAGGAAAATATGTACCTTTTTTTTTATGCATTTGGACTTATGGATTGTAATAAATTTGAACTATTGCTATCTTTCCTTTATGTTTTTAGACATAGTATTTGAATATGAGTTGATTGAAAATTTTGGTTCCAATTCCGTTGCATCTTGTTGGAATTAAATTGTCATTTATGTATGTCTCAATCTGTACCGTCTATCACTACAAGAAAAAGCGCTGTTTCCGACGGACTTAATCCGTCGGAAATCCGTCGGTATTCCGTCGGCAAAAGAGCCTTCCGACCGCTTTCCGTCCAAAGCTCGTCGGAAACTTTCCGTCGGAAATACTTGGTCAGAAATTTCCGACGGATGAAAATTCCGTCGAATTCGGTCGAAACCTCCGACAGATTTAATCCTCGGTAAAGCCGTCAGTATTTTCCGACCGACTTGCCGACGGTATTTAACCGTCGGTAATGTATCCTTTCCGACGGATACATATCCGTCGGAAAATCCGTCAGTACGTTTCCGAAGGTATTACCGACGGTAGTTTTCCGTCGGTAATTTATACTTTCCGACGGATAAGTCACCGTCGGAAATCCGTCGGAAAATTCACATATTTTTTTTTAAAAAATAGACAAATAAAAATACATTGCTACAATGTCAACCTGCTACAATATTCATAAATTTAACAAATACTAACAATCAACATAAAATCGTAAAATACAATAAATATAAATCATATAGCATAATGAATACAAAAATCAACATAGATCTGCTGGATCGTCTGCTGTCCCTGCTCGTCATCGTCTGGAGCTGGATCCTATATTAAAACAATTAAAATGAGAAACATTAATAATAAATAAAAGACATACAGTATTTTCAAAAATGAAATTTAAAACAAGTGATTATTTCTCAAGCTTAATACAATACTATTTTTAGATCCATCATTTTCTTGGTGTTTTTAGATCCGTCCTTTGAATGCCCAACCCAATCCGGGATCCAAATTGGATTCCGTCAGTTTCTACACGTCACTTTAACCCACCCGGTCGTGTCGGAGAAAACGGCACGTCGATCCGATCCCTATTTGGGATTTTGGACCCCCGGTTGTGTGTTTTAACCTTTATATATACTTGGGTGTTTTTAGATCCGTCCTTTGAATGCCCAACCCAATCCGGAGATCCAAATTGGATTCCGTCAGTTCACACGTCACTTTAACCACCCGGTCGTGTCGGAGAAAACGGCACGTCGATCCGATCCCTATTTGGGATTTTGGAGCCCCGGGTTGTGTGTTTTAACCTTTTATATATACTTGGGTGTTTTTAGATCCGTCCTTTGAATGCCCAACCCAATCCGGAGATCCAAATTGGATTCCGTCAGTTCCCACACGTCACTTTAACCCACCCGGTCGTGTCGGAGAAAACGGCACGTCGATCCGATCCCTATTTGGGATTTTGGAGCCCCGGGTTGTGTGTTTTAACCTTTTATATATACTTGGGTGTTTTTAGATCCGTCCTTTGAATGCCCAACCCAATCCGGGATCCAAATTGGATTCCGTCAGTTTCTACACGTCACTTTAACCCACCCGGTCGTGTCGGAGAAAACGGCACGTCGATCCGATCCCTATTTGGGATTTTGGACCCCCGGGTTGTGTGTTTTAACCTTTATATATATACTTGGTGTTTTTAGATCCGTCCTTTGAATGCCCAACCCAATCCGAGGGATCCAAATTGGATTCCGTCAGTTCCCACACGTCACTTTAACCCACCCGGTCGTGTCGGAGAAAACGGCACGTCGATCCGATCCCTATTTGGGATTTTGGACCCCCGGGTTGTGTGTTTTACCTTTTATATATACTTGGGTGTTTTTAGATCCGTCCTTTGAATGCCCAACCCAATCCGGAGATCCAAATTGGATTCCGTCAGTTCCCACACGTCACTTTAACCCACCCGGTCGTGTCGGAGAAAACGGCACGTCGATCCGATCCCTATTTGGGATTTTGGACCCCGGGTTGTGTGTTTTAACCTTTTATATATACTTGGGTGTTTTTAGATCCGTCCTTTGAATGCCCAACCCAATCCGGAGATCCAAATTGGATTCCGTCAGTTCCCACACGTCACTTTAACCCACCCAGTCGTGTCGGAGAAAACGGCACGTCGATCCGATCCCTATTTGGGATTTTGGACCCCCGGGTTGTGTGTTTTAACCTTTTATATATACTTGGTGTTTTTAGATCCGTCCTTTGAATGCCCAACCCAATCCGGAGATCCAAATTGGATTCCGTCAGTTCCCACACGTCACTTTAACCCACCCGGTCGTGTCGGAGAAAACGGCACGTCGATCCGATCCCTATTTGGGATTTTGGACCCCCGGGTTGTGTGTTTTTAACCTTTTATATATACTTGGTGTTTTTAGATCCGTCCTTTGAATGCCCAACCCAATCCGGAGATCCAAATTGGATTCCGTCAGTTCCCACACGTCACTTTAACCCACCCGGTCGTGTCGGAGAAAACGGCACGTCGATCCGATCCCTATTTGGGATTTTGGACCCCCGGTTGTGTGTTTTAACCTTTTATATACTTGGGTGTTTTTAGATCCGTCCTTTGAATGCCCAACCCAATCCGGGATCCAAATTGGATTCCGTCAGTTTCTACACGTCACTTTAACCCACCCGGTCGTGTCGGAGAAAACGGCACGTCGATCCGATCCCTATTTGGGATTTTGGACCCCCGGGTGTGTTTTACCTTTTATATATACTTGGGTGTTTTTAGATCCGTCCTTTGAATGCCCAACCCAATCCGGGATCCAAATTGGATTCCGTCAGTTCCCACACGTCACTTTAACCCACCCGGTCGTGTCGGAGAAAACGGCACGTCGATCCGATCCCTATTTGGGATTTTGGACCCCCGGGTTGTGTGTTTTAACCTTTTATATATACTTGGGTGTTTTTAGATCCGTCCTTTGAATGCCCAACCCAATCCGGAGATCCAAATTGGATTCCGTCAGTTCCCACACGTCACTTTAACCCACCCGGTCGTGTCGGAGAAAACGGCACGTCGATCCGATCCCTATTTGGGATTTTGGACCCCCGGGTTGTGTGTTTTAACCTTTTATATATACTTGGGTGTTTTTAGATCCGTCCTTTGAATGCCCAACCCAATCCGGAGATCCAAATTGGATTCCGTCAGTTCCCACACGTCACTTTAACCCACCCGGTCGTGTCGGAGAAAACGGCACGCCGATCCGATCCCTATTTGGGATTTTGGACCCCCGGGTTGCGTGTTTTGACCATTTATATATGCTTGGCCGTGTTTTTAGATCCGTCCTTTGAATGCCCAACCCAATCCGGGGATCCAAATTGGATTCCGTCAGTTTCTACACGTTACTTTAACCCACCCGGTCGTGTTGGACGCCCGGCCCAATCCTAAGTATATGAAATTAATACTAATACTGACCTGAGCTGCTGGCTGTGTGGGGCGTACTCCCTGCATTATTGACATGAACTGCTGAACCATATCGCTGAACTGCATCTGTAGCTGTACCCGCTGCGTCTCTATCTCTACCCGCTGCGCCTGTAGCTCTACCCGCTGCGTCTGTAGCTCTTCCCGCTGCGTCTGTAGCTCTGTACGTAGCTCCTCCCGAATGATGCCTCTAATGTCCTCTACACCACTGACGGGCGGCGCAGAAGATGAACTCGCGTGTGCCGGAGGAGCGATCGAACTGGCATATGAGGACAACACTCGATGAGTATCCAGGCTGTCCCCAAAGCCGTACACTCGACCCTTCCTCGGCACTCCCGCTGCCTCGACCCAAGCGTCCGCATCCAAATCTGGCTGGGGAGTGCCCTCTGTGTAGCGCTCCGCCATCGTCCTGTCGTACGTCTCCTGTAAAATAATTTAAAATTAAATTATTGAAAACAAATTACTTTAATATCATAATTGAATTCATAATTTAAAGCTTGACTTACAGCAATCGTGCGGGCACTCTCGGTAACATAGTCATCCGTCCCCTTCCGCTTATGAGTCCGGTCAAATAACTCGCGGAAAGTAGGGGCACGCTCCAGGTCGTGATGCTTAAAATTCAACAAAATTAGTTAGTTTCACAATAATAATCCATATGTATGTATATATGAATCGAACAATAAAATACTTACCAATTTTTGACTGTGGGTCGCATAAGATACGGATCCACTAGTATGCACATTCTTCTCCGGTTGAGTTGCTCTGTTGCGTATTGCCGCCTGTGACCGCTGCTGCCATGGTCCAGCAGCCCAACGCGCGCAAAGGGACTCCCAATAGTCCGTCCGCAGCCAAACAGGGCCGTAATCCACCCAAGCCATAGGATCCCGGTTCCCTGTGGTCTTCGTTGCCTTGTCCCGTGCCTCCCACATCGACTTTCTTAAATTAGTCTGGGCCGTAATCTCCCAGACGGCTCGAGCCCGAGGGAGATCCTCGGGTCTCGTGAACGCGAACCTCCGCTGTAAAGAAATAAAATTAATCAACGTTCTGCAATAAACCTAAATTAATAATAATTGAATAAATGACTTCAACTCTTCTAAAAAATAAAAATACCGTAAACATGTCAAATAATAAATCCCGGACTGGCACCGGGAAGTCTCTCCATGCATCCACTGGTCCTGGAATATGTGCGTGGACCAACGTCGTAATATAGCGGGAAGCAGGACTGGGATCTATCTTCCCCCTGCAATTCCACATTAATTTTCTACATGAAATGTATATCCTAAATAACAAATACAGTAACACTGAGATGATGAACTTTACCCTGAGATCCAGCATGGTTGTCGTCCTGGTAGCTGAGGCCCCTCCTCAGCTGCTGGATGCTGGCTCTCCACCTCTGTTGAAAACAATTTAGTACACTTTTATTGTATAAATTGCAAGAGACCAAACATACTAATCTATTGAAACATATGTTTACCTTGTGGTGAGGAAGAAGACGAAGGTGGCGTGGAGGCAGTCCCTGCAAAATTTCATACACATTAGAAATTATGAATTTCAAATAAACAACAATGTAGAAATTTACCTGTCGCTGGGACGACGGGCGTGGACGGGGAGGCAGTCCCTGCAAAATTTCATACACATTAGAAATTATGAATTTCAAATAAACAACAATGTAGAAATTTACCTGTCGCTGGGACGACGGGCGTGGACGGGGAGGCAGTCCCTGCAAAATTTCATACACATTAGAAATTATGAATTTCAAATAAACAACAATGTAGAAATTTACCTGTCGCTGGGACGACGGGCGTGGACGGGGAGGCAGTCCCTGCAAAATTTCATACACATTAGAAATTATGAATTTCAAATAAACAACAATGTAGAAATTTACCTGTCGCTGGGACGACGGGCGTGGACGGGAGGCAGTCCCTGCAAAATTTCATACACATTAGAAATTATGAATTTCAAATAAACAACAATGTAGAAATTACCTGTCGCTGGGACGACGGGCGTGGACGGGGAGGCAGTCCCTGCAAAATTTCATACACATTAGAAATTATGAATTTCAAATAAACAACAATATAGAAATTTACCTGTCGCTGGGACGACGGGCGTGGACGGGGAGGCAGTCCCTGCAAAATTTCATACACATTAGAAATTATGAATTTCAAATAAACAACAATATAGAAATTTACCTGTCGCTAGGACGACGGGCGTGGACGGGAGGCAGTCCCTGCAATTTATACACATTAGAAATTATGCAAATAAACAACAATGTAGAAATTACCTGTCGCTGGGACGACGGGCGTGGACGGGGAGGCAGTCCCTCTGCCAACGGACGTGGCAACCCTCCGACTGCGTCCTCCACGTACCATATCTCTATTGATACAAATAAAGATATAGCAAGTCATCAGCACTCAATTTGAAGTAGCAATTTATTATGAACATGTAATGAACAACAACACCAATTTCTTACAAAATATGCAGTATATTATCTATATTCATCATCAGATGCTGAAGACATGTTTAATTCAGCATCATCTTCATCATCATCCTGGAATTCATCCTCATCATCTTGGGAGTCTTCCTCCACATCAGACTCCACCTCCCGCTCAGCGACATTTGGGTCAACTTCTTCTTGTTCGTTATCCTTATGTAAGGAAATTGTTTCATTTATATCATGAACATTGTACTGCGTAGAAGCTGCCAACTCTCGTGCGTCACTCCGATCTGATTGGAAAAAGTTGTCATTAACACCTTCGAGCTCATCATCAGTCGGGAGAAGCTCATACTCAGGGAATAGTCTTGATTTCACTCTACATGCAGCCCACCAATCTCTTAATTTGAGGGATGTATAATTTGAATAATAAACTTGTTGGGCTTGTGCCGCCAGGATGAATGGCTCATATGTACTCAATTTGGACTTATGCTTCACATCGATTAATCCATATGTTGTGTCATGACGAATAGATGTCGGGTCAAACCAATGACACTTGAACAGAAATACATTGTTGTCTTGTCCCAAAAATTGCAGTTCAATGACTTCTTCGAGAATGCCATAATAGTCAATTTCATTTTCATTATAGGCACTTCCCTTCACACATACGCCGCTGTTCATCGTAGACTTATTCCGTCCATAATCTCTCGTGTGAAATCTGTATCCATTCACAATGTAGCCTGGATAGACACGTACAATCTTCGAGGGGCCAAAACTAATCTGTTGTACTCTAGAATCGGGAATGAAGCCTTGTTCAACCTATTATGAGATAAATAGACAAACATTGAATAAATGACTTCAACTCAGTCTGCATAAAAACATAACACTTATGTTTCAAAATAATTAGACACATACTCGAGATCTTAACCAAGTAGGAAAAGACTTCTCCCGTTCCTTTTCAACCTGCACGTCAGTTAGACGTGGATTCCGTCGCAATATGACCGAGTCAAACTCTCTGCAATGTAAATGTCACACAACCGTTAGGTTCTGCAGTAATGCACGCAAATGATGACGAATAAGCGTGGAGAGCTTACTGAATGTAAGGGTCTAGTTCTTCGCAATTCATGAACACGTAGATCTCCGCAGCTACCAACTCTCTGTCTTGGAGTGCGCGAGTAGATGAAGATCCGAACGCCCGTCCGGCACACTTGAATACAGAGAGTCGGTCTGACACCTCCGAATCTCCACCATCATCATTACGTGGAGGTTGAGTGCGTCGGGTTCGTATTTCCGTGTCAAAGTACATCGAACAGAAGTTCGATATCTCCTCAATGAGGTACGCCTGAGTAATGGAGCCCTCAACTTGTGCTTTGTTACGGACTTTCATCTTAAGATCGTGCATGCACCTACGACAATAATTCAAATGCATACATAAGTAATATAAAAGATCGTCGTAATGGCAATAAATTGAGATGTAGAAATATACCTCTCAAACGGATACATCCATCGAAATTGTACTGGTCCTCCGACCCTTGCCTCATATGGTAAATGGATGATCAGGTGCTCCATTGAATCAAAGAATGCTGGAGGAAATATCTTCTCTAATTTGCAGACTGTCTGAATTATATTTTGCTCTATATTTTGCAAGTCATGAATTTTGAGTTCTGATGCAGATAAAATCCTGAAGAATTGACTCAGCTCAGTCATTGCTCCCCATATTTGTTTCGGCAACAACTCACGAAAAGCAAGAGGCATCAGTCTTTGCATGAAAACATGGCAGTCATGACTCTTCATTCCGTATATTTTTCCCTCGTTGACATTTACACAACGCGCAATATTCGAGACATATCCATCCGGAAATCTCAATTGCTTTAACCATTGCAACACTTCCTTAATCTGTCTGGCCCCAAGCACATATGCAGCTTTAGGTTGCACCACTTTTCCTTGAACATGCTGTAGCTCTAGTTCTGGACGTTTGCAAAGTACTTTCAAATCGACCCGTGCCTTGACGTTATCCTTCGTTTTACCTTTGACGTCCATAACTGTGTTGAACACATTATCAAAAACATTCTTCTCTATATGCATGACGTCTAGGTTATGACGTATCAAAAGTGTTGACCAATAAGGCAATTCCCAAAAAATGCTTTGCTTCACCCAATTGTGATCCTTCCCAAAGCCAGGGATTTGTCGGGTACTACCAGCCAGTTGTGTTACAGTCGGTAAGTTCTGGACCCGCCTCGCCATATTTCCACCAGACACCCGTTCCATATCTACCTCCTCCATCACAGTTGTATTTTTAATAAAAGAATCCTTTTGCTTTCGGAAAGGATGGTCACTGGGTAGAAACCGCCGATGACAATCGAACCAACAAGATTTTCCCCCAGATTTCAACACAAATGATTTAGAATCCTCCATGCAATAAGGACATGCCAACCTCCCATGTGTGCTCCAGCCAGATAACATGCCGTAGGCTGGAAAGTCACTTATTGTCCACATTAATGCAGCCTTCAGATTGAAATTCTGTTTTCTGGATGCATCATAAGACTGCACACCATCTGACCATAACAATTTCATCTCATCAATCAACGGTCTGAGATATATGTCTATATTCTTTCCTGGACTTTTTGGACCCGGAATCAGCAATGAAAGGAACAGATTCTCACGCTTCATGCACATGCCTGGCGGAAGGTTATACGGTGTTAAGAATACTGGCCAACATGAGTAAGATGCCACCGAGCCTCCGAAAGGATTGAAACCATCTGTGCATAAACCAAGCCGTACGTTGCGTGGATCCCTTGAGAAGTAAGGATGAGTACGGCTAAAATGAGCCCAAGCTTCACCATCGGCAGGATGACTCATTTCACCTTCGTCGCGACGGACTCTTTCCGCATGCCATGTCATATGTCCAGCTGTCCTCGAGGACATGAACAATCGCTGCAATCTGGGTGTGATAGGAAAGTACCGCAATGACTTATACGGAACATCCTTCTGCTTTGACTTGTCCCCTCTCTTGGGCTTGAACCTATCATGCTTACAAATACAGCATGATGTCTTATCTGCATCCTCTTTGTAGTACAGCATACAGTGATTCGGACATGCATCAATTTTCATAAAACCAAGCCCCAAATCATTCACCATCTTCTTCGCACGGTAAAAGTCAGCAGGTAACCTCTCTGATTGAGGAAGCATGCTCTTGACCAGTAAGAGAAGCCGGTCAAAACAACTCTCGCTCATATGAAATTCAGATTTCAAATTCAATAGCTGCGACACTGCAGACAACCGTGTATGCTTCTCACAACCATCCCATAATGGCTCATCAGCATCTCGAAGTAACTGATAAAATCTCTGAGCTGTATCATTCGGCACTTCTTCATTTGTTTGATCTTCATGAATATTGAACTCCGGACCAGCAGCATCGACAACCATGTCTACGTACGTACTTGTGGAGGCAAAGTAATTAGCTGGTGCAGACGACTGAATATTCAACTCACCATGACACGACCATAACTCATAATGGCCAACAAATCCTCTCGTATACAGATGATGCTGCACATCCCATGTCGATATCCACTTTCTGTTCTTACAAGCCGAACACGGACATCGGATGTTACCCATCGGATCAACTGCTACTGATGTATTACTCAATGCAAACTCAATAAAACTGTCAACTCCGTCTTTAAACTCCTCGGTCACAACTCCATTCACTATTCCACGGTACATCCATGACCGATTCTCCGACATTTTTCCTACATATTAAATGTCATGTCCCGAGTTAAAATCCAACACACCCTCACATCATTCAAGTACCATACATACGTTATATGGAGAGTCCCAGAGCTAATGGGTGAAATAAAGCGTTGACGTAAAAATAAATGAAGAGTAAACATACATGAATATCAAATAAATTTGAGCACTATATAAATACTTAATGGTATTGAACATTAAAAACAACACAAACCGTGATGTCTTCATATTAGGCCACCACCACTTGATCGGCTCTTTATTCACCAGCTTCTCAGTAGATTTCCTAGGGAGTGAACTAACCACTGATATCCCTAAATATAGTTTGCCAAATACATCTCTTCGTACATAATGGGAAGACATAACTTTGAGAATGTCAAATTCTTTGACACAATTATTTTTCACAAATTTACACCAGTCTTTTCCAATAAACATGTACATACTAGCACACCAACTGCGTCGTAAGATTACAGAATATCGCACTCCTTTTTCATCTTGAACAATAACAGATAATCCACTTTTATTTTCTAAACTTTGTCTTTCTTCTTTCCGAATAATCTTTATGATTTTCGTCATCTTCTCTTTCACCAAAAGTAAACCATCATGCAATCTTCGAATATCGAGCGGAAATATTTTACGTTCAAACAAACAAGTACTTTGATACGTTGGACATTTGTTCTTCTTTGAGTCTAATTTCCAATCGCGAACTCTCATCACTAATTACAAAAAAAAATTAATAACATTTTATTCATGAGTAATTTAAAATATGAAATTAAATCATAATATGGTAAATATGAAAAAATCTCTCAAATGGCTACAAATAAACATACGAATGTTGAATGATTAACTTGCAGTGTGAAATTTGTGAAAGTAAACAATATGTTTAACAAAGAAAGTCATTGCATTGTTTATTTTCATGTCAAGCGTAAAAAAATAACAGCGAGCAAGATAAATAATAAATAACTTAATTTACCAAAAGCTTTGAATATAATTAAGAACATAGTCATATCATTAAGAACATTATAAGAGTATTCATGTCATTCCTTTTACATGTGGTTTAACTATTTTAGGTTACTAGTTCAATGACCATAGGGTGTAAATAAGTCTAATAGGAGGTATCATGCATAGAAAATAAGGAAAATCAAACCCTTTTAAAATGTCAACTGAATGAGTGGGTGCCAATCTCTTCAGAATTGGCGTCCATAGTGTGTGCCACCAATTTAAGCAGAATTGGCATCCACATAGTGGGTCGCGAAGTCAATCAGAATTGGCATTTTATATGGAGAATCACGATTTTGTGCAAAGCCCTATAATCATGCGTTCTAATTGGTTTTGGCCAAAACTCCCAACATGAAACTTATTGTAAACAAGATATAAAATATTTTTACATATTTTATTGAGAACATGGGTATGAGGCCCATGAAACCGAAGTCTGCTCCCCATGGTTTTAAGTTTTAATTCTTCAAAGTAATAAGCTGATTAATGTACATTAATCTGCTTTAATAAGTCAGATACAACAAATGTAAGTTATTTGGAATAAGAGTCTGATAACTTATTCTAATATTTTATGGGGGCTTTATTGTCCCTATGAAATAAGAATTTTGTACACAAAACAAAAACGTCAAAAACCTTGAGTTTTTCTATCTGACCTTATCTTATTTGACCATCAAAGGTCCCCTAGATGGTAAATTTGCAAGATAACTTAGCACATCTACAAAGTTTTTTATTTTTTTGTGGGTACCTAATGTGGAGGTGGGTTTTGAATTTAGGTCAGTATAAATATATGATAAAAGGATCTTAACTACTGAGCAACTCTTTGCATATCAAATTTACAAGACTTTACTTTGTAGAAAATTATATTGTTTATGCACATAGCATGTGATATTATACAATAAAAGGTAACTACTGAGAGGACCCTGTGAATGTCAAATCCACAAAACTTTAGTTTGTAGAAAATTATATTATTTATGCAAATAGCCTGTGAGACTATATGATAAAAGGGCTTTAACTACTGAGCCACTCTTTAAGTACCAAATCTACAAAATTTTAGTTTGTAAGCCTGTGAGACTTGGGAAGTGGGCCCAAATCCCCAAACATCCCCAAACGTAAGAAAATGGGCTTCCCTCTTGTAAATGGGTTTGGGCCGGAAAGCAGGCCCGGTGGATGCAAGGACTTGTCATGAGAGCCCATTAAGGACTTTTTAATATAAAACATACTGGAAAAAAAATCTGTGAAATATCGTATTTGCCCACACAGAATTTTTAAAGTGAGGAGAACAATAAAAATAGAAAAAAAACTTGGGATTTTTCATCTCAATTCTTGGTAATTTAAATGAAATCTACAATATTTGGTAACAAATACACACCACTAAAAGATTATATTTTTGTATTGTTTTAATATGTTGGCTGTTTATTCGTAAATTAAACTTTAAAAAAGAGATATTTTGAATGTGGCACGTTATGATTAAAAAAAGTACTATTATAAAGTATAAATTCCTAGTTCAGTACAGATAGCAACTAGTTCTATGACCGTACTATAGAAATGTCATAGAATTTGAATAAACAGATTTTATAATTAATATAAGTTGGGGGATGGGGGGAGGGGGGGCCTACAGGGGGGGGGGTCGCTTGTTGGGGGATGGGGGGAGGCAATGGTGGGGAAGGGAGGGGTGGCAGGGGTGGGGAATGGGACTGGGAGGGGGAGGGGGAGGGGGGTCGCAGGGGTGGGGAAGGGGGGCTGGCCGGTTGGAGAAGGGAGGGGGAGGGGGGCGGCAGGGGAGGGGGGCTGGGACGCCGATGGCGGAGGTGGGGGGTCGCCGCACTGGGACGGGAGGGGAAGGGGGGCCGACAGGGAGGGGGGGTCGCCTGGGGGGAGGGGGGTTGCTTGTTGGGGGAGGGGGGGCCTACAGGGGGGAGGGGGTCGCTTGTTGGGGATGGGGGGAGGCAATGGTGGGGAAGGGAGGGGTGGCAGGGGTGGGGAATGGGACTGGAGGGGAGGGGGAGGGGGGTCGCAGGGGGGGGAAGGGGGAGGGGGGTCGCAGGGGTGGGGAAGGGGGTTGGACCGGTTGGAGAAGGGAGGGGAGGGGGCGGCAGGGGAGGGGGGCTGGGACGCCGATGGCGGAGGTGGGGGGTCGCCGCACTGGGACGAGAGGGAAGGGGGGGCCGACAGGGAGGGGGGGTCGGGGGGGGAGGGGGGGGTGCGGGGGGAGGGGGTTTGTTGGGGGAGGGGGGGCCTACAGGGGGAGGGGGGTCGCTTGTTGGGGGATGGGGGGAGGCAATGGTGGGGAAGGGAGGGGTGGCAGGGGTGGGGAATGGGACTGGAGGGGGAGGGGGGAGGGGGTCGCAGGGGTGGGGAAGGGGGGCTGGCCGGTTGGAGAAGGGAGGGGGAGGGGGGCGGCAGGGGGGGGGGGGGGGCTGGGACGCCGATGGCGGAGGTGGGGGGTCGCCGGTGGCGGGGTGGGGAAGGGAGGGGGAGAGGGGCGCGAGGGTGTGTACATATCGGCGGGAGGGACTCCGGTGGCAGAGCACGGCGGCGGCGGCGGGGCGGTCGGGGCGGAGGGCCGGCGGCGGCGCGGCAGGCGGCGAGCGGCGAGGGTCGCGGCGACGAGAGAGAGAGAGAGAGAGAGAGGAGAGAGAGAGAGAGAGAGAGAGAGAGAGAGAGAGAGAGAGAGAGAGAGAGAGAGAGAGAAGAGAAGAGAGAGAGAGAGAAGGAGAGAGAGAGAGAGCGGGAGAGGAAAGAGAGAGAGAGAGAGAGCGGGAGAGGGAAAGAGGGGGGTTTCGCGGGACAAGGTATAGTAGATTTACCGACGGATATTCCGACGGAAATATGTCTGTCGGAATATCCGTCGGTATGTTTCATTACCGACGGAAATATTTCCGTCGGAACGACCGACGGATATTCCGACTGACATATTTCCGTCGGAATATCCGACGGAATTACCGACGGAAAATAATCCGTCGGAAATTTCCGTCGGTAATCCCGCTTTTTTTGTAGTGTATTGTTTGATATGTTCCACTGTAATACCTCTATTGGATCCAATGTGAATTGGAATAACTGTACTGGGTCTAAGAGGGGCGTTACAAGGGATGTGAAAACTCATTCTCACTTGGAATGCGGAAAATTATCTTCTTCTTCTGACAATCTAGCAAAGCATAATGCTCCTCTAGCCAATCTAGACCCAGAATGGCATCATAGTCCTTCATCTTCAACAGATAAAAGCATCCTGCCAAATCTCGCTCTTCTATGCACACATATAGTGAGGGAAAGCACTTCTTAGTGATCATAGCACCTGCTAGTGTATGCACAGACAATGGGATCTCCAAATCTATAGCTTCTGCATCAGACTCCTTAAACAATACCTTAGCAAGCCTCTCAGACACAAATGTATGTGTAGCACCAGTGTCAAAAATAACTCTAGCATGAATACCCATAATTGGAACTGTACATTTAGTCACATGCTCTGCCTGCTCCGCATCTTCTTTAGCCAATGCATACACTCGGGCTTGGGCCCGGGGTCTTCCTACTGGTTTTGCTGCTGCTGGTGCCGCTGCTGCTGCTG
Source organism: Colocasia esculenta (assembly GCA_014218235.1). Taxonomy (NCBI): domain Eukaryota; kingdom Viridiplantae; phylum Streptophyta; class Magnoliopsida; order Alismatales; family Araceae; genus Colocasia; species Colocasia esculenta. Next base: position 2,935,826 of record CM024766.1, on the reverse strand, counting down.
TCTGCTGCGCCATCTTTGGGCAATCCTTGATCTTATGGTCATTGTCTCCACAACAAAGACACCTCCCTGCACTCAACCAACATACTTGTCCTCCTTGCCTTTTGCCACAATGAGTACACAAAGGCTTGTCTTCCTGCTGAAACATTCCTTGCTGGGGTACCCTCTTCCCAAAATCCGATACCTACTGAGGTACATAAACAACCTTCTTCTTCTTGTCCTGCCTCAGAAATGGCAATGCTGGCCTCTTGAAAGAAGCTTTCTTCTCTTCAAAATATTGCTCCATCTCGCTTTCTTGCCTGCAAGCCACACTAAATGCTTCCTCCATGGTACGATGATCAAATGCCACCAGTCTGGTACGCAGTGATGGTTTGAGCCCCATCACAAACTTCTTCACCTTCCTCCTCTCGTCAGCTACAATATGAGGTGCATACTTTGATAGCTCAGCAAATCTGGCTTCATACTCCAGCACACTCATAGCTCCCTAGGTCAATGAAAGAAATTCCTGCTCCATCTTATCCTGCACATGCTCAGGAATGAACTTAGCCTTGAATAGGCGAGTAAATTCATCCCGAGTCACCTCCTGGACTCCATCCTCAAATCTGGTGCGCAGTGTGGAAGTCCACTATGGACGTTCCGTTTCGCCCCGAAACTCCAGAGTTCCCTCGAACGTTGGTGCTCCCTCGTTGGTGTTGGCGTGTGACGCTGGTTGGCCCTCGTTCTCACTTCGCGTTGACTCCCCTTGATCGAGTTGACCAAGGGGAGAACAAGGAAACCAGCAAAGAAAGTGAACGGGATGTGATCGCCAGGGCCTTACCTGTGCCCAAGGAAGTGTTCAGATCATGCCGGTGATGTAGCCTCGCGAGCGGATGATGGCGGGACGCCGACTTTCTCCCCTTCGGCGGCCAAAAGGAATAAGCTCCGCGGTATCGTTGGAGGTGTTCCTGCGACAAAGAAGACTCTATTAGACTTAAGTGAAGTGTGGTAAACGTCCAGAAGCAAAGAGAAATGACCCAAAAGGTGAGCCCCGTACCGGTTGCGGGCTTGAGAAGAGGGGTGGCCAAGTGCTATGACCACCCTTCTTCCCTCCGTTTTTGGTTTGGAAAACCCCTTTTAGGTGTGTTGGAGTGTGCACTACGTGCTTAGTGTGTGTGTGTAGAGTGAATAGCATGCAAAACTAAGAAAGGAAGAAGGGAAAGAGAAAGAGATGAGGGAGATGATCCTCATTTGCAGGCGTTGGTGGCTGCTTGGTGGGCTCCTCCAGCTCGTGGTGAAGCCTCCTGGATGATCCAAATGATGAGAGGCAGAGAGAAAGCAAGGATGGAAGCTCTCAAGGCTTGAAGTGGATTTTCTCTCTCTTCTCTCAAGGCATCAAAGCTCTAGCTTGTCCAGCATCTCCCCCCTCTGCTTAGAAGGCTGAAGACCTTCATATATAGGCAGCGGGGGAGCTAGGGAGCATAGGATGCTCAAGTGTGAGAAAACATACTTAAACATGTGGCAATGCAAGTAGAGAGGCTAGGCCAATGGGAGGGGGCCAAGTAGAACTTTTACTGGGTCAAGGGGGTGCCAAGGTAGCCCATTTGCCCATTGGGAACGGCCCCATGTGTTGCATGGCCGAGGTAGGGGCGCAAGTGGGTGAGATTCTCGGGCAGTTCTGCAGACCAGGTAAACCCAGGTTGACGTCAATCGATGCTGCTGCCAACCCTATGCAGACGTCAACTTGAGTCGACGTCAAGGTGGTGTGCTGTCAACCTGGAGTCAGCAACAGTCGATCTTGACGTTAACATGGGATCCGAGGCAAGTCAACAAGCAGTCAAACAACTCTTATTGGGCCATAGACCACGCGGGGATGGGCCAAATCTCGCATCTACATCCACCATACATCAGCCCTCTCCTAAAAAGAGTACCTCTACATTAGGCATAACCAACCAAACAAATATACTTCATAAATAAATATTGCCTTATGATTACCTGCAACATGTAAGTCCCCAAACTGACTTTATCCTCCTCAGCACAGCGAATAGCTCTAAAGATCTTCTCAGTCTCCCTGAGCCAACTCTCAGCCAAGAGTGGTTGACTCTCCCCCTTAAAAGAGGGTGGAGCCATCCTGCTAAAACTCTCCATCACAGAAGGGCCTCTATGCTCCAAATGCACTGTAGGTGGAGCCTGAGCCTGAGATAACAAGAATCAACATATGATAGATACACTAAAGAGAACCAAAACCAACCATTAAGCTACACCTAACCTGAGCTTGCACTTGGGCTTGCAACGCTGCCTGAGTTTGGGCCTGGGTCTGCATAGCCTGAATCAACCCTTGCATGAAAGTTCCATAATCTATTAAGGGTGGAGGAGGTGCTACAGGTGGTCCCTAATGTGACGGTCCTCGCCAATCAAACCCGCTAACCTAATAGAAAGCCTGATTCGAGTCCGCCTCCCGCGAACGGGCCGAAGCCTCGCAAGGGATATCAAACTACGAGTCCGTAATAATATAAAGGAATCAACTCAAACATTTATAAGATTTGTCAATCCCACAAATATTTACATGAGATATACATAGCCATAGCACAACTGTAGCCAAACTACAACAGAACCTGGGGCATACCCCGAGGTGCACAACAGAAAAGTAAAATTACACTGCTGGTGGTGCAGACCCTCCACTGGACGACGGGCGCGAAATCTCCGGATCTCCCTCACCTGGTAGGAGGTAGGGGTGAGCCTCACGTGTCACTGGCCCAGTAGGGAAACTCCCTAGAAACCGAGCAAATCAACACAAGTAGCAAAGCAGGAAATGCTACACTAACAATTTATAATAATATCAAGCAGGATATAAAACTGTAAGTACAACTTACCATTTGCCGCTTAACAGGAATCAACGTAATTAAATAAACGGCAACACCAAACAAGTGTACGAGCTACTGTAGAGAAAACGCCACACTCGAGCCACGTCAACTGGTTCGCGACACCAGTTACTGACCCGGACAAACCACACAGGACCACCTCTCAGTCTCGCAGCCACGGACGAAAGGTCCAGCTGCCGCTCCACTAAACAAGTACAAGAACTGTGGAGTCCAACTAAACCACCACAACCTGCAGGTCACACACCTTGCAGGCCCATGTCTGACACCTTTAGGGACTCTGGCCCGAGCTCCCTAAACTGAGACACTGGAAAACAGGACTAGCTGGGGTCCAGTACGTCTACTGGTGTCCGTCTCCCCCAACTACGAGCGCGCTACAAGCGACAACACAACAAACTCTCTCTAGTCGCTATCCCACTGCCGTCTTTCCCTCATCCGGACGTACTACTCAGCACAAGAGTGAGGGTGTCTAGGAAGACGACAAAACCTCGTCGGTACCCAGTACCGGGACAAGCCCCGAGCACTCACGTGCCTGGCTCACACAAAACCTGGGGCTCCCAATTGAAGAGGTATCCACGGAAGGCGTCAAACTACACACCACGTACACAAAACCACGTGCGCAACGCACAAGCCACGTGAAACCTTCACTCAAATCACGTAATCACCACGTAAATCACAAGCCACACACTCCCCGAGCACTGAGAGAGTGCCAAAGCACCTCTTTCTATCACCATATAACATAAACTATGCTGAATAGATAATCCTACACTTACATTTATGCTCGAATGACAACATTCGGCTGTTGTCGCGGCGGTACGATAGACCGCCTTCAGAACGCGACAGCTCGCGGTGTCGCGACCTGAAGGCGGCTCTCAGAGCGACTGCGATAGCAGGTGCGAACCCTGCCCAGAACCCTTCAATCTGATCACCCCAAACTCTTTATAACCAATGGTTTACAATCCATTTTCATGCTTTAATGTGTTCCTACACATGCTGTCTATGATTTAGAAAGTAGGAAACACATTAACCACATCACACGGGAAATCCACGGATCAAAACTCAGGAAATCTCCCTACCTTCGCGAAGAACACGAAGAACGAAGCCCGTACGAGGTTCCCTCCGCTCCACGCAACGTCCTTGCGGTAGGAACTCGTCAAACCGAGCTCTAACAAACCAAATCTCTAAGAAATCCCCACAGTAAATCCCCCTGGCCGAGCAGAGCTTTCACCAGCTCTGTTCTGCTAGGGTTACTTAAAAACACAATGCAGTTAAGAACGCGTCACCCTACCTAACCGCGACATGAACGCGGTCCTCCTGACCGACGCCTTAGTCCTGCTGATGCCAGCATACCCGCCTAATGCGCGACACGCGGCGCACATGCACACGCTCACTTAAACCGGCGGTGTCCTTAACGCGATGCCCTGAGCTGTCGCGACACTAACGCGACACTCCTCACTGTCGCGATAGGAACAGAGAAACAGAGAACACATTGGGCAAAATCTCATAACCTGCTGAAACCACCTGCTACACACACGTCATCGGCCACACACTGGCCTCCTTAATCACACAAGGACGATCCGAACGGTTGGAACGTTACACCTAAGGTGCTAGAACCTGCTGTCCTACATTAGCATTCTCTCTCTGCTCCTCCCCATGAGCCGGACATTAGTACGACATCCACGACTAGCCATGGCATGGCAAAACAATAAGTTAGTTAATTTCTATAACTTTAATTATCTAGTACTTTATTTTAGACTTAGGAACATGCATCACTTAAGTTGATGTTTACTCATGAATATCCTCAACCTACAAATGGCTCTGATACCATCTCTGTAACACCCCACTTAGACCCGGTCCAGTTATACCAACTCTCAGCGAGTCTAAGAGATGTGTTACATGGGAAACACACCTTGACATATATCAAATGTAGGTTGATTCATTCACAAATAAATAATAATGCAGTGGAAATAAAGCACAATTCATCAACTTTAATAATCAAGTCCATAGTCCATCAAATAAGTCCACAATGCTATATAGTTCAATTACAATGTTCATAACATAAGCAAATCCTCACATACAATTATCACTCTAACACACAATCACAATCAATCCTCTCGCTCCGAATCCGATCCCGCTACCAAAGCCTCGGGATCCGCTGTCTCACCTGAAATGTTAAGCAAGTATGAGTCTACAACGAAGACTCAACAAGCAACCCAAAAATGGATTTCCAATCTAACATATACATAATGGTTTCAAAACATGTTATTACATATAGAATTCAGCAACCATACTACTTGCAATATATACATTTATCATCCACATCTTAAGTCAAAAGTGAGTACATTAATTGCTACTAGAATAAAGCATGAGTTTAAGACATGATCTTAACTTCACAATGTTTATCTTTGCTAAAGGTTTCAGATCTGATCATGATGATATGAATTCAAGTATTAACAAGGTACACTTATCATACATGGTTCCAAGAGTTTGCATATTAAGCATGATTACAAAACATTCACCCGAATGGAAATAAAACAAGTCTTACGTGAAATATTTTTAGAGCTGAAAACAAACTTTGTTCATAACATATACATACGTACAAATTTTTCCAAGACACAACCCAAACCACCCATTAGAAGTCAGAAAGACATATGAACATATACTCATCACCTAGGTAATTAGTGATAGAGTCTTAGTTATTGCGCAATACTGGGGGAAGCCCTTCCCACCTTAACCAGTGGTATTTGTCTACATCCAGGATTTCTTACCATACCCTCGGAAACATATAACATATTGAGCATTACTATGGTCCTATTCCAAATTACTTCTATGGTGGCAGTGTCTTATTGGCCATATACAAATTCATATACAGATTTCTCCAGATTCAAATGCAACATAACATGCTGGAAAATCATATACATATATTTAGATGCTGACAGAGACATATTCTGATTTATCACATGCTGCAATTTCTAAACATTTTCCCACAATTCACTTCAAAAGAACACAACTCTCATGATGATAATCAGACTAAAATTAGTTACAGTCATCGAAAAATCATAAATTTTTTCTAAAACGTGCCTCTAATGTCATAAATCAAATCAAAAACTTTTTATGATTTTCTGCATACATTCTAATTTCCGCAGTAATCAAATTAGTGATATAATTAGAAAAAATATTCATCACAATGAAAACCGTGTGTCAACCTGGTTCAATATTTTACTTAGTGTGCATCATAACAATACAAACCACTGTTTAAAATCTCATGAATTTTGGAATCTAGAAACTATTTTCAAATTAAAATAGTACTACTGATTTTAGTATCTCATTCATGGAAATTATAGAAAATTGTCAAATTCAGATTTCAGATCTAACACAATATGTGAATATCCTTGTCATTTACTTATACACAGAACACATCACAATTTTATCACGAGCATGCATCAGGTATAAAAGTTTTCTATTAAATCTAAGCTTAATTCTAGAACTTCAGAAATTGCTCTAAAATCATGGTGACTACAGAAATTAACCCAATTTACAGTGTGTTAAAAAGTTTTTCTACTTAGCACTACATATTTCACAGAAAGTCTATTCGGAGTTTGAATACAAATATATAAATTAGGATGTAAAAATAGGTCAAAATAGTGAATAGAAGAACTTGACGGCAACCCTGCTGTCGTTAACCTCAATTGACGGCAAGAAGGTTGACGTTAAGTTCATCCTTGACGGCAGTCAAGGTTGACGTTAACCTGACAGGAAACCTGAACTCCTCCGAGACTCATATAAACCCTAAATCCGACTATTTGTAAAATTTTAAATCATGTAAAAATCGTAAAAAGGTAAAACATAAGGTTGGGAACCTGATCCCTAGGTTAGTTGCCTCTAAAACACAAGAAATCACCGGATTTAGCCGACGAAGCCCGCCTTAGCCAACCAAGACAGTCCTCTTTCTGGGTTAAAATCCTTGATTAGTAGGTCTCCGATGGTATGAACACCTTGGGGACGCCTTCAGCCTTCAAAAGCACACCTTCTTCAACTTGTAGATGCTTGGTCTTAGTCTCCACGAAGATCAAAACGCCAAATTCTTTCACCCTTCTTGAGACTTGGAGAAAACTCTCCAAATCGGTTCCAAGAAGCTAACCTACCCTTTTTTTTTATAAGGGATTGGTCTCCCCAAACTTTGTCTACGAGGTAAGATACGCAACCCCCAATGTGTCACGTCCCGAGAATTACGCAGCAGATATTAATAATAACAATTCGAATCGATATCCCGAGACGTGGACAGTCGGCAAATAAGCCTCTAGCTAGCACGCACTAAAAGTGTATCAACACAACATCATAATAGGGCCCAAATGTTGAACTCAATAAAACTGTATTCAATTTCAACTCAACTTATAAAAATTGGAAACTAATACAATACTAACTCAATAAAAAGGAAATACATTTACCCCTCACTTCCTACTACATGTTCTAACTCTCAAAATAAACTACTATAACTAGACTCATATTTGGAACGCTCATCACTCGGATGCATTCCCATCCTCTGCTTGCTCTTCCTCTTGAACATCATAGTCACCTAGATTGGGAAAAAGGTAGGGGATGAGCAAACTAGCCCAGTAGGATTTATATCTCAATGTGCGGGCAATGATATAAGTGATTAACATTTCGGAACTAGGCAAGTACGATGAATGATATGCAAGTACGAATAAAACTCATTAAAATATGATATATATATAAAACAAGCGGGATAGAGTGAACAAGATAGAATAAGATTGTTAAACAAGATGCCAAGAAAGAATTAGCTATAGATCACCTTGCACAAGCACGCAAGATTTCACTTGATGTCAATGGTTTCCAAGAAAGCAAGTTATCACTAGTAGAAATAAATGCAGGATGGCCATATCACGCAAGCAAGCAAGATTGCACAAGCACGTTCAAGTAACACTAATCAGGCACGTAGACACCAATGTACACCAAGAAAAGATCCATCAAGAATGTACACCAGGACACGTGTATGTGGTTATGTATCTAACATTCAACAAGCAAGAAAGTACTCCCAGCGCAGATGCAACGCCAGTAATCATTATACCCCATGGTTAACAGTATATTTATGACTCTCCGTCATTGGGGCTAGACTGGAGCCCTTGGACACACGCCGTGCCCTGTCAGCCATCTCATGTAAAATTTCAAATGTAGATACCCACAGTCATAAATAATGGCCAATGAGAGTTTCAATAAGTAAGCATGTGTAATGTCATGTTCATGATGATGATGAGAAGAAATAAATAAATTGAACATGATTCCATGAGGACAATGGTCAAGAGATAAATTTGACAGCTGAACGGTAGGATTTACAATTTAGTTCAATCTTTACATTAATGGCTTTAGTCTAGATTGTAATTCATACTCACGAGAACAAGAAGAGAAAAGAAGTGCACGCCCTTGATGTAAAGTGTGGAGTAATGTACGTGTGTCAATTCACAATCCGTCGGTCTCAAACTCTCGAAAAAAAACACTTAACGTGATGGCATGCAATGAACAATGTATCTACTACATATGGGTTTACAAGATTTTAAGATAAAATTTATCATTTAAAGCAAGCTAGAATGGTAACAAGAGTAAATCACAAGTTTCATGTATGATCATATCATTAAGAAAGCAATTAGAATAATATTCATGTAATTAAGGATTCTTCAATGGGTTAAACACTTTTAAGTCATTAAATAGACATTATGTAATGAACAAACCCAAGACATGCAATATTTTGCAAAGGTAGTGTCGACACAACCCATGCTGGTGTCGACACCATGCTTCAAACATAAAGCAAAAACATGAAAACTGGTCAAGTAGTGTCGACACTAGTCCAGGTGGTGTCGACACAGTGCATAAAAAATAAGGCAAAAAGGTCAAGTAGTGTCGACACGAGATCAAGTAGTGTCGACACTAGAGACAGGTTCCAGAAAACCATATGGAAAACATGGGACAGTGTGTCGACACAAGATGAGGTAGTGTCGACACTAGATCAGCTTCCCAGAACTTTCTGGGTCAAACCGGGACAGTGTGTCGACACAAGATGGGGCTATGTCGACACTAGATGCTTTCCCAGAACACTTTCTGGGCTGTTCTGGGACAGCAGGTCGACACTAGCCCAGGCTGTGTCGACACTAGTGGCTTTCCCAGAACACCATCTGGGCTGTTTTGGGACAGCAGGTCGACACTAGCCCAGGCTGTGTCGACACTAGTGGCTTTCCCAGAACAAAACACATGGTCAGGTGTAACCAGAAAACATGTCTCATGCAGCGATTCACTTCTAACTCTTATAACTCTCTAACGAATGACATTTGGACAAAACGTTCAACACAAAAGATGAAGAGGACAACTAGTAGAAGAACTTTTATGTTGAGGGTTTTATCTAATTCGGTCTCGAACCCCGAGAAAACATATGAATAACAGAAAGTCAAGTGTAGCCCGAAATCCCAGTTTCATGCAGTGACTCTCTTCCCACGCCTGTAACTCTCTAACCAAGGACTTTTGGACAAAACGTCCAACATAAAAGATGATCATGAATTCGAGTAGAAAAACTTTTGTGAAAGAAGTTTAGTCAAATTCAGTCTTGAATCACGTGCAATATAAGACGAACGGGAAAAATCCTAACAGTGCGCGACTTTGGAAAACTACGAATAGTTCAAAATCTACTCAATGAAATTCGATGAAACCAGTGGGATATGAAAGTTAACTTGATGCACTACACATTGGTATAGGATATGTTAAGGTTTGGCCCGAGAAAACCTACCTTATGGGTTGAAGAAGTCTCGTTTGTCCAGAAAACTCGAGTTCAGACCACTCGGAGGAAAACGCTTACTGCTCCGTGTACACTGCATGGAATTTGAGAATTCCACTTGAGTTAGTACGTAGACTTGACCCTCTTTCCAGGGGTATAAGCCTTGCAAGGTTTGGTTTAGGTTTGACCTACCTTTGGTCGACTTCAAGATGATGGTCTGCACAGGTCGCAGCAGACGAAACAGGGGAAGAAGAACGACTTGGTGTGGGTGATCTCCTGCTCCCCAGCCACCAAGAACTTCTCCACACGACCCCAGCAAGTTCTAAATCTCGTTCCTAGGGTTTGGTGAAGAGTATTTAAGCAACCATGGTGTTTTAGGAGTCCTATTATAACTAGGAAAGCTAAGCTGCGGTTTTGACAGGGCAGTTTCCTATCTTTTGAGGATTCCTTCCTCCCTTAGAGTGTGTGAGGCTTTAGGAAACCTCCCACCATAGATAGGCACGAATTTGGGTTGCCAAGAATGCATGATTGCATCCCAATCCAACTCAGATTGCCTCTTCTTAATTTCAGCCTAATTAAAGTTACGAATTTCCCTGCATTTTCTAGCTTTCTTTTATTATGGGCCAAATGATGTCCATTGACCCAATTATGATATTGGGTCCTTAATATATAATGTTGGAAGTCCCTCCAACACTTTTATTTAAATTTGATTCCTTTATATACTAAAATTTCCGGGGTGCTACACAATGTTTCCTAATTTGTAGCCACTTACCATAACTCCACCAAAGCTGTACTGCGAATATTTCACTGTCAGTTCCGGAAGAAGTAGACGTCAAGGTTTACTGCCATTCACACAGAGTAGACGTCAATCGATATGGACGTTTACCTGATGTTGACGACAAGAAATGTTGCTGTTAACCTGCTGTTGACGGCAGTCGATGTTGCCGTCAGAAACACATGTCAACTCTGCATCAACCCGAGAACAGACCAAACCACTCTACAATACACTAAACTACACAAATAAATACACAGAAATGTCTAAATACACAATAAATAGGCACCAATTGAAATTAAAAACTATGAAGAAAAAATTTTAGGATATCACACCAGTTAAGTGTAGATTTTTGAATTTGTTCTTTGGTCCATATGTCTTCATCTTCTGGCAGCTCAGCATGACCCTTGTCCACAATTATCCAAAGTTCATAATCTTGTGCTCTCAGAAACACCTGCATCCTATTTTTCTAATATGAATAATCAGTTCCATCAAAGAATGGAGGTCTAGTGACTGAGTGACCCTTAGCCACAAACCCCTTGTTAACATCCATAACTAAACACTTTTGATCGTTAGATCAAACACATGTCAGGTGCAAAGAGAACCAGCTCTGATACCAAATGAAAAGTAGCAGAAGATAGCTATGAAGAAATCTAGAAGGGGGGGGGGGGGTTGAATAGATTTCTACCAAATTAAAATGAAACACTTACCAGATTAAAAATCTATGAGAATTACAGAGTTCTGAGGAATGCACAGATTCAATCAGAATAGATAGAGCAAGTGAGGTGTGAATCTACAGATTACTAGATGATATCATACTGAATAGCAAACGTGCCTATCAATCATCTAACGCTAAGATAGATCAATCCACAGTGACACATAGATTTAGGGTGGTTCGGATTATACAATTGTGTATCCTACATCCACCATCTACACACACAAAAAAATCTGCTTATATAGCCAGTTCAAACATAACACACACACACACACAACTTGAGATGATCGAAATCTCAAATCAGAACACACACATGAAATTGAGCAGAATGATAGCTCAAATTTCACACTACACACTGAAAGATTTGAAGTTGAGATGTAGAACCAGTTGAATAATAAGAAATTATAGAACAAATGAAACTGGTTCGAATTTCCCCCTTTGTGCTTCCAACTAAAACTTCTGGCTTCCAACTTCAGACTGATGATTTAGACTTCTGAATCTGAGAGTTCAACTTTAACTTTGATCACTCACAGCAACTGGATCACCAATTCTTTAGATCTGAAGTAGCAGCAGCCTTCAGATGAGACCTTTCTCTAGTCGCCGCTTTCTGGTTCTGGGGAATGAAGAACTGGTGTGTGTTGTTCCAAAAGTGTGAGGATCATGGACATTTATAGTCCCATGTATCCACGTGGTACCTTGGAGTGTGGGGGGACAGAATTCCCGCTAAAAAAATCTTGAATCAAAACCTGACACGTGTCCAAGAATTCAGATTCTGGATCATCATTCGAAGTGTGTCGACACAATCAAGTTATGTGTCGATACATGAGCCTGGCTTGTTGTTCTGTCAACACTGGAAGTTAACCTGTGTCGACACATACTTGACTTGTGTCGACACACCTGACTGAATCATAAAAATATGGCTCTCTGGGAAACCTCCTATGTCGACACCCTGACAGAAGTGTGTCGACGCCACTGACTCCTTTCTTCTGTCTGCTTTCTGAAAATAAAGGATGTGTCGACACATAAAGGACCTGTGTCGACAAAACTAGCTTTTCTTCTTGAATTTCTTCACTGGTATTGCTCTTTGTGTCGACACTCTGACAATATTGTGTCAACAACACTGACCTCATAACACCTTTTTCTCTGAGTTAAACATGGAGTATTATGTTAGATATGACTGGAGCAATGTATTTAAAATTGTTTGGATCATAGTTAAACATCATCAAAACAAGAGATCCAACACTTTCTTGGTGGGATCTTCTCATCTCATCTTGATTTCTGGACTACACATCTATTGAACATGAGACCAAGTCATTAATGAGATATTGGACTTAATGAAAAACATGTCGTTATGCTTCCAAACTGAACTCTTAAACTATTGTCTTGTTATTCCCAAATTGTCTTGATATTATTGAACTCGTGAAATTCTTGTTAATGGCCATACTTGATTGTGGGTATCTACATTTAAAACTGTAAGATGTAGGATTGGACACGGCGATGTCCAAGGGCTCCAATATAGTCCCCTCAGCAGAGAGCCAAAAATGCACTATTAACCATGGGGGTATAATGATTACTGGCGTTGCATTGTGTTGGGAGTACTTGCTTGTGTAAATGCTAGATACAATACCACATTATACATGTTCATGATATATATGCATTCTAAGGTGGCATAAATCTTTAATGCATGTTAATGATTCGTGCAGTGACTATCTTGCTCGTGAAAGAACATGCATGTTATTTGCTTGCTTTCTTATTGACATGGTCAATCTTGTTACATGCTATCTCGTTCTTACTCATGGAATTGACAATCTTGTTACTTCTTGCTAGTTCTTGTTACCAAAGAATTGATAATATTGCTAGAACATTGTTCACATTATCTTGGCATCTTGTTGAACTCAACTTTCCTGCTAGATTGATTATCACAATCTCTTGATTATATCTTGCTATCTTGCACGACACACTAGTCACATTTTAGTCTCGAGGTTTAACTGCATAGTTCATATCATACTTATGCCATCTAACTTTTAAAATGCTAAATACATATATCATGCTTGGAAGATGTAAATCTTACTGGGCGAGTGTGCTCATTACCTACTTTCTCGACATTTCAAGAGATTAGAAAATAGATGATGAAGAGAACTAAGGCTACACTCGGGATGATCAAGACTGAAAAGTACACTACAAGCCTTAGTGTTGAAGTCAAGAGTCATAATATCTAGTGTCATAGTGTCTTAGTTTGAGTAATTTAAGCATTACAACATATTGTAGGGTGCGAGAGAGTACTTATGTAATTTTCCCTCTTTAAGGTCATTGCTATCAAGTAGTCGAATTAAGTTGGATTGTACACTTATTGAGGAAATTGCAATAAAAATATAGTTTTGTTTATTCTATGTGTCCATATATGTGTTGTGGTTTATATTGCTTGCTAGCTAGATGCTTATTTGTTGACTATTCACGTCTCGACTCTCTCTCTGCCTTTCTCATGCACTATTTTTGAGACGTGACAAATTTAAAGTTTATATTTGAAGGTGTTAAAGTAAGAGTTCGAAGTCTTTAAAGTAAGTGTAATGGTGGGTTAATGTGTGTGAGACTTAAAGTAACTACTGACATGACTTAAAGTCTAAGTTTGAAGGTGTTAAACTAAGAGTTTGAAGGCATTAAAGTAAGAGTTCAAGGTCGTTAACGTATGTGTGATGACATGTTAAACTGTGTGGGACTTAACGTCACTATTGACAGGACTTAAAGTCGAAGTTTGAAGGCGTTAAAGTAAGAGTTTGAAATCATTAAAATATGTGCGATGGTGAGTTAAAGTGTGTGAGATTTAAAGTCACTGTTGGCAACTTAAATTCTAAGTAGAAAGACATTAAAGTAAGAGTTGAAGGGTATTAATGTAAGAGTTCGAGGTCATTAAAGAATGTGTGATGGTGAGTTAAAGTGTGTGGAACTTAGTCTTTATCAACATGACTTAAAGAGTCTAAGTTTGAAGGTGTTAAAGTAAGTGTCAAAATTGTTAAAATATGTGCGATGGTGAGTTAAAGTATTGATAACTTAAAGTCTAAGTTCAAAGACATTAAAGTTAGAGTTCAAAGGCATTAATGTAAGAGTTTGAGGTCGTTAAAATGTGTGATGGTTAGTTAAAATGTGTGGAACTCAAAGTCACTGTTAACATGACTTAAAGTCTACGTTCTAAGATGTTAAAGTAAGAGTTCAAAGTTTTTAATGTATGCACAATGGTGAGCTAAAGTTAGTCAGACTTAAAGTAATTGTTGCCATAACTTAAAGTCTAAATTTGAAGACAAAGTAAGAGTTTGAATGTATTAAAGTAAAAGTTTGAGATCGTTGAAGTATATGTGGCAGTAAGTTAAAATATATGATACTTAAAGTTACTGTTAATATGACTTAAAGTCTAAGTTCTAAGATATTAAAATAAGAGTTTGAAGTTGTTAAAATATGTGTGACGGTGAGTTAAATATGAGGGACTTAAAATAACCGTTGATATGAGTTAAAGTGTAAGTTTGAAGTTGTTATAGTAATAGTTGAAAAGTTTTAAAATAACCGTTTCCCATGGCCAGAAGATAGAAAAACGTCACTTGGGAATTATCTAGTGTAGATCTCGATAAAGTAGAGACTAAAAATTAACACCCATAAAAGTGTCTGGACTTTTTCACATAGATAATTCAGCAGTTAATGCACTTTATTGACAGGAACTTACAATTAATTTTTCCATATATATAATTCATACATGTTTATTTATTTTCTAATAACAAGCCTTAAAAGCCTCTTAAATGGATATTTGATGAAATTTATGGTATGGAAGCTAGCGACAAAGAAGGGTAACTAATGTAATTTAGGACAGACACTGGTGCACTTTTCGTTAAGAGAATATTTATTTGGGAGCCAACTTAATGTTATGTTTGATATTTGTGAAATATTTATTACACTTGTTAATTATATTTTTTATTGCACTTCTTATCTTTTATTAGGTAGATACAATGTGCCCTCAATATATTGGCCAATAGAAAAAAGGACAAATTAGTTAGAAGTTTTGACTGTAATAGAGAGATCCTTACTATGACAAGACTTAACGTATATTATAACTAAGGATAATATTTACTGTAATAAGTGACAGCTAAATCAAATATCTGATAGAAACTCTTAATTAATTTATTTTAGAAAAAACAAAGTCAATAAACTTTTATCCTTTTTTTCGTCTCTGCTCAGACGTTTTTTATCCCCTTCTGGCTAAGAATTGGAGAGAGAGAGAATAGAGTTCCCACTGAAACTTTTGTCGTCCCACTTGCCAAATCCCCAAAATCCCATGGCTGATCATCTCCACAATTCCAAAAACCTCATTCTTAAAAGAGGAGTAGGACTCGATCTCTCCATCTTCTTTCTGAGAACGCATGCCATTTCACTCAAGCCATATAGGCACAGCGAGAAATACTTTATTGCATGCGTTCTAGCGGAAGAACAGCAGGTTCAATGAAGAATGAGAGAGAGATACTGATCACCTGGTCATATCTAGGACTTCACCCGTGTCATCGGCCCTCCGTTATGTAACCCTCGAGCCTGCAATTCTGCGAAGCCTACAACCTTATCCACACTCCAAGACACATCTGTTTATTCCACGTCGCTGAAACCTTTCTATTAAGAGGAGTGTAAGAGGGAAAATATTTATTGTATTTTTAAAGTATAATAAATATATTTTTATGACTTTGATTTATTAGATGGGTACAATGCATCATCAGTAAATTGATCAATAAAGAACCATAAGAATCCCACTTATTAAACTTTAGAACATATAGTAAATATTCTCAAAAAAAAAAAAAAAATAAATCTTCCACACGGAGCATTGGAACCATTCCCTACCTCCCCCATCCCCCACAACCAACGAACCATTCCTTTGCTCATATATGGGAGGGCGAAGAGATAGGCCTTTATAATTAATATAAATTAATCCAAGTACCAGCTGGAATTGGAGGCTCAAATTAAGAGTTTACCCGAATCTCGCCAACAAGTACACTCCAAATAATCGGAAGAGGAAATTAAAGTTGATGATAGTGCTTTATTGCATTCACTGTTGCTGAAAAGGTTGAAGGATCGATACGCAGCAAGAGCGAGTACACCACAGCCCATGCAACCCTGCAAGACCAACCTGATCCAAAACATATCTCCCAGCATTGCACCAGTCCCACCGTGATCCCTCCTCATGTCTGGATTAGAAAGAAAAAAATATATAACTATATATATATATATATATAAAGTTATACGTGAACATATATATCATAGTGTTCTACAGTTCTCTCACGGTTGTGGTGATAAGTTGATGACATGAATTAGGAGTAGATATATTCGAGGGAAACTATATATTGATGAACAAGACGAGCATTGTCCACGCACCAAAAATGGCAACCAAAATATTTGAAATCAGGAAAGTCAAGTCTTCCGGTATAGCAACTCATTATAGAAAGCATAACGCGGAATGCTATATTTCATTACACAACAAATTATACATCCGTCAAAGCATATACGTATATATCATGCGGCAGTTGTAGGCTTGTTAGGGTGGAGGAACTAAAAATGAGATCACAAGAGCTACATATATGTTTCTGCTCTCCCCACCCACCACTCCTCTGTGATACACGAAGCACATACTTTTCTCTCTCTTCTTATATATACTAGTTAAAAAAACGCGCTACGCGCGTGTAATATATTTGTAAGTGTGATATTAAAAAAGTTATATATTAAATTATTAAAATATATCATTACATGATTTATATTTTTAAAATTAAATTAAAATATATTATTTTTCTTAAACATATATTTGATATATTGACAATTTGTATACATGATTATGTTCATTGATGTATTTTATTATTTCTTAGAGTTTTGTAGAATCAAATATTTTTAACTATTGAATTTGATATCTTACAAACAAACATCTAAGTAAAATGACTATTAATAATATTATCATCGTTTAATAGATTTTTTTTTCAACATAAGATATAGTTTGAAAAAAAAATTATGTAAAATTTAAAAAAATATTATTTTGATAATCAATTCAGACATAATATATATGAAAATGATAATTAATTCAAATACAATATAATTATCATAAAATTATAAAATAAAATGAATAATTCACTGTGCATGATTTTCTCTCAAGAAAATTTAAATTTTATTTAGTTTCTAGCTAGATTTATACTATATTCTTTTAAGCTGGGGCTATACATCTTATGGTTAATATATTAATATCTAACATTATGACCTAACATTTTTCTGGAATGAGAAATCATAAACTCCATAAGACGTAACATTGCCAGGAAGAATCAATGAAAATATTAGATGGATAACAATCTGGTGTGCAGGGTAAATCATTGCCTAAGACTTATTTCTTTACATAAATAAATCATTCTAAATATAAAAATATTTTTAAATAAATCAAATATTGAGGAGGAGAATAAAAATTTGGTGACTGAATCATGAGCGGTTGACATTAAAAAGAATGAGAGTAAGAGGGTAAAAAAAATCCACGGAACTCACACAACCCCCATCAATTAATGGTTCAAATACCCCCATCTTTCTTCACCAACACATCATATCTCTCTCTTCATTTGTTAAATTTCTCTGCCCACTCGTATCACACTCTCTCCCTCCACTTTGCCGCATCCATCTCTCCTTCGAGACACACTCCACTCATTACACCTTTCTTTCTCCTCTGTCTCACTCCCATGTATCATTTCAAAAGTCACAAAAAAGCCATGGCCAAGTGGCCTTTGCACAGCAGCCCTTGACATCCATGAATAATTTCGTGGGGAGGAGGCGAAAAAGTCAGGGGGAGTGAAGAGCCGTAGCCGAGCAGAGTTAATAGACTGTAGAACAAAAAAAATAAAGATAATAAATAAGAGTTAGAAAAATTTTATTTTTAAATAAATAATAATTTAAGAACAAAGACAAGGTTATAATTTAAAATAAATTTCAAATAAGATCACATAAAATTTTTGAAGCATCTAAAATTCTATCAATTTTGTTGATGCAAAATAAGTAAAACAAAAAATATTACATTTATATAGCTTTAAAAATTTTCATAAAAAAATAACATTGCAATATATCATGGAAAAAGACCACAAAAATTAATAAAATAAGTATTTTCTTCTTAAAAATATTTACAGAAATATTTAGTCATATATTATTATTAGTTTGATGTGTATATATATAATTAATTTAAATGATCATATTTATTTAAAAGTTCAAAAAATATATTAAAATTTAATTCTGACCAAAACATCTCAATCGACATAAATCAAAATAACATATTTACCACAAATGCGTACATATATATATACACAAACCCCCCCCCCCTCGATTCAAGGGTTTAAAGACCTCATCTGTCCTCCCAATATATCATACTCTCTCTCTCTCTCTTCATTTATTAATTTTCTCTTTCCACTCATCACACTCTCTCTCCCTCCTCTTTGATGCATATCTGTCCTTTTATATTTTTAATCATTTTAAAAGCCAAAAAAATAAAACAAGAAGCCATGGTGAGTGGCATCAGCACAGCAACGTCCATGAATAAAGATACCCTCTCCATTTCGTGGGGAGGAGAAAAAGATGATTTAAAAATAAATATAATAATTACAATTTAAAATAAATTTTAAAATAAAATCACATGAAAAATTTGAAGCATCTAAAATTTCATCAATTTTGTTGATGCAAAATAAGTACAATATAAAAATTAATTACATTTATATAGCTTTAAAATTTTTCATAAAATAAAATGACGTTACAATATATCATGGAAAAAGACCACAAAAATTTAATAAAATAAGTATTTTCTTCTTGAAAATATTTACCAAAATATTTAGTCACATATTCTTATTATTTTGATGTGTATATATATATGATTAATTTAAATGATCATGTTTATTTAAAAGTTCAAAAGATACATTGAAATTTAATTCCTACCAAAACATCTCAATCGGCATAAATCAAATATTTGAACAGAAATAATACATTGACTACAAATAAGTGCATATATACGTACAAATCTATACATAATATGATTAACATAACATAAATAAAAATTGCTAGAGAGATTATAGAAAAAAATAATAAATATATCAACTAATATTATGCTCAATACAATTAAAAAAAATCTTGACATGTGTACCGGCGCCGGCCACCACCACCAAAATCCAAAACCCCAATCCACCTTATCCTCTCATTATCTCCAGCAGCCACAAGCCTCCACTGGCGGCCAGATTGCAGAGGCGTCCTTCGAGGAGGTGATGTCGTCGACGGTGCAGAGGCGCCCTCTCTGGCCATGGCGGACAAGATGGGCTCCGACGGGGGGATCCACCATAGCCGATGGAGAGGAGCTCCTGGAGGCGGCCTCCCTAGCCATGGCAGCCGCGATCGCCAACATGCCTTTGGGGAGTCAAAAAAATCTGCAGATCGTGGCCTATTTGGGTGGATTTTAAAAGGTTGGGCTGACCTGTCTCTTTTCTCTTTTTTTGAGGAGGAGCTGTGTGTGTGTGTTTGTGCGCGTGTGTGTGGGTTGCTGAAGTGGAGTGGGGGTTGATCATGTGTGCAGTGTTCTCGTTGGCACCGAAGAGGGCCGTAAAAGGTGACATTTTTGTCCGGTGATGTAGGTAGTAACAAGGATGGGATCCAGGAGCGGCTGGGCTTCTTCGCCTTCGCCATGTCCAGCACCGTCTACACCTAATTTGACAAGAGATTAGTTTACCCATGGGTAAATTACCCATGGGTGGGCTAACCCACCTTTTTATAGAAAATCATTTTGAATGGTTGGTTAAATTACCCATAGTTATTTTTTCTTTTTTTTAGTCAACTATATACTTTGACTCTATTATTTTTATAAGAGAATGTAAAAAATTATAATTTTAAGAGATATATAATAAAATTTATTTACAATTTAATGATAATTTTTTAAAAAAATTTGAAAAAAAAAAAAAGCTACCCCCTCTACCCCACCTTTTGAGGAGGGTAGAGTTACCCACAAAAAATGGGGGTAACCAGGGGTACCCCTGGTTACCCCCACCCACCCCACCCAAACTAAAAAAGTGACTTTAACCAAAGGTACCCCTGGTTTAACCAGGGGTACCCCTCCTATCAAACTGGCTATAGTAACTCCTCCCTGTCTTCCTCCAGGAGCCCCCAGTTGCGCCCTGCCACAGCTATGCATGCACGTGGAGGAGAGGCGGCAGGCGTGGGCGCAGCACAGAAAGGATACATCGTGCTGTACGTCGAAGACGTTGCCAAGTTCGTGGAGTTCTACGCGAACGCGCTCGACTGACGTCCGTCGCCTTGATGACTCCCACAGGTCCTCCTCCTCTTCGTCTTTCCTTGTCTATAGTCGAAGTCTTTATAGTTTCTACTTCTATATTCATACGTTTGTACACATAAAGGTGGGGGGAGTTGGAGACGGAGCCGACGACGATCGCGTTCACACCGGCGAACATACGTTTCGTTCAGCGTTAATAGATACGTTTCCTTTGTGGTTAATTGTGCAGAGATATGTGCAGACGTTTCTTTCGTTTAACTATGTAATTGCATACGTTTACTTCTTTCAACTTTTACGTTTCTCTCATAAAAGATGAGACGAACGGGCTCTCCAAAAGATGAACCGGACGTACGTTTTCTTTCTTTCAAATTTTAAGTTTAACTCTGTCATAAAAGATAGGGACGAACCGGGCTCTTCAAAAGATTGAACCGGACGAAAAATATAAAGTGTCACTTCTAATATATAGTTATATATATATATAATAATAATATTATTATTATTATTATTATGTTCTAGACAAGTCGAGAGTATAGTTGACGTGGTTTTACCTTCACTATTTTTTTTAGCTTTTGAGAGAGGATGTATTTTATGTTTGGAGGTACATTTAATATAATCACATCATTTTTTTGAACAAAAAATACACATAAATAATAATATAATATATATAAATAGTAAATTAATATACACAAATGATATAAAAATACACACAAACAATATATAATACATATATTAATATTTGTGTTTATTTGTATATCATTTGTGTACATTATTAATTTTCTTATTTGTAGGTATTATATTACTATTTATGTAATATCCTCTCAATTTTTTTTTAAAAAAAGTGAAAATGATGTTCTCGACTAGTCGAAACATAGTATATAAGAACAACATAATATATATAAAGATATCATGTTCCCTCAATCTGAAGAACAAATCCATCATTACTAAGTGGTGTACATTTAATGAAGGTGTAACATATCATGACATGGGATATTATTATATACCCCATGTTATAATTATTCAATCTTATGAAATTGGGTGTCACACCTTCATTGATCAATATACACCACTTAATGTAAATCATTGATTTGCACTAAGTATTTCCCATCGAGCGTTACCTTCTATCCTTGAATCGCCGTCCTTATAGCTTCCTCCGATCCGGGGCGAGCCAGAACAGCGCTCTTCATCCGTCTCCTTCCGAGCCGCCCGAACCCTCGACCCATTGCAGAAGGACATCCCGACCGTGACTGCTGCCGCCTCCCGGCGATGGCGTCCCCTCCGATGCAGGCAGCCCAAGGCGGCCGCCAACGGCATGACCGGCTGCGGGGGCCGTCAGTAACCGTGAATCCTGCATGGCTCTCGAGGTGCTGAGCACGGCAGCACCCAACGAACTGTACCTTGTGGACGGGGAGGACTGGAAGTTCTTCAACATGCTTAGGAGACCCTGGTGTTGATCGCCAACTGAGGGCCGTTGGTAAGTGTTGCTAGCGAAGGATGTGGTGATTGCAGAGGGCGCATTAGCTGCAACCGAACTCGTCGATGTTCTAGTTAGAGAACCCTCAGAGTTGGTTCCAATGATACTACTCGCGGCAGCACTAACTAAATTGGCGGGAGCAGCAGTTGAAGGAGAAGAAGTAGAGGAAGAAGACGACGTGCCGGCCGGCGCTAAGGGGCCCAAAGAGGGAGCCAGGGCCTTGTGAGCGAAGGGCCTCAGCAGGGAGTGCGACGCAGCGCCGAGGACATGACCAGGAGGAGACCGCGCCACCGGTGAGGCGGCGGCGGCATTAAAGAAGTCGAACCGTGAGCGAGGTGGGAACGGCGACGATAAGAAGGGCGGAGCCGGGATGCCAGTGAACTCCTGCACTATGGCCCGGAAGTTGGACGCGTCGGTGGCCAGCACGGTGGTGGGTGCCCGCCTCGACGCCCGCGTCCGCTTACGGGAGCTACGCTGAGGGGCGCCGCCGCCGGGGGCGTTGGACTTGGGCGGGGCGTCAGATGGAGAAGCTAAAGGAGGAGTACGAAGCGGCGACGAGTTCATGGTGACGCCGCCAGTGTAGGGGCCCCGGCCGGGGCCAAGTCCATCAACAGGAGTGGCGGCGGACGAGTCGCGAGGAGGCAGCACCGATCCCAGAAGGCCGCCGCCGACTTCAGTGCAATTTGGCTGGTCGATCGTGCGAAACCCGTGGGCCCACGCCATATCAAGATTGAGGGAGTCTGGATTGCCCGCCGGGCGCGGCGGTGACGTGGTGAAAGTTTCCAGGTAGGCGGAGACGGGGTCGAAGAGGGAGGAAGGGGGAGGATGGTGAAGGCGGGGAGACGAGGCGTGCGGATGGGAAGGGTGGTGGGAGAGGCTGCCGTGAAAGGTGGAGATGCACTCGGCCTCCTCGTCGCCGCCGCTGGAGGACTGCATGCTGCTGCTGTCAGAATCCATTATTTTTTAGGGGAGGGAGGAGGGGCGGGGTACCCCGCGCTAATGAAAACCTAGAAGAACCGATGTGGGAGAAGAACACTGTAGAGACATAGATCTTCCTATATAGGAGTTGCAGAGAGTAGGTAGGCGTCCGATAGAATTCTAAAAGGAGTCGAATCGATCGCCAGAGACTGGTTGATCGGAAAGAGAGGAGCCGATGGAGGAGGGCGAGGGCATAACGTGTTTTACCGTCTTGAGGAGTTCCTGGCTCAGCTTGTTCCGTGGCGGTGGCGGCGGCGGCGGCGGCTGCTGCTGCTGCTTTTTCTTCTTATTCTCCTCTTTTCTATATATGTCAACTACTTTGACTACAACATCCACAAATCTCTTGATCAGTGGGGGCTAAGGAGGCAGACTGCAAGAAAGAAGGATCCCCAGATCTCCCCGTTGTTGATCTACCTCCTTCTGGTTGGTGGGGAGAGGAGGAGGAAGAAACAAGATATGAGAGAGAGAGAGAGAGAGAGAGAGAGAGAGAGAGGTGTGTGCTTTCTGGGTTTCCCTCTTCAAAAAGAAGAGGCGGCTCGTGTTCCACTTAGAAGATACTCCAGATTGCAGGAGGGCGTGGGTCCTCCTGCCGCTGGAAAGTGGTAACGAAGAAACGATATCCTCTGCACCATGCTGCAGTATGCCCGACCAGCGACAAAAGACAACGTGAGGGAAGAGGTAGTATAGTGTACACTGTGTGTCAGCATCCCAAGTATATAATAGTATGTTCAGAAGATAGTTCTTGTCTTATTAAAATAATCAGATGATTCTTAATCGGTAGTTTTGTTGAACCCAAGTCTTCACAAAAAATAGTATTAAATATTTGTATTATTTAATAAAATATATATGTAATAACGGTACGTTCGGATCGTTGTTTACCGAGTTTGGGGGCCAGTGTGTGACTCATTGGTAGACCATGTGAGTCTACATGTATGTTTACAGGTTGGTGTGGCAGGTTGGGAGGCTGGAGGGTTGGAAATTCCAGCCCAACCAGACCTCTGTCGGGCTCATTAAGAACGCGACGAACACAGACGTCGCGATTCTTACATGAACGCGACCACCTGCCCCGTCACGATTTGGAACTGCTTTTATGTGAGCGTGGCTGCATGCGCGCCCGTGGTGCATGTAGCGACACCGGAGTTGAATCGCGTCGTCGGGGTACGTCGTGTTTCTAAACTCGACGGCCAAATACGTCGCAATTTAAACTCAATGTATTTTGGGCTTCTGCCCTAGGCCAAACAGTGCAGTTGTACTGTTCAGCTGGAGGGGAGGCTGCTGCGAGCTTTGGAGGTGATTTTGGGCTTTTGGCTATCCGTTCGACGTGAATCTGACGCGAGGAGGTGCTTCGGAGCGTAGGGAACATCCAGAAGGTGTTGGATTCACGTTTCCTTTGTTGGTAGGGGAATTCTACCTTATTTTCCATTGTATGGACTGTGTAGGATAGGGTTTGTGGATTTTGATTTGTAAATCGCATGGACATGGTAGAGAGCATGCCTAGGGTTTCATATAAACTGTTATTTCCTACTTTATCAACATATATAGCTCTTGGGAGTGATTTCCGAAATGATATTTTAGGGTTTGTTCTTGCTGTCTGAAAGGCGACGAAACCAGTCGTCGTGTTTTGTGTGAACGCGAAGACCTGGTCCGTAGCGATTCAGACCTTAAGGCGACGGGTTGGTCCGTCGCGACTCAAGTCAATTGGCGACCACTATGTTGGTTGCGAGTAGAATGTGGCCACCTGAGCTCTGGGGTTTTATGGCCAGTCTGTCGGGTTTCTGTGGTACATTGCTCGGGCAGTGTTGCTTAAGTAATGTACGGTTGGTATAGGGTGTGTTAACGAGTATTGTGATTGGAAACGATGAGGTTTGCTTGGTTTTGTGTGCATAACTAGTTGGGTTGTTCACGCCTTCCATGGTTACCTCTCCAGTTGGTTACCCTAGCACCGAATGCTTAGGGCTTGTCCCGGTACAGTGAGTACCATCAATGTTTGTGTTGTCTTCCTGGACACCCTCACTCCTGAGTTTGAGTTGTACGTCTGGCTGAGGGAAAGACATCAGGGGGCAATGACTCGTGTTTGTGGGTGTGCGGTTGCTTGTAGCGCGCTCGTGGTTTGGGGACGGACACCAGTAGACGTACTGGTCCCCAGCTAGTCCTGTTTCCAGTGCCTCACTTTAGGATTCTCGGCTGGAGTCTCTAAAGGTGTCAGGCTTGGGGTTACAGCTGTGTGGTTTGCAGGAGTGGTGTTTGTTGTCTCCACAGTTCTTGACCTTGTTGAGGTGGAGCGACAGCTGGACCTTTCGTCTGTGGATGCGAGGCTGAGAGGTAGACTTGTGTTGTTTGTCTGGGTCTGTGGCTGGTGTCGCGAACCAGTTCTCATAACTCATGTGCGGCGTTCCCTTCTTTAGCTTGTACACGTGAACGTGGTTTGCTGTTTATTTAATTACAGTTGTAGTATCATGCATAGGCGGTGACATATTTTAATTGCTTTACAAGTTTGCTTACTATATCTGTTGTACATTATTTTTCTTGGCTTTGGGGGAGTTGCCCTACTGAGCCAGTGACTTGTGAGACTCACCCCTTCTTCTTCCAGGTGAAGGAGAGCAGGAGGGTTTCCATCCCTCTTTTAGTTCCGGTCAGCACCGTAGTGGAGTCGGGCCTTCGCCACCAGCAGAGTAATACTTTTACCTGTTGAGCCTTGGGGGTTTGTCCCGGGCTGTTGTACCTTGTACCATGACTATGATATGAGACTAAGTATGTACATTTCATGTGGATATATGTGAGAGATGGTATCTTATATGTGTTCAACATGTTCTTTTATATTTCTACCGACATATTATGTTGATATCCCTTGCGAGGCTACAGATCCTTTGTGGGAGACGGAGTCGTGTCGGGCACGCTATTGGGTTAACGGGCCTGAATGGCGAGGACCGTCACAGTTGGTATCAGAGCAAAGTCTGTGTAAATATGAAGGAACCAGAATGTACATAGTTTGTTTCCTACTATAGTCTACTGCTTGTAGTTGGCCTTGTTTTTGTAATGATATGTTTGTGTGTTGTGTGGATTGGAATGTTGTATGTGCATGTTTATAAATGGCTGATAGGAGAGATTGGGGAGGTGGAGGTGATGAGCCAGAGGAGACCACACATCAGATGATAGAAAGGTTGTGGAACAACATTACACAGATTCGAACACGATTGGACCAGCAGCCCCCGGTTCAACCAGCAGCTACAGCACCACCAGTGGGGGAGGAGACAGTACCAGTGCCATTGGTACCACCATATGGAGTTGAGGTACCACATGTAGTACCTTTACCCCCAATCGTACCAGTGCGGCCAGCTAGTGTGGAGGACTCCACGATGTTAGGGAGATGTTCCTACGTTTGTAACCACCTACATACTCGGGAGGTACGAACCCGGATACAGCTGAGCATTGGGTGCATGAGATAGAAAGAGTATTTGCTACAATGATGTGTCCACAGGCTGATAGAGTTATCTTGGCTACCTACCAATTGAGAGGATTTGCGCAAGAGTGGTGGAGACTCAAGATGCAGATCGTGTTTACAGGACGAGCGGAGGATACCATCACATGTCCGGAGTTTCTTGAAGTATTCAACAACACTTTCTTTCCGGTACAAATTCAGCAAGCCAAGAGGGAGCAATTTATAACACTACAACAAGGAAATTTGTCGATGTTGGAGTACCAAATGAGGTTCATGGCCTTGAGCAGGTATGCACCTTATGCGGTAACCAACAGTGCTATGATGGTTGAGTACTTTATTCGGGGGTTGAGGCCAGAATTGCAAGATGTAGTGATCCTACTAATGTGTAGTACAGTGGAAGAGGCAGCCCAAAGAGCAGCAATACTTGAAAGAACTATACAAGCCAGGCAGTCTAGCGGACCAGGATTGGGATCAGGTAGTGGTAGTTTCCGACTTCCACAACAGTCTTCGGGTGTTAGTAAAGGCAAGGCACCTTCGGGAGGAGCGTCTACATTGGGCTTTGGAAAGTGGGGAAATAAGATAAAGAAGATATTTAGAGGCCGAGGAGGTGGCAAACAGCAAGGATTTCAGCAAGGTCGAGGCTATAAGCCGAAGGCAGAGGAATCTCAGCAAAGCACAACAAGACAGCCTGTAGAATTCAGATGTTACAATTGTGATCAGCCGGGGCACATGCCAAGGAATTGTCCATATCCAAGAAGAGGTAACTATGGTAGAGGGGCACCACAGCAGCAGCAGCAGCCACCAGCCGAACGAGGTAGGGTACACCTTACCAGAGAGGAGAAGGACGAGGATGAGTGATGGCAATCACAAGGGCTCAAGCGGAGGCGTCAAATTTGATTGAAGGTATTATACCACTTCTTGAATTTTCTGCTAGAACGTTAATTGATCAGGGTGCATCCCATTCCTTCATTTCTGAGGATTTCATTGAGAGTATGGTACATCCATTTGAGGAGAGGCAGTGTGAGCTTGTGGTAGAGGTTCCTTCCGGGGATTTCATGCTTACTACTTGTTACTTGGATGAGGTTCCTATTATGATACAAGGTAATCAGTTGCCAGCCAGATTGTATGCATTACAGTTAAAGGAGTATGATGTGATATTAGGCATGGATTGGTTTGAAGCATATGGGACAGTAGTTGATTGCAGAAAGAAGAGAGTAAGGTTCATCCATGCAGGAGGCAGTATGTTTGAATTTCAAGGTTTGCCATTCTATACCCCTAAGTTTATCATTTCTGCTCTTAAGGCTAGGAAATGATTAATGCAGGGTGTGTGGCCTATTTAGCATCAGTTAGTTTGGTTGCGACAGGTAAGACAGTGGATATGGTACCGATAGTTAAAGAGTTTGTGGATGTGTTCTCAGATGAGTTACCAGGTTTGGCACCACATAGAGAGGTGGACTTCACAGTGGAATTACAGCCGGGTAGTATGCCTATTTTCAAAGCACCATATAGGATGGCACCTGCATAGTTGAAAGAGTTGAAGAATAGTTACAAGAATTGCTAGAGAAGGGTTTCATTTGGCCTAGTCACTCACCATGGGGAGAACCGGTATTGTTTGTTCGAAAGAAAGATGGCAACTTGAGGATGTGTATTGATTACCGCCAGTTGAATCAGGTCACAATAAAGAACAGGTATCCACTTCCACAAATTGATGATTTATTTGATCAATTGCAATCAGCAAGGGTGTTCTTCAAGATAGATTTGAGATCGGGATACCATCAGTTGAGGATTCAGGAAGAAGACATTGACAAAACATCATTCAGAACAAGGTATGTGTATTATGAGTTTGTGGTTATACCATTTGGGCTAACCAATTCACCGACAACATTTATGAATTTGATGAACAAGATCTTCCATCCATATCTAGATTGGTTTATTGTGGTGTTCATTGACGATATACTAGTGTATTCAGTTTCAGAAGAAGATCATGCAGCACACTTGAGAGTTACATTGCAGACATTGAGGGAGCATCAACTTTATGCAAATTCAGTAAATGTGAGTTTGGCTGAAAGAGATAAGTTTTTGGGGTATGTTATTTCAGGTGAAGGTGTTGCAGTTGATCCAGCAAAAGTGGAAGCTGTTATGAAATGGGAGGAACCAAAGACAGTGTCAGAGATCAGGAGTTTCTTTAGTATGGCAGGCTACTATAGACAGTTATCCAAGACTTCTCAAAGATTGCAGCACCAATGACAAGGCTTACCAAGAAGGGAGTACCATTTGTATGGTCATCCGATTGTAGGCGCAATTTTATGGAATTGAAGAAGCGGCTCACTTCAGCACCAATATTGGAAATTTTTTCAGGTAGAGGTGGTTTTGTATTGTATACATATGCATCCATGAGAGGACTTGGGGTAGTACTTATGCAGCGTGGAAAAGTGGTGGCTTATGCATCCAGACAATTGAAGCAGCACGAGGAGAATTACCCCACCCATGACTTAGAGTTGGCAGTGGTTGTGTTTGCATTGAAGATATGTAGTGCCCTAGAATTGTTATTGAATTATATGATGCAATGTGTATGTGTTCTGCATTTAGTTGTATGCTGTTCTGTGTTGAACTTGGCGTCAACATCTACTGACGTTGACTATAGTAAACGACATGATCTATTGCCGTTTATTGTCTGTTGATGACAGAGTATTGTGCCGTTTATTATTTTCTGGAATATTTGGTTTTTCGGGCAAGAAAGTTGACGACCTGATCGATGGACGTCTACTTCATGGTGGACGGCAGCATGGGTTGACGTTAACCTGACTTGCCTATTTTTGTTGTTACCGTTCCGGGGGAGAATAAATCGGTCGTTTCCATGCATTTAAGAGGAGGATCTGGTGTGTTTCTGATCCAATGGCTAGAATTAGGTTTGGGCAATGCGTAGGGATCTTTATAAGACCCGGTTTTGGCCTTTGGGAGAAATTTTTGCACTGGTTTGGAAGAGAGAAAAGGAAGACCGAGAGAGAGGGTTCCAGAGCTTCTTCCGGGCGATTTGAGGCGTGCTGGACCAGGAGGATCATCAAGCATCGAGGTCAGAAGCTCTACAAGTGGGGGAGTTGTGCTGGAAGCTAGTTTTGGACGATCGAAGTCGGAGAGGAGGACTGCCTTGTTGCAAGGCGGGCGTCTTCAAATCCCTAATCATCACTCCAGCAGGAGGATTAGAGGCAAGTGACATGGGGGATCGGTTTAGGATAGTTTAATCTTTAGATTTATTATTTTTACAGATTTTTAAACCATCGAAATAACTTGTGGGAAGGGGTGTAAGTTCCGTTATTTCATGTGCATGTCTGTGTTTTCTGGACGGATGAACTTGACGTCCATATCGACCGCTGTTTAGTTTATATAAACGAAACATCGACTGCCATTAAGTTTTTGTAAACGACATATTTTTGGACGTCTACTATATGTTAACGGCGCTATGTGCCACCGTCTACTGATATTAATGACAGGATATGTGGACGTTGACTCTGTGTAAACGCCACATATTTGGCCGTTAAGTTTATCAGTGAAGTGTTTTTCTAAAATCTGATCATATTCCTCAACTGTGATTCATGCATGTATGGAGTTTTCGGTCAGGTTATATTTTGTTCCATTCAGTGTTGTTATACTATAAACATGTCATTGAAATGGTGTATGGGCTATGTTAGTTGTTTTCTTTTGGATTCTATATGATTTAGTAAAAGAAAAGTAAAATAGATTCAAGTATGATTCATGTTATAATGTTGTAGTTAGAAACGGTACTGTTGTTAGATGGTACTACAGACATACTGCATTCAGTTTTCACATAATTACTGCATGATTTTATCACTGTTGTACCATGTTGAGTAATTTAAATTGATGAGGATTTATCATGAAAAATGTTTATAAACTCATAAAATTATGAAATTTTGCATGTGCGTGTTATGATTAGAATCAGATTTACTGTCAAAATTGTGGGATTTTTAGAGCATTGTGTATACTGTTATGATTTTCTGAATGATATATTGTGCACGAAAAAATCAATAAAGATGAGAATATATGTGCATGATAGATTGGATAAAAGTAGTACCATGTTAGGTTGCTGTTATACAGAGGAATATTAATTTCAGAACTGAGAAAACATGTTAAGTAATATTGTAATGTCATCTTGATAAATTATGCATAAAAGTACGATAGAATTATAGGAAAAATGTAAATTTCATGATCATCTATATGTTAATGCATTTTGAAATGAATTAGCCAATGAGACATTGCTATGATAGAGATAACTACAAGGAACTACACTATGGAATGCCCCTATGGTAATGGTTCACCTACATGAATCCGTGGGCAACAGATTGAAATCCTGGAGGTAGACATGTTCTACTGGTTAAGGTGGGAAGGACTTTCCCCGGTATTGCGCAATAACCTAGACTTCATCACTATTTTACCTAGGTGATAAGTGAATGACTACATGCTACATGATCTCTATTCATAGTGTGGGCTATGTCTTGTCAATTACATGACTACATGATAAATGACTACTAGATCTACATGTTACACGCCACATGAACTACATGTCACTTGTTATATGAACTACATGCTGCATGTTAAATTGACTACATGCTACATGATGATGAATTACATGTTGCTTGATGTTGATTAAAGGTCACTTGAGATTTTTACATGTTACATGACATTGAACATAAGTTTTTAAGAATTTGATTACTTGCCATGTTACATGAACATGTTTTAATCAATATTGTAATATGAGATGCCAGCTATATGTTACATGAATTATGTTACTTCATGATAACTAAACATGTTATGTAAAGAATGTTTGCCAAATGACTTAGAACATGATTATAGGAAGAACTATATGATATCAAGGATGTGAGAAATATGTTATCATGTTTTAAACCTAATAATATTATGTCTTGAACTGTCTTTCATGTGACTTGTTGGGTCTTGTAGACTCACAGTTGATTAACATTTCAGGACAGACAGGAATACCCAAGAGTTAGTGCACACTGACTCGGAGCGTGAGGACGTGGAGACTTAGTACTTTTCTTGAGAGTGGAGAGATTATGTATGTGAGGACATGATGTACTTTGAATTCTATGCATTTGGACTTATGAATTGTAATAAGTTGGACTACTGCTATATTTCCTTATGTTTTAGACTTAGTATTTGGATATGATGTTGATTGAGAAATTGGTTCCATGTTCCATTGCCACTTGTTGGAATTAAATTGTCATTTATGTATGTCTCAATCTATACCGTCTATTGTTGGATATTTTCCACTGTAATACCTCTATTGGATTCAATGTGAGTTGGAATAACTGTACTGGGTCCAAGAGGGGCGTTACAAGATATGACGACATTATTTGTATGGTGAATATTTGAGATCTTCACAGACCACAAGAGCTTGAAGTGCATCTTTTCACAGAAAGATTTGAATTTGAGGCAACGCAAATGGATGGAGTATTAAAAGACTATGATTTCAGCTTAGTGTATGATCCAGGCAAGGCAAATGTGGTTGCAAATGCTTTAAGCAGGAAAGCAGTTATGAGCCATATGATGATGAGAGAATGGAAGTTGTATGAGAGTGTGGCAGAAAATTCTTTGATTGTTCCAAGTAGCCAGCGAAGAGCAGTGTTAGCTAGTAGCACAATGGAGCCATCTTTGTATTGGCAGATAGTTGAAGCACAAATGATAGATGAAAATTTGGCTAATATTGTAAAGATGGAGGATGTCACCATAGATGATGATTGTGTGGTCCGATTCAAGCACAGGTTGTATGTTCCAAGTGAAGTTAGTGTGAAGCAAAAAGTGTTAGAGGAGGCACATCCGTCCAGGTACACCATACACCCAGGAAGCACAAAGATGTATCAGGATTTGAAGAAATATTTTTGGTGGCCTACAGTGAAGAAGAAACAGCGGAGTTCATAGCAAGGTTTTTAGTGTGCCAGTAGGTTAAAGCAGAGCATCAAAGACCGGAAGATTTGTTACAACCTTACTAATACCGCAGTGGAAGTGGGATGATATTGCAATGGATTTTGTTGCAGGTTTGCTCAGGATAGCGACATGTCATAATGGTATATGGGTTTTTGTTGATAGGCTGACAAAGGTGTGCAGGTTGTTAGCAGTAAGCATGTCATGGGCAGTGGATAGATTGACGAGGTTGTATGTGGATCGAATTGTGCCATTGCATGGAATACCAGTCACTATAGTTTCAGATAGAGACCCCAGGTTTACTTCCGACTTTGGAGGAGTTTGCAGAGGGTTGTTGGTACACAGTTGACGTATAGTTCAGCATACCATCCCCAAACTAATGGACAGATGGAGAGAACAATCCAGACTATTAAAGATATGCTACGAGCTTGCTGTTTAGTTTGGGGAGGCGGATGGGAGCATCATTTAGGAATGGTTGAATTTGTCTATAATAACAGCTACCACACAAGTATCGGCATGGCACCATATGAGGCACTTTGGAATACCTTATAGGAGACCATTAAATTGGCATGAAGTGGGTGAAAGGCAGGAAATGGGACCAGAATTGGTGCAGCAATGTGTAGAAATTGTTACGTTCATTAAGGAGAAGCTTCAAACAGCACAAAGCAGGCCAAAGAGTTATGCGGATACACAGTGCAGGCCCCTACAGTTTGAAGTCGGTGACTATGTGTTCTTAAGGTTTCTCCAACCAAAGGTGTTTTGAGGTTTAGCAAGAAGGGCAAGTTGAGTCCAGGTATGTGGTTCCGTTCCAGATTTTAGAAAGGATTGGTGAGACAACGTACAAGTTGGAGCTTCCAGTAGACTTCACCGATGCTCATGATGTGTTCCATGTCTCAATGCTAAGAAGATACATTTGGGATCCTTCTCAGATTGTTAGCTACACACGGGATGACTTGATGCCAGATATATCCATGCCAGAATATCTAGTGATGATTACAGGTCGCCGAACACAAAAGTTGAGGAATAAGGGCATTGAGCTGGTAAAGATTAGATGGGAGAATAGACAGGGTGGTGAAGACACTTGGGTATTAGCCGATGAAATGTACAAGACGTATCCATACTTGTTTGAGTAAGCATTAAATTCTTTTTAGGTGATAGTCGTATATGTATTGCCTTGTTAATTGCGTTTACTTCTTTAATTTCAAGGACGAAATTCTTTTTAGGTGATAGTAATGTAATAATCGGTATGTTCAGATCGATGTTTACCGGGTTTGAGGGCAAGTGTGTGGCCCATTGGTAGACCATGTGAGTCTACATGTATGTTTACAGGTTGGTGTGGCAGGTTGGGAGGCTAGAGTGTTGGAAATTCCAGCCCAACCAGACCTATGTCGGGCTCATTAAGAACGTGATGAACACAGACGTCGCGATTCTTACATGAACGCGACCACCTGCCCCGTCGTGATTTGGAACCGCTTTTACGTGAGCGCGGCTGCAAGTGCGCCGCGTGGCGCATGTAGCGACGTCGGAGTTGAATCGCGTTGTCGGGGTACGTCGCGTTTCTAAACGCGACGGCCCGATACGTCGCGATTTAAACTCAGTGTATTTTGGGCTTCTGCCCTAAGATGAACAGTGCAGTTGCACTGTTCAACTGGAGGGGAGGCTGCTGCGAGCTTTGTAGGCGATTTTGGGCTTTTGGCTGTCCGTTCGACGTGAATCCGGCGCAAGGAGGTGCTTCGGAGCGCGGGCAACATCCGGACGGTGTTGGATTCGCGTTTCCTTTGTTGGTAGGGGAATTCTACCCTGTTTTCGATTATATGGACTGTGTAGGATAGCATTTGTGGATTTTGGTTTAGAAATCGCATGGACATGGTAGAGAGCATGCCTAGGGTTTCATATAAACTGTTATTTCCTGCTTTATCAACATATACAGCTCTTGGGTGTGATTTCTGGAATGATAGTTTAGGGTTTGTTCCTGCTGTCTAAAAGGCAATGGAACCAGTCGTTGTGTTTTGTGTGAACGCGACGACCTGGTCCATCGCAATTCAGACCTTAAGACGACGGGTTGGTCTATCGCGACTCAAGTCAATTGGCGACCACTGTGTTGGCCGTGGTTAGAATGTGGCCACCCGAGCTCTGGGGTTTTATGGCCATTCTGTCGGGTTTCTGTGGTACATTGCTCGGGTATTGTTGCTTAAGAAAGTAGGGTTAGTATAGGTGTGTTTAACGAATATCGTGATTGGAAAGGATGAGGTTTGCTTGGTTTTGTGTGCATAACTAGTTGGGTTGTCACGCCTTCCGTGGTTACCTCTCCAGTCGGTTACCCTAGCATCGGGTGCTTAGGGCTTGTCCCGGTACAGCGAGTACCGTCAAGGTTTGTGTTGTCTTCCTGGACACCCTCACTGCTGAGTTTGAGTTGTACATCCGGCTGAGGGAAACATGGCAGGGGGCAGCGACTCATGTTTTGGGTGTGCGGTCGCTTGTAGCTCGCTCGTGGTTGGGGGACGGACACCAGTAGACGTATTGGTCCCCAGCTAGTCCTGTTTTCAATGACTCACTTTAGGGTTCTCGACCGGAGTCCCTAAAGATGTCAGGTTTGGGCTTGCAGCTGTGTGGTCTACAGGAGTGGTGTGTGTTGTCTCCATAGTTCTTGACCTTGTTGAGGTGTAGCGGCAGCTGGATCTTTCATCCGTGGCTGCGAGGCTGAGAGGTAGATTTGTGTTGTTTGTCCGGGTCTGTGGCTGGTGTCGCAAACCAGTTCTCGTGACTTGTGTGCGGCGTGACCTTCTTTAGCTTGTACACGTGAACGTGGTTTGCCGTTTATTTAATTACAGCTGTAGTATCATGCATAGGCGGTGACATATTTTAATTGCTTTATAGCTTTGCTTACTATATCTTTGTACATTATTTTTCTCGACTTTGGGAGAGTTTCCCTACTGAGCCAGTGACTTGTGAGGCTCATCCCTTCTTCTTACAGGTGAAGGAGAGCAGAAGGGTTCCCGTCCCTCTTCTAGTTCCGGTCAGCACCGTAGTGGAGTCAGACCTTCGCCACCAGCAGAGTAATACTTTTACCTGTTAAGCCTTGGGGGTTTGTCCCGGCTATTGTACCTTGTACCATGACTATGATATGGGACTAAGTATGTACATTTCATGTGGATATATGTGAGAGATGGTATCTTATATGTGTTCAGCATGTTCTTTTATATTTCTACGGACATATTGCGTTGATATCCCTTGCGAGACTATGGCTCGTTCGCGGGAGACGGAGTCGTGTCCGACATGTTATTAGGTTAACGGGCCTGAACGGCGAGGACTGTCACACTATAGTGAAATAAATGTGCTTTAGTGGAACAAAAATATACCTAAGTGGAACAAATATAGTTAAGTAGATCAAATTTATTTAGTTCCACTTATTTAACTATTTATTCCACTTATTCACCTATTTGTTCCAATTATAAGTTGATCAGCTAGATATGTAAGTGGAATAAATATGTTAATAAGTGAAACAAATAGATAGTTAAATGGAACAATTAATTTTTTTTTCACTTATCCAACTATTTGTTCCACTTATAAGTGGATCAAATATCTAGGTAGTAGAACAAATAAATATATTAGTGGAACAAATAAATATTTATTCTTCGGCGGTGCCCGAGTATTATGATACCCAACAAACATGAATGATGGCGCCCGCTCAGGTGGCATTGGCACTACCTGTGTTATGTCTGACTCTTGGGTATCATGATACTCAGGCACTAGTAACTAGACACTCTCGTTGAGGAACTGTATCAAGAGATGTGTCTGCCCTCGTAATAACACAGATCTTGCAGATAAATACATCTTCCACTTCGTTGTAAAGTCATCTTTATTGCCATATATATATATATATATATATATTGGAAGAAAAGATTTAAAGCACATCCTTGTAAAAAAGTGTGTATGTATATTTTCTTGCTATTAAATGTCATCACATCAATGTAATTACACTACAAGAGAATGCATCGATAAATCAGTCGAAATTTTTTGACGGACAAAATTCATTGAAAATTCTGTCGACATTTTTCGACGAACTATTTCTGTCAGAAAATCTGTCGGAACTTCCGATGGATTTATCAACAGAAAATTTTCCATCAGAAATACCAACGAAATTTTCGACGGATTTTTTCCTTCGAAATTCCGTCACTAATCCTGACCCTAAATTTTCTAAAGTCGCGCTCCCTCTCTCTCACTCGTACTCTCTCTCTCACTCACTCTTTTGCTCTCTTTCTCTGGTGCGCGCTCTCTCTCTCTGGCGATCCCTCCGGCTCACTGCTGCCGCCCTTCTCCCCCCGCCGACCTCCTCCCTCTAGCCACCCCCCCACCTCAAGGGTCATCAAAGCACGATCGAGCATATCAGATTGGACTAGTGCGGTAGGCTTGATACCGTTTTGGGATCTCCAAGCACAGTCGGTCCTTAATTTTTATTTTTTTTTACTATATTTTAATATGAACTAGACTAAATCAGAGCACATGATCCAATACTCTCCTATAGGAACTGTACTATAGGTTGGTCGATCTGCTTCGGTTTACCTGATTGGCCCCAATCCTTACATCAAGTGTTCAAGTTATGTAAAATAATGCCAATTATGAGAAACTTTTCTTTGTACATTATCAGTGTTGATAGGTGAATAAGATCTTTGTAGTTGCACTCAAATATTTTCTTCACTTATTGGACACTTGAAAAGGAGGATCATTAGTGGTTTTATAAGTATATTGACAAGACATGTAGCACGCAAAGACAATAACTAACTGATGTCTCATGCAGAGCAATGTTTCAAATATTGCAATGCATACGAACAAGTATTCCATCATTCAGAGATGAGCAAAGGATACATATAAAAAATGACATATATATTGCAAAACAAATCATATAGCTCCTAGGAAAAAATGACTTCGATTTTTTTATTTTGAAAATTAAGTATGGAGGCAGAAGTTTGAACATATGTCTTAAAATATATGTTAGAGGTCTTATCTATTGAGCCACTCTAGACCAAGTTGTGCATAGTTCTCCACATACCAGTTTATGCTCGTAGAGGAAACTTTTATAATTTTTGTCAACTTTAGTAATTTGACTAGTTTTCATCATTATTATTTGACCTATTTAGAAGCCATAATTTTGAGACCATGCAACATAAAGCTATAGTTGATTTAAATGTTTTTCTAGTAGGCCAAGTTCTACCTCAATTGGACATTCCTCTCAAAATCTTAACTGGGTTTTCACCTAATTTAGTTAATAACATTAATGTTCTCAAACTAGAGTGGTCTCAACTAGAGTGGTTTTAACCTAATCAAATCAAGATCTAACGATTCCACTTCCCACAAACGAACAATGTGAACATGGTAGCTCTGCATGACCATTACACGCAGTCGACGATGACATGATGCGACAAATTAGATCTTAAATGTTGGCTGAGTAAATAGGAGGGAATAGAGGGGGGGGGTGAATAGATTCCTCCCTTAAAATTTAGCGATTTAAAATCCTAACTACTTAAATCAAAGAGTCATGAAATCAAAGCAAACCACGAATGACACAGAGATTTTAAGGTGGTTCGGCTCCCAGATGGAGACCTACATCCACCCTCACCACAATCTAGTGTGGCTTCACTCAACAACCCAAATATGTGAGACTCTCACACAACAGCTGATTACAGCTTCATACAATCGCTGATACACAGCTTGAACACTACTGTCACACAACTTGACCATTGATTTACAGCTTCAAGATATTAACAATCTCACAATCCTCACACTCAGAAGTGTAGGATCTATTCTCCTTACTCCAGACGGAGCAACAAACAAAGCATTTGTAGTTTGAAGGAAAAGAAAAAATTGCACAAGTGAAATCAATAAGAGAGAGATTTCATCAACACTTTTGCTGCAGATTGGAGTTGACTCTCGAGGTTTGCTCAATTCATCACTTGAGACTCAAGTTGCTTCTTCTTCAGACTTGAATTCATTGCCCTTTGCATTTGGTAACAACCTGAAGGTTGTATGCCTCAGATCAAACTGGATTTTCGATGCTCTGTATTATCTTTACAGTAACGAGACTTCAAATGACTTGGTATAGTAGCAACAGCTTCTTCTCTAGCAAGACATCCTCTACGAGGACCTCTTCTTCACAGCTCTATGTCTCTGCTTCTCTTCTTCTCTCTCTTTCTATGTGCTCCCTTTAGAAAAGGACACCCTTAACCTTTTTTATCATTATCGTAGAATCTTCAGGTGGACCCATTAAATCCCCAATCCATTAGGGATTTTTTGCCGCCAAAGGTTCTTTCCATAACCTTGTAGAATGTGCCAAGGAATCCCCATGATTGGGCCTCAGATCAGTGCCCAAATTTGACATGCTGGCATATTCTTTTTATCGTTGGAAGAAAAGATTGTGTAGTGTGTCGATGCACCTTGTGCACTGCATCGACCCATATGGAGTTAGTTTGATCCCAACAAAGTTCTTCAGTTGTGTCAACCACATGACTTCTTACGTTGACCTTCTTCATTGGATTTCTGAATGAGCTCACTAGATATACTCCTTGTGTTGACCTTCTTCATTATGATGTAGCATCCGATTCAGAGGAGGGAATCTGTTTACATTTAAGCAAGAAACCCTAGTTTATACTGCATTCTGCTTATCATGTTCAAGTTCGGTCATCAAAGAGTAGGCTTCATGCTGGAAGAATCTGTACACATAAGCATCTTTTCCATCATTTGGAATTCCCAATGCTTCTCCCACAAAATTGGTTGTCAGATTGATGTGAATTCCTTGGACTGTGGTTTCCAGAACTCATTTCTTACTTATCAGATTGGTATAGAATTCCTGGACTAGAGTTGGATAAAAGACTTTGTGTTCACTGATTAAACTAGTCCAACCTTGAAAATCAAACATTTCAAAAAGCTCTGGAAATGCAGCTTTCATACCGTCATCATGAATATCCACTGCTCTGGGTTTCAAAATCGGTATGTTCTCATTTGTGCTATTTCCTTCTTCTGGTTCCTTAAAATCTTTGTCCCTTGTCACGCCCCGAATATTTAGCAGCGGAATAAATACCGGGGGACGTGAACGATACAAACCGGCGTATCACAGTTGAATAGTGCAGAGTCACAGTCAAATATAATGACACATTCAAGACTATAATATGGTCATCATTAGTATACTTTAATTCATTTCATTCAACTAGATACAACCTCACATAAGAAGAATTAACCAAAGGGTCCATCATTCAAATAAACTTCCACAAAAGTTTCACTATTACATAGACTACTCAATTTCTATTTCTAAACTGTCATCTATTCTAGGACGGTGCTCGTCACTCTTGCCCAGTCCCATCCGACTCCACGGGTTCTTCATCACTACCTGAAAAAGGGCAGGATGATAGGGGTGAGCGAACTAGCTCAGTAGGATTTATATCTCAATCACGTGCGGGCACTAGTATACATGATTAACATTTTATATAGGCAGATATGCTGATGAGTATGCTGACAATGCATGCTTTTCTAACAAGTTGAATAGCAAAGTAGAACGGATATCATATCGGATCAATTGTCGAGTTCCATATACAATGGACAAATATTTCAAGAATAAAATCATGTCAGAAGAGATTGGCCATATTCAAACAGAGTTCATGTGTTCACAAGAACAAACTTATCATATCATGTCAAGTCAAACTTATCAAGTCAAACAGGAGGCACAATTCACAATCTTGCATGTCAGGTGTGCTATGCCAAGCACTAAGAGTCCATACTCCCTCGGTTAACAAGTACGTTGGGGCGCTCTTCCCCAGGACCGGACATGGCCCTATTGCACAGGCATTGTATCAAGTTTTGGACCGGAGTCCCACGATGTGCCGAACAAACATATTCATATTATGGCCACAGAGTTTCAATGACAAGCTCATAGTAAAAAGAACATGATCACTCATAGAGTCAAGGAATGACAAACAACTCAAAAGAACAAGGCAGATAACGTCGTATCTTATATTTCATAATTCATTAATGTCTTGACAAGATGGTGTTTCTAAAGACAGATCATATGTAGAACATGTACTTTCCTAACATGTATGCATATGACAAATAATCAATTGAACACCGGAAAACATGAAACCATGAAACTCATATGCAAATCACCACTAACATGTCCATACTAATCATGTATTCATCCCCACATTCATAACATATTCTTATCTTATCAATTGACAATAAGCAAGATCACAAGATAATCCAAGGATCATAAGAACATTCAAATTATACATTAGAATCATATTCATATCATTACCATTTTCTTTAATGGTTTGATTTATTTTAAGTCCATGCATACTATATAACATCATGTACATGCTTGAAGTCATCATGAAATGATTAGACCCAAATTATACAAAAATCTTGTAAGGGTAGTGTCGACACTAGATCAGGTGGTGTCGACACCATGCTCCAAACCCAAGACAAAAATAGGCAAAACTGGTCAAGTAGTGTCGACACTAGTTCAGGTAGTGTCGACACTAGAGACAGATTCCAGAACTCATCTGGAAAACATGGGACAGTGTGTCGACACTAGAGCCAGGTAGTGTCGACACTAGCTAGCTTTCCCAGAACTTTCAGGAAAACTGGGACAGTGTGTCGACACTAGAGACAGGTAGTGTCGACACTAGATGGCTTACCCAGAACACTTCTCTGGGTTGTTTGGGACAGGGTGTCGACACTAGCTGAGCCAGTGTCGACACTAGAGGGCCTCCCAGAACACTCTCTGGGCTGCTTTGGGACAGTGTGTCGACACTATCCAAGTAGTGTCGACACTAGAGTCCTTCCAGAACAAAACTTAAGGGTCATGTGAGACCCGAAAACACATGTCATGCATCAATTCACTTCAAACCCTTATAACTCTCTAAGATTGACATTTGGACAAAACGTTAAACATGAAAGATGAAGAAGACAACTAGTAGAAGAATTTTGATGTTGAGGTTTGATCGAATTCGGTCTCGAATCTCAAGAAAACATGTGAAGAACAGAAATCAAGTAAAACCTAGAATCACAGTTTAAAACAGAGACTCTCTTATCATGCTCCTAACTCTCTAACGAAAAACCTTTGGATAAAACGTCCAACATAGAGATGATCGTGACTTCAAATAGGAGAACTTTTGATGAAGAAAGTTTAGTCAAATTTGGTCTTGAATCGTGTGCACAATATGACGAACGAGAAAAAGCCCTAACGGTGCAAGACTTCGGGAAATCACCAATACACGATGAATACTCCATGAAAATTGGGCAAATCAAGTGCAAATGATCCTAGACTCAAAGAACTACATGTTGGCATTAATTTTCTTTAATCTTGGCCCGAGAACACCTACCTTTACGAAGATCTAAAACCTGTTGATGTTCTGGACACAACAGAGGATGCAGGGGATGAAGCTCCGGATTCCCAGCCTTCCTCCTGCTCCTCAGAAGTTCTTGCTTGCTTCCAAACGACTCCAACTTCGTTGTTAAACCTTCCCCAAGAGTTTAGGGACGAGTTCTTATAGTTTTAGGATGTTTTTAAGAGTCCTAATGATGCTAGGAAAGGGGCTACGAGCTCTGTTTCCTAGTTTCCAGAAAATCTGGGATTCCTTACTTAAAAGAGGTAGCCAAGGTTTAGGAAATCACCAATTGGGATTGAGTTTGGTTTTGGCTTACCTTACATGACTGCTCATCCTAATATGACTCTAAATTACCCTCCCTAATTACTGCATAATTACATACACGAATTTCTGGG
Organism: Colocasia esculenta; assembly: GCA_014218235.1. NCBI lineage: Eukaryota > Viridiplantae > Streptophyta > Magnoliopsida > Alismatales > Araceae > Colocasia > Colocasia esculenta. Next base: position 2,893,787 of record CM024766.1, on the reverse strand, counting down.
CAATTTCCTGTCCTAGTTTGTTCATATCCTTGGGCCAAATGTGCTCTATTGGCCCAATCTTATTAATAGGTCATTAACACATGGTATTGGAAGTCTCTCCAATACGTTTATTTATTTTATCCCTCTATATTTCTAAAATTTTAAATTTGCTAATTTTCGGGGTGTTACACCCTTCATTTTCTGCATCTTCTTTGGACATGAAGCTTGTTCATTACTGTCAGCATCAACATTAGTTTCGTCTGCCCTACTAGGGTCATCTTTCTCAGCTTCTTCATTGTCATTCTCTGACCCTGCATCATCAAGTCTGGGGCTTTGATCTTCGGAAACATCTTGATCATCATAATTATTGTTTTCTAATTCCTCAGAAGTTGTTTCTTCTTGATCCAAAGAACCCTTAATTTCAGATGTTTGAGTGAAGCCTTTAGCTTTAGGTTTTGCTTCTTCTGTATTCGCTTCATTGAACTGTTGATCTACTTCTTCATCGGAACTACCCAGATCAACAAGTTCACTTTTCTCCTTTCCCTTTGATAGAGTCTTCTCCTTAGCTATTTATGGATGTGTAAATCTGTGGCTTGAGAAGGTAGGAGCCATAGCCTTTGTCTTTTGCGGTGTGGCTTTCTACTCACCATCATTTCGAGCCTTGGTTCTGCGCTCAGTGGATGCAGGATTTGCATCCTTTCTTTTCCCACCCCGTCTAGCAGCGAGCTTGGGTACCATGATGACGATTTGGGAATAAATCCTTTCTTGAAGAGAATGGGAGTTTTCCGAAGGCAAGGGTGTAACGTCGTGCATTTTTTTTTTCGGATCTTCGCAGATCCTTGCTTAGCGGGTTTGGTGGCCAGTGTGTGGCTCATTAGTCTGTGTTTCAGGTGTTTTCGCAGGTTGTAAGGCTTTGTGGGCCGATAGGTTAGGCCCAAAGAACTCACAGGTTCTCTGCCTGTGAACGCGACAGAGGCTGGCGTCGCGTTTTGAACGCGACGGCCCTGAGTGTCGCGTTCTGGTTTGCCGCCGTGGAGCGGTCTTCATCCGTATATCCACCACGTGTCGCATGCTGGGCAGCCTGCTGACGTCGACCATGGGAAGGCGACGACCTACTCCGTCGCGTTCAGGTCGCGACGGTATGGTACGTTGCATTCTCAACTGTGATGTGTTTTTAAGAAAGGTCAGCCGAACAGAGCTAAGGAAGCTCTGCTCGGCCAGGGAGGAGCTTTTGCGAAGGATTTTCGGGCGATTCAAAGTTCTGGAGGTCTTTTTGGTGTGCTCTCGCCGCGAGGACATCGCACGGAGTGGGGGAAACGCCGGGTGATTCTTGTTCTTCGCATTCTTCGCGAAGGTAGAGGGTTTTCGCCCAGTTTTACGTTGTGAATTGCATGTGAAGCATGAATGGTTTGTTACTCGCTTTATAAACGATAAATACCATGCTAGGACATTGAGTAAAGCATGAAAATTGAGTTTTTACATCATTTTACATTGTTTGGTTGGGATATCCGGAGATGGGATCCGGATTAGGGTTCCGGCCTGTGAAGGCGACGGACCCTACTGTTGCATTCTAAACGCGACAGGTTGACCCGTCGCGTTCTACTTTTGAACGCGACATATCGAAGGGTCGCGTTCTGAAGGCGACCAAAGACCCTGTCACGTTAAGGGTCCCGAGGGCTATATGTTTGTGCATGGTTATAACGTTATCAGATTATCGTTATGTGTTGTGTATGACATTGGTAAGCGGTGCATTGGCACCTGTAGTGCTCGAGGAGCGTATTGTTCATGTGGTTAACGTGGTGTTTACGTGGTTTGAACACTGTGTATGTGGTTAGTTCGTGGTAGTTGGGCAGTGAGGTTCCAGTTTGAACCTAGTCCCGGAAGGGTTATGCGGAATAACACAATATGGTAATCTAGAAGGGGGGTTGAATAGATTACGGCAATTTCTAATTACTGATGGCTTCTTTTCGGTGCTACAACGATCTTAATGAAACTTGATTAGAATTCGATTGAATATAAGAAAGCTTGAGTTGATATAAATGAGAACAGGGTATCAAACGTGCGTATGAACAACGTGCCTACCAATCATCTATCGCAAAACGCGAACAAACCACAGGACACGATGATTTAAGGTGGTTCGGAGTACACAACTCGTGTATCCTACATCCACCGTCCACACACACACGCAGAAACGACTGCTTATGAGCGAGTTCAATACAACAACTCACACACACACACGTTGTCTGATGAACCACGATCAGAACAACCACAATTTCGTGGATCAAGCACAAGGGATGCTTGAAACACAATCACACACACACAATAGAATGGAAATTGTGAAATGGAGAAGAATTTAGAGTTGGGGAACAAATCCAGTTGGAATTCTTCTCGTGGATCGTCCAGACGCTCTTCAAACTTCGATTGGATGTAGACTGATCGATGTAGAAGGTTGAATTGACGACGATCCGGCTTCAACTCCGCATGGATGGTGATTCCACGACGATCTGGGCGGAGGATTGAAGCAGGGCAGCAAATTGGGGCTTTTCCTCTTGGTCCCTTGGAGGCTCTTGCTTGGGGGCTGCTGCTGTGCGAATTTGGCTCCAAAAGGATGCTTATATAGTGTTAGGTAAAGGTGGGGGTCGTGGAGGAAGGAGACACCCAAATGGGGCTGGAATTAGAATTTCTGAATTTCATGTTTCCGTCGTCTGTCGACAGGTGCACTTGCATCTGTCGACAGATGCACTCAGTCCATGATCAGTCTGAGAACTGGGTTTCAGAAATCTGAACTTCTGTGTGTATCTGTCGACAGGTAATTTGCATCTGTCGACAGGTGCACTCAGGGATACAAAAACTGAAGTCTGTCTTGGGTTGTCTGTGTGTATCTGTCGACACATACCCTGGGCCTGTCGACAGATACACTTCTTTGACATTACCTTGGTCTGTTTGCTCATCTCTTTGATGCTCCATCTTTCATGCTTGTGCACCTACATGTAAATACATTGTTAGTGATATACATTGTATGATTTAGCAATGTTTAACATAATCACTTTCATGGTGTTTTTCATGTTAATTAACACATCAATTTTGCATTAAATCAATGTTCAAGGATATTAATGTGATCATCAAAAACATGATATATTGAAAACCCAACAATCTCCCCCTTTTTGATGATGACAAAAAAATTCAATTGATGCATAATATTGATGTTCTCCCCCTTTTTGACAACATACAAAAAGTCAAGTCATGCACATATAAGAGACAAATAAACATGAACTGTGATTTTTCATTGATTGATCATTCAAATTTCACAGTACAAGAGACAACCATTACATGACTCAATAAAAATCAAAAGGAAGGGAAATAACATGAGCAAGCAAAAAGATAACAGGACTAGTGAGACTAACTCCCAGCTAAGACTCTTAACGACCTCTAAGGACCCTGAGACCCTCTATTCATCGTCATGTCCAGTAGGTGGAGGATGACGGGATCCAGCTCTCTCGGAGTAGAGGTAATCAAGCCGGTCTTGGATATGCACATGAGACGCATCCAGAGAGTTGAGGCGAGCATCCACTTGATCAAATCTAGTGTTCAGTTGAGCAAATCCTGAGGTCATCTGTTGATGCAATTGTGCCAAGTAATCACGAAGGGATTGTTCTTGAGGCACAGGTACATCAGCAAATTCTTGAGGTTGATCAGGCATTTGCTCATCCTGAGGTTCTTCATCACTGTCTTCATTATCTTCATTGTCTTCATTGTCTTCTTCATCAGATGACTCTTCAACACCTTGTTGTTCTTTCCCTTTGAGAGTCCTTGTCACTACACCGTCTACAAACTTGTAGCCCATTCGGTGAGCGGCAGTGAGGTCAAATGCACTGCGGGATTTTAAGGAGACGAGCTCACTTGAAGGAATAGGAATGCCAATGAAAATTAGAAGAGAGGTGATGGGGCAAGCATATGGCATTGATCTCTTGGTGTTGGAGAAACACCGACGAATGAGGCTTAGCATGAGTTCAGGTAGATTGATTTGTTGACATTGGAGGAAGAATAAGAACAAAGACTTATGGACCTCAGTGACCAATTCTCGGCTTCCATCCTTCGGGACGATCAAAGTAGTGAAGATATGATGGATCATCCGGATCAAAGGAGGAAAGGAGTTGGCATTCAAACGAGCAATTTCCTTAGTGGAATCATAAGGTTGCAAAGTGAGAAGTTCATAGTACTCAGAAGCGGAAGGAGTATAGTTGAAGATTTCAACTCCTGAGTTTGGGATTTGAAGGTCCGTCGAGATAAGATTTGCGGTGAGGCGAAAACGAGTGCCTTTCACCGAAGAGAAAAGATCTCCCTGATCGGAAAGCCCTAGGTTATTGAAAAATTCTGTGACGGCATTTGGAGAATATTGCAAGTGCGAGTATAGAAAGGATGTCCACCCTTGAGTGTCAAAGAGGGTTGGAGTGAGGGGAACATCGATCCTAAGGACTCAAAGTCCACATACCGGGATTGGACGAGTTTCTTGAAGGTGCCGTGTACCCGGATGAGATGGAGACCCTGAGGAACAATGAGTTCCGGCAAACGATCTTCGCGATGCTTGCTACGACGTTCTGAAGGAGCCCTGGAACTCTCTCCGGCGTCCGTCGAAGCGCGACGACGGCGAGTGAGAATCTTGGTCTTGGGTGCCATCTGAAGAAGGAGGGTGAGAATGGCGTTTGGGAAGGGAGAATGGAAATGAGAGGGGAAATGAGGGGAAAGGGTCGTGGGAGGCCTTTAGAATAGGTTTAGAAGGGATTTATAGAAGAGGCCCCACACAAAAGACTTGAACCGGCGCGACGGTTGGCTTCAAAAACGGATCTGGGCCGCCGGCTGTCGACAGATGACCATCTGTCTGTCGACAGATAACTACTTTTTGGCAGAAACTTGATTTTTTTCAAGATTTTTCAAAGGGTCAAGTGTTCATTTGGCATTTTAGGGTAAAATAGGTGTATGTACAAGATAAAAATGCATATCCATTATGATGAAGACATGACACAATTCTACAATGATTTTGAAATAAAACCGATGAGTTCTTTAATTAGATCATAAAGAACACATTTCACAAAAGCCATTGAAAATTAAATAACTCTTTTGATTAAGGCCATTGAAGAAAAACATGCATCAAAATAGAGATGATAGTCAGATGAAATTTGAATTAGATGGCCACAAGAACATCTTACCCATAAGAAGCACATTGGACTTGACGTAAAATTTTTCGGAGGCTTCACTCTATTTCTAGTATGATTTTAGGATCTTTAAACAGCGAAGATGGGAAAGAGTGGCAATGAGGAGCACTTTCACTTTTTCATGTGAAGGTAGACATTTGTGATGCCAATACCCCCAGTTACTCAATGTGAGTGTCCATCAAGCCATTGTATAGAGATAATGAAACAACCTTTTGACGCGAAGACCGACATTGGTGATGCCCATGTCCCCGGTTACTTAGTGATTTTCATCATTGCTCTACCTCCATCCCATAATTGAAAGATATTTTTTTTGTTTGAAACTTAGAAATAGGTAGCTTTTCTCCCTTTTATTTTGTTTTTACTTTTCGTCAAGTACATGAGATTTCTTTAGGCAAGTGATAATGTAGAACATTAAATTCAAGGACCTTCTGATTTTTCAAATCATTTTGGATTCATGTTTAATGACAAGGGAGTTATTCAAAGGAGATGTTTAAAAATCATTTGGTTTGCTCATTGTGTTCAAAATGATCTAAATAGTCCTCAATCAAGTGTTGCATCAAACATCATTTAGACTTGGTTCACGACTTTGACATGAAGTGGATATGAAAGGTTATATTGCACAAAACAATCCAATGTTTACCTTTAAATCAAGTAATGAACACTTTCTTGAAAAGTATGAAGAAGGAATGAGAAAAAGTGAGAATGTGTGTATCTGTCGACAGCAGGAATCTGTCTGTCGACAGATGCACACAGACTGATGAATTGAAGTTTCAGTCAGAGCAAGTCTGAGTGTACCTGTCGACAGATGGAATGTGTCTGTCGACAGATATGAACAGAGTGGATTTTTCTGGTTTCAGTTTGAGTGCACATGAAGTTCAAGGAAGTGAGGATTAAAAATTGAAGTGTAGGAAGAGTTTCCTCATGAAAAACTCATCTACCCTGAACTTACTCCCCCATAGTGTGTGCACGTGTTGACACAACATCTAGTCAAGGATTCACACAAGCATTTGATACAAGGCAAACATGTTCATTTCAAGAATATCATACACAAGCACATGGTCACAGAAAAAGCATTGTTTCATGGAGTTAACATGATAAAATGTAAGGAAACTAAAAATCCTATGTGAAGTACAGGACCTTTATATGCAATGGGACTATGGATACTTGGCGGAGAATGTTTCCTCACGCATGATGATAGTTTCCAAACAAGCCGAACTTGTTCTTCCACAGTTCACCATTTGATATACCACATAGTCATTCACACATAAAGAGCATGTACTCCAATATGGAGAGTTAGTTTCATTGCATTTTACACAAACCCAATTCTCTTCTTAAGGATGTGAATCTATCTTCAGACAAGGGTTTGGTGAAAATATCAGCCAATTGTTTTTCTGTGGGAATGAAATTAAGTTCCAAGGTTTTATTGGCAACTTCATCTCTCAAGAAATGATGACGGATTTCAATGTGTTTAGTCCTTGAGTGTTGGACAGGGTTTTTTGAAAGGTTGATAGCACTTGTGTTGTCACATAGTATAGGTGTGCATCCAATTTCAACATTATAGTCAGCTAACTGACTTTTGATCCACAACACTTGAGCTGCACAACTTCCTGCAGCGACATATTCTGCCTCTGCAGTGGAGAGTGCAACCGAGTGTTGTTTCTTGGATGCCCACGAAACCATGCAACCGCCAAGGAATTGACAATATCCACTAGTGCTTTTTCTATCAATTTTACATCCAGCATAATCAGCATCAGAATATGATATCAAATCAAAACTACTGCCTGTTGGGTACCAAAAACCCAAATTGCATGTACCTGAGAGATATCGGAAAATTCTCTTGACTGTAATTAAATGGCTTTCCTTTGGACTAGATTGATATCTAGCACAAAGGCAAACACTGAATTGTATATCCGGTCTACTTGCAGTAAGATAAAGGAGTGCTTTGCATCTACCGGTTTACCTTTCTCATCATTTTGCAATTTGATGCTTGTGCTCATTGGGGTGGAGGCCGGTTTAGCTTGCTCAAATTGAAATCATTTGAGAAGCTCTTTGACATATTTTTCTTGATTTATGAAGAAGCCGTCTTCATGTTGTTTCACCTGCAAACCAAGAAAGAATTGAAGCTCCCCCATTAGACTCATCTCAAATTCACTGTGCATGTGTTTAGAAAATTCTTCACACAGTGAAGGGTTAGTAGAACCAAATATAATATCGTCCACATAAACTTGAACAACAATTATGTGATTGCGAACTTTCTTAGTGAAGAGTGTTTGGTCCACTTTACCTCTTGAGTAGTTTTTGCTTACCAGAAAATTGCTTAGTCTATCATACCAAGCTCGAGGTGCCTGTTTCAAACCATAAAGAGCTTTGTGCAATTTATACACATGGTTAGGCATTTCAGAATTTTCAAAACCTGGTGGTTGAGAGACATAGACTTCTTCTTTGATATAGCCATTTAAGAAAGCAGTTTTAACATCCATTTGATAAAGTTTGAACTTATGGGAGCATGCATATGCCAATAAAATTCTGACTGCTTCTAATCTGGCTACAGGAGCAAAGGATTCTTCAAAATCTACACCAAATTCTTGATTATATCCTTTTGCAACGAGTCTAGCTTTATTTCTGACCACTTTTCCTTCTTCATTAAGTTTATTCCTAAACACCCATCTAGTTCCTATGATAGAAATTTCAGGGGTTCTAGGAACTAAACTCCATACATTATTTCTTTGAAATTGACCAAGTTCCTCATGCATAGCATCAATCCATGAGTTATCTTTTAAGGCTTCTTCAACATTTTTGGGTTCCACTTGAGAGACAAAAGCAAAAAGATCATGTTCAATTATTTGTCTAACTTGAGACCTTGTTTGAACAGAATCATTTAAACTACCTATCACATCATCAAGTGGGTGATCTTTGGAATACCTCACATTTGTGATTGTTGAAGGGCCGGGAGCATCTTGTCCTTGAGGAATTTGATCTTGTGAATGTTGTTCTTCAGGAGGTTCACCTTCTAGTGGATTTTCTTCATGTGTTTCATCTTGTTTTCTGAAGGCTTTTTCATCATCTTCATCATAGTCCTTGTGAAGATATCCACCTTTGGTCTTGGAACCTTCTTCAGATTTGTCTTTTGCTTTGACTTGTAGGTCCTCAAGTGATGTTCCTTCATCTTCTTTTTCAGTTCTATTAACAGTCAAACTGTTAGTTTTGGCATAAGTCTCATCAAAAATTACATGTGGAGTTTCTTCCACAGTGCGTGTTTTATTGTTAAACACCCTATATGCCCTAGAGTGTTCGGAGTAGCCTAGAAAAACACCTTGATCACTTTTGGCTTCAAATTTATCTAAATCAGATTTATCATTGTTATGAATAAATACCTTTGAGCCAAATACTCGGAAGTACCCAAGGTTGGGTTTCTTACCTTTCAACAAATGGTAGGGGGTTTTCTTTATCACAGGTCTTACCATGGCTCTGTTTAGAATGTAGCATGAAGTGTTCACTGCTTCTGCCCAAAAGCTTCTTGTGAGTTGGCCTTCAACCAGAAGAGTGCGAGCCATTTCCACCAATGTTCTGTTTTTCCTCTCCACTACTCCATTTTGTTCTGGAGTCCTTGGGGAGGAGAACAGATGTTCAATCCCTTGGTGCCTGCAAAAATCAGAAAATGCATTGTTATCAAATTCTCCCCCGTGATCGGTGCGGATTGAGCATATTTTATTCACATTGCCATGCTCAATCTTGTTAAAGAATTCTTGGAAGATTATAAGTGTTTCACTTTTGTGTGCCAAGAATTTGACCCATGTGAACCTAGAAAAATCATCTACAATGACAAAACCAAAACGTTTGCCATTGAGACTTAAAGTTCTAGTTGGTCCAAAAAGGTCCATGTGCAACAGTTCATATGGTTTAGATGTGCTTACCGGTGCTTTGGATTTGAAAGACTTCCGGGTTTGTTTTCCCTGTGCACATGCATCACAAAAACTTTCATTGTTGTTAAAAGAAATGTCAGGAAGTCCATTACTAATTTGAGCTTCATGATCTTGTGCAATACGTTGTAGCTCGCATGGCCAAGCCTACGATGCCACAATGTCAATTCATCCTGTCTATTTGCAACAAGACACAAATTGTCATTTTCTGGATCATCTAAGTCAACTAAGTAGATGTTATTCACTCTTTTTCCAGAAAATTTTACACTTCCTGTTTCTTTATCAACAATTTGACATGAATTTGATTCAAAGATGACGTTGTGACCTCTATCACATAATTGACTTATGCTAAGCAAATTGTGATTAAGGCCATCAACTAACAGTACATTTTCAATTGAATTGGAGGGACACTTACCAACATTACCTGTGCCAATGATTTGGCCTTTGTTGTTACCTCCAAAAATAACTTGTCCTCCGTCTTTCTCCACTAGCAAACAGAATTTAGCTTTGTCGCCCGTCATGTGCCTCGAACAGCCGCTATCCAAGTACCATTTGTTTTGATGTTGGGCTGCTAGGCATTCCTGCATATGTGGATCAGACAAGAGGTTTTGGTACCCAAATTACTTTGGGTCCCAAAATTTCATTCATGCAACAAAGTAAATGCTTAGGAATCCAAACTTGTTTGAATTTCTGTTTCTTTGGATTATTCCAGCATTGTTTTTCATCATGACCAATCTTTTTACACACATTGCATGAAGGAATTTTCTTTTCAATTTTTTGTTGCTTGATAGACTGTTTATTAGTTGAAGTTGTTCTTGCCTGTCGACAGGCACCATTCCATCTGTCGACAGGTGGCTTTTTCTTTTGTTTGTTGGGAACATTTTGTTTGGGTTGCAATACTTTGGTCTGAGATTGACTTGTGTTATGCTTTGTGGGAACATGCTTGCTTGTGCTTGGGCTAGGATTAACAAAGGAAGTGATCAATGACTCTCCTATTTTCTTTTGTTTGACAGGTTGATATCCTAACCCATGCTTGGTTACATGTATTTTAGCACCCAAAACCGCATCTAGATTTTGCTTTCCTTTTACAAATTTCATTAAGTCCTCAGATTTTTCTTTCAATTCTTTTTCAGTTTGTTCCAACTTTTTCCTTGTTTCTAGATGTTCTTCTTGAAGGAATTCAAGAGAATGGCTTAAACAGTCCTTTTCTTTTTGTGTTTCTTGTAATTTCATTTTCAAGCAATCCATCTCTTCACTATGAGTCTTTTCATCAACTTTCATCATTTCTATTTCTTTTGTCAGGAATGCAATTCGTTCATCGTTATTTTTATCATGCACAAGGGAGTTGCATTTCTTTTTCAATGCCTTATTTTCAGATCTATATTCACAAAATTTTTCAAATAGAGTAGTGTATGCTTCCTCCCATTCACTTGCAGTGTAATTATCAAATGAGAAGTTTACCTCGGTGGAGTCATCACTCCTTGCCATTAAGCATTTTACTTCTTCATCATCGGATGTTTCTTGTGCATCTTCATCTTCATCTTCATCACTCCAGGTTGCCAACATTGCTTTGGCTTTCTTGAAGATGAATTTTTCTTTCTTCAGCTTCTTCTTGAGTTCCGGGCATTCTCCTCTCATGTGCCCCTGTTTCTTGCATTCATAACAAACAATATCAGATTTTTTGTTGGACTCATATTTCTGTGAAAATTTTTCTTTTGGAAAGGTTTGGAGTTACCTGTGTCTCTCCTTTTGAACTTCAGAAATTTCTTGAATTGTCTAGTGAGCATTGCCATTTCATCATTATCACTCTCACTAGATGTTTCTTGCTCATCACTATCTTGTTGAATGGATTTCTTGGAGCTTGTTGATGTTTTGTTGGATGCTTTTAAAGCAATTGACTTCCTAGGATTTTCTTCTAATTCTTTTCTTTTGATGTTGATTTCATATGTCATTAAGGAGCCAATTAGTTCATCCAATTTCATTTTAGAAAGGTCTTTGGAATCCTCAATGACAGTGGCCTTAGTATTCCAAGATGAAGTAAGAGATCGAAGTATCTTTCTTACTAAGTCACTTTCAGAGTATTCTTTTTAAGACCTTTTAGCCCGTTAATTATTAGCATGAATCTTGCAAACATGTCTGATATGTTTTCATCAGTTTTCATCTTGAACATTTCATATTCAGACACTAACATGCTAACTTTGGTTTCCCTTACCTCGGACGTACCTTCGTAGATGAGTTCAAGTTTGTCCCACATCTCTTTTGCTGTTGAGCATGTGGAGACTCTTGAGAACTCCTTTGGATGCACCGCACATTGCATCATGTTTAGTGCGCTCCAGTTGAGAGTTCCTTTAGCTATTTGGTCTTTCGTCCAGGTGTCTTCGTCTCGGGCAACTCATATGGTCCCTTGCTGACTATTTTCCACAGCTCGTAATTTTGAGCTCTCAAAAATACCTGCATACGATTTTTCCAATAAGGATAGTCAGTGCCATCAAAATAGGGTGGCCTGGTTACTGAATGTCCCTCGGCCATATACCCTTTGCTAGAATCCATAAGATCGAGAATCTCCTGATCGCTAGATCAAATTACGAAAACTGTAAATCGGAGAAACCTTGCTCTGATACCAATTGAAGGGTTATGCGGAATAACACAATATGGTAATCTAGAAGGGGGGTTGAATAGATTACGGCAATTTCTAATTACTGATGGCTTCTTTTCGGTGCTACAGCGATCTTAATGAAACTTGATTAGAATTCGATTGAATATAAGAAAGCTTGAGTTGATATAAATGAGAACAGGGTATCAAACGTGCGTATGAACAACGTGCCTACCAATCATCTATCGCAAAACGCGAACAAACCACAGGACACGATGATTTAAGGTGGTTCGGAGTACACAACTCGTGTATCCTACATCCACCGTCCACACACACACGCAGAAACGACTGCTTATGAGCGAGTTCAATACAACAACTCACACACACACACGTTGTCTGATGAACCACGATCAGAACAACCACAATTTCGTGGATCAAGCACAAGGGATGCTTGAAACACAACACACACACACAATAGAATGGAAATTGTGAAATGGAGAAGAATTTAGAGTTGGGGAACAAATCCAGTTGGAATTCTTCTCGTGGATCGTCCAGACGCTCTTCAAACTTCGATTGGATGTAGACTGATCGATGTAGAAGGTTGAATTGACGACGATCCGGCTTCAACTCCGCATGGATGGTGATTCCACGACGATCTGGGCGGAGGATTGAAGCAGGGCAGCAAATTGGGGCTTTTCCTCTTGGTCCCTTGGAGGCTCTTGCTTGGGGGCTGCTGCTATGCGAATTTGGCTCCAAAAGGATGCTTATATAGTGTTAGGTAAAGGTGGGGGTCGTGGAGGAAGGAGACACCCAAATGGGGCTGGAATTAGAATTTCTGAATTTCATGTTTCCGTCGTCTGTCGACAGGTGCACTTGCATCTGTCGACAGATGCACTCAGTCCATGATCAGTCTGAGAACTGGGTTTCAGAAATCTGAACTTCTGTGTGTATCTGTCGACAGGTAATTTGCATCTGTCGACAGGTGCACTCAGGGATACAAAAACTGAAGTCTGTCTTGGGTTGTCTGTGTGTATCTGTCGACACATACCCTGGGCCTGTCGACAGATACACTTCTTTGACATTACCTTGGTCTGTTTGCTCATCTCTTTGATGCTCCATCTTTCATGCTTGTGCACCTACATGTAAATACATTGTTAGTGATATACATTGTATGATTTAGCAACGTTTAACATAATCACTTTCATGGTGTTTTTCATGTTAGTTAACACATCAATTTTGCATTAAATCAATGTTCAAGGATATTAATGTGATCATCAAAAACATGATATATTGAAAACCCAACAATTATAAGTTAATTAAGATGGTTTAATTGGTAAAGTATGTGTAGGGTTAAAGGTTAGTGTGTGGTGTTATTATATATTGTGTTTAATATGACAATGGAGGTCACGAGGTGACCAATGACAGGCAAGATTGTGATATGTTATTGTGATTTAAGTATGTGTTGGTGTCGGTTAGCTTGGAGGTCACATGGTGACCGGAGACAAGCTAATTATGTTTAATGTATCGTGATATAAGTTTTACCGAGTTGATAAGTGATTGTCGTGGTTTGTGTGCTAGCCGAGTGTGGTGGTCCGGCGCCTATTCCGGAATGCCTCTCTAGTTGGGTACCCCAGGTTTTGTGTGAGCCAGGTACGTTAGTGCTCGAGGTTTGTCCCGGTACTGTGTGTACCGTCGAGGTCTGTGTCGTCTTTCTGGACACCCTCACTTCTTTGTTTGAGTTGTACGTCCGGCTGAGGGAAAGATGACAGAGGACAACGACTTATGTTTGTGGGTGTGCAGTCACTTGTAGCGTGCTTGTGGTTGGGGGACAGACACCAGTAGACATCACTGGTCCCCAGCTAGTCCTGTGTTTCTAGTGCCTCACTTTAGGGAGCTCGGGCCAGAGTCCCTAAAGGTGCCAGGCATGAACCTGCAACTGTGTGGTCTGCAGGTGTGGTGTTGGTTGGTCTCCATTATTCTTTGACTTTACTGTGTAGTTGTGGAGCGACAGTTGGACCTTTTGTCCGTGACTGCGAGACTGAGAGGTAGTTCTTGTGTTGTGTTGTCCGGGTTGGATACTGGCGTCATGAACCAGTAGTCCATTCCCGTGTGGTGGCATCGTTCTTTTTGACTCATGCTTTGCCACCGGTAGTAGCTTGTGTGTATGACTGGTTGGTTGAGGTTTGACCCGTTGTGGTGTGCCCTGGTGGTGGCACAATTCTAGTTGTGGTTCCATGGTGGTATCTTGTGGTAGTAGGTACATGTACCCTTTGCAAGTAGTTTTGTGTTGTGGTACTTCGTGTACCAGTCCCTTCAGGTGTTGAGGTGGACTTGTGTTCTGTGGAGGTCTGTGGTGTGACCTACCACACGTTGTGTTGTACCCTTCATTGGGTAAGTTTTCGATTGTGGTTTAAGTGCGTAGTGGATTGGCTAGCTGACGCCAGTCCTGTTATCCTTCATGGGTAGGTTGCATGTGAAGCTTATAGCTTAGGCGACCAGTTGTCGTAATGATTAGCCTGTGAGGTCTATGACCTAGGCAGTTCAGTTGTTGAGTGGACTAGTGGTGCTGTGCTAGTCCTGTTGTCTCTCTTCCTCTCCGAGATTTGTATTAGCTGATATGATTATATTTAGTTGTTGTTAATCATGTTGTGTTATGAGCTTGATATGGTTTGGCTATCGGTGTTGCCAGTGAGACCCTCTGGGGTTGAGGTCTCTTCAGTTTTGTGTGTTGTTGTTGGGTGGTCCCTACTGAGCCTGTGACTTGTTGAGGCTCACTCCCCTACAGTTCTTTTCAGGGCTTGCCGTTTGTGTGGTTTGCGGAGGCATTATGGCAGACTTATACCACCAGCAGTAGAGTTAGTCGTGTTGTGTGAGCTTGTGCTCTCTCGGGGTATGCCCCAGGTAGTTGTACTCTTTCATTGGACATGTAATAATGTATTGGGACAATTATAAATTGTTATATACAGGTGTAGTACCCCGGAAAATCTATTAATTAAAAATTATGGATAAATTGAAATTTTATCAATTAATAAATTCAACCAATTAAAAAGGTACGCATTATTATCACATGCATATAAACCCATATAAAAATTCCGTAAAAATAATAATTATACTTTAAATAATATTCTCTAATGACCCATCAAGAAATTTGGACATAGAAAAATCATTTAGTCCAAGTTTAAGAATTTATGCGACTTATTATCGTAATTAAGGAATAAGTCGGAGAACTCATTATTTTATGAGCTAAAGTGGTTTATAAATTAAAATAAATGTATGAGTGGACTTTAAATAATATAGGATGATAATCCATTATGATATTTGGACCAATGGACAATCTTGGCCCAAGAATAAATTCCCTGATAAAAGGATAATTAAAAATCCAATAAGTAAAGTAAGAACATGGGTTGTTCAATTTGGCTCACATGAGTTATTGGGCCAAGAGTAAAAGCCCAAATGATGAAGATTAGAAATATTGGAATAAATAATATTAAATCAAATTAAAAGTATGAAATTAATTAAATAAGTGTGATAAATAGATTTAAATAAGAATAAAGGGTGAATAATTGGAATTAAAACAATACCCATTAAGTTAAATTAGTAATGAGTTTTATTAATGGTTCTAACATAGATTGTTGGGCCCAAATATGAAGAGCCCATCATGAGATGGGAGTTAATTAAGTGAAATTCGTATTAAATATAGTAATAATTAGAAAAAGGGTTAAGATAAATAATAAATGACATATATATATATATCCCTAAAAAGAGTCTTAGACTTACCCTAACCTATTACCCACGGAATTAGATCTCTCCCCAAGCCAATTAGTGGATAAATGCTAGAATAGGGGGAGATAAATAGGGAAATTCGGAGTTAATTAATAAATAAATTAAATAACGGTAAGATAATTACTAAAAAGGGTTATAAATATCCTAAAAAGAGTCCTAATCCTATCCTAGTCCATTACCCACGAAATTTGATCTTTTCCCGACCCTAATTAGGAGATAAAGGAAAGAAATTTGGTGATAAATAAGAGAATTTCAGATTTAATAGGAAAAGAGGAGTTTTAGAAAGGATGGACTCTTGTAGTAACCCATACAACTCTCATTCGGCCCTATCAACCCCTTAGAACGAGGTGGGAGCTTTGGAGGACAAAGGAGAAGGTTGTGGACGTGAGGAGCAAGGAGAGGAAGGCTCGAAGCAAGGAGGGTTTTCCTATTTTCGTCCACAACCCTAGGTTTTCATTGCCCACGAAAAAAGGTAGGCAATCTCTCAAGCCAAATCCGTGTAAAAAATTACTCTAGGAAGAATTCATGTTTCTGAGCAAAAGCCCTCTGGTTTCACTCTATTTCGATCTTCCATGAGGGAGAATTAATTCTTTGAATCCCTGTCAGTTCCATGTACCCGACCCTTCATGTTTGTTTTCAAACCTCGGACATACATGATCCCATGCCATGAGAAAATTCTCATAAATACTACGTTATGTTAGCTTTCAAACGCCCCTGGTTTGCCTAATTTTTATCATGTATCCATCTCTAATTAATTCGTTGAACCCTATCTGCGCATGTTTAGGTCACTGATATGTTACTTGATCAAAGCATGCCTAAACCTTGACTATTTCCAAATTAATCGTTGTTGATAGATCTATGTGTCTACTTTCGTTTAAAACTAGTTTTGTTATTTTTGGATCACCATGCGATTTTATATAGAATTTAGAATGACCATGTGTCAAAAGGGATTTACCCTGGAAAAAAGGGAAAAGGGCTGGACCCTACCTGATATCGCGTCGGCGTGACCCGCCGCGATATCAGCGGGGTCGCGCCCGACTGTCACGTCACATCAAGAACGCGACGGGCTAAGCCGCCATGATTTCCACCCTTGGACCGGGCCAGACCGGCCGGTCCACATGACGCGCCAGGCCGCCCCGTCGCAATCTGAATCGCGATGGGCTCCCCCGCCGCGATTTTGGTTTTCGGCCAGAACTTGATATTTGCAGTTATACCCCTATTCTATTTACTATATAACCCTTGTTTACACTAATTCATACACTATTAATCCTATTCTTTACCTGAATGTTATTAATTGACATTAATTAAATAATTCTTAGTAATTAAAAGCCGTGAGCACGACTTATCATATTCTCAAGATTTCTTTACACTTGCACACACATAATATTATTAATTGCCATTCGACCCTAATAAATTATGCAATAATATATCTGGTAAATTAGCGAAATAAATGACTAAATTACCCTATTTTTATTAAATACAATTGTCTTCGTTTTATACGCGCGTTTTGAATACCGTTATCATTTTCCCTCGGCTTCGAGCACTCTAGGCACGACAGACCAATTTTCTATACACTTTCTCTTGACTTGGACCACCTCTCCATCGGGAATACTCTTGACTAGGCCAGAGACTCCTTGTCAAGGCCTCCATAAGTCTTCTTGGCTTTGGCGCACGTCCTTAGCCGACGAGCTGGTTGTACCCTAAAACCCTTTACAACCTTAGGGATCAGTATGATCCATAGCCTTAGTGTGATCTCTCCTTATCTAGTGATCACGCCAGACTATCTAGTCTGTGTACACAGCACAGCTAGTGGGCGGTGGTGACTTCTACCAGACTGCCGGCCCACTAGGGTGTGCCGTGCAACTGTGACTATCGTTGTTTCTCATATTTTTACGATATTGTCCCTATCTCGTCTACTATCTATATCCTCTCATCTGTTCACGTTCTCTCTACACTCTCATCTATCTCGTCTAGTACTCTCATCTATTTCTTGGTACTCTATTTGGCCATACAATTGATTGTCTAAATTAACAAAACAAGTACTATATGCTAGTGCAATAGGGCCCGGTCTGGTCCTGGGAGGAGCGCCCGAAAAGTGCCAGTGCCCATGGGAGTTAAAATGATCAGGATGTGTACGACATGCATCCAGTGCCATTTAATAACAATCACAATTTAATTTATGACAATCAATATATCAATCACTATGCTATCATTATCTGGGTTGACAAAATGCTCGACCAGAGGTGCTATCTCTACTAGTGCACCGTGGTGCAACCATATACAGTATTTCATTACATGGCCAATCATTTATCATACTAGATTTGCAATATCTCTGTTGGAAGTTTTATCATTCTTTTGCCATCATATTCTATTACTCTCTTGGTTATATTTTGATCGTTCTCTTAGTTATCCTGCCTTACAAGACATTAATTATTTAAAGTAAGCTTGTTTTCATGAGATATTAAGTCCTATTGAGCGTTATCGCTCACCCTGCGCTATTGTTGTATGTGTTTCAGGTAAGTCAGGTGATGACCCTACGCACACCAATGGGAATGGACTGGAGTGATGAGCGACCAGGAGTCATAGCGACGGAGTGTCATTAGTATCTTAGAGTATAATTAGATATTTGCTTAATTACCCTTTTCAGATGTCATGTTGTTAATGAGCCCTATGTATTGGCTCAGAATTAGTGGATGTAATAGTTTAGATGAATTATCAATAAAATAAAGAGTTTATTGTAATTACTGTTCATTATATACTCTGATATTTGTGAATGTGTGCGCAATCTACATTACCATACACGGTGTTTATGCCTCCCCGATTTATTCTGCTGCCAAATTGGCAGGGCATGACAACAGGTATGAGCATATGTACTTTCTTGTGTCTTATACTATTGTGGTTGTCTTTTATATTCTTACTGGACACGCGTACGAGCTATCCCTTGCGAGACTTCGGTTCGATCGCGGGAGGCGGACTTGGATATGGAGCCTTATTGAGCATAAATATCCAGGGCCGTTACAAAGGGTGAGAGAGAAAGAGAGTGAAACCTGTAGAGAATGATCGCGAAAGGATATGTGTGTTGAGACTATTTGGGGAATTGGAAGAGTCACTCGTTGACCTACCCTAGAAGGTACATTGGTCATGTGGAACAACTAAGTTTAACTGATTTCACAGTAAGAGATCAAAAGTTGTGTCGACACAGAGACCATATGTGTTGACCTTGTTAAGAGAAGAATTAAGGGAAGATTGTTTAACCATGAGGAATATGACCTCATTAGGTTCTTCAGGAATTTTGAAGAAATTACTCTCTTTTCTCATTATTTACCTCTTTTTGTGAAATTAATGGTTTGAGAGTTATAAGCTTTAGTTTAACCATTAAAAACTGAAGGACCAAGAGGCATAATTAATATAATTAAAACACTTCTTCAAGATAATTTTACATTCTCTTTAATTCTACTCATCAGTTGCATAGAGGAAACTCTAGGAGAAAAAGAAATTTTCAAAAAGTATTGAGATTAAACTATCTTGAGAATTTTTGATAGGCAATATTTTTCAATTTTGAATTTTTTCACACACCAGAGCTCCAGATTACTCAAGTTAGGTAATCATCTTGTTACAGGGTTATGTGCATCTTTTCATGTGAGGATACATGTTGGTTAGACGCTGGAATCCCCAGTTACTCAGTATAGCACAAGTATTTCCAACCCTTCTAGGAATAGAATTAACTAGCTCTTCATGACATGCATTAGTTTCTTCAATTCTTACGAGGATATGCAGTTTCTCAGAGACTAGTCATTGTTCTGCCAAAAGAATTTTCACAGGTTGTAAATCTTTGGCCAACTTCAAACTCGAATAATGTTTAAGAACAATACTAATTTTAATGGTTTTTATTTTTCAACGAGAGAGACTAAATACTCATGAATTTCATAAATGAGTGAGATACAATTTTTCTTTTAAAATGCTTTAAAGCTATTATTTAACCTCTCTTAGATATTTTTCAGATATTTCAAGGTCAAACTCAGTAGTTTATAATTGACAAACTATTCCTTTTACTTTCGGGGTTGATGAAGATAAGAGAATAATGCTTTAACTCCCCCTAAAAAATTGCCCTATGTCAAGATTCATCATAGGTAAATGCACCCCCTCAATGGGTGAATCTTTTAGGGAATGAAGGAGGATAACCAAGGGTCAAGAATTGATTGGGATCAAGGCTCGCTAGAAATTGTGTCGACACAATCACCATTAGTGCCAACCTCATTTAGACTATTTCACAATTTTTCTAAACTTTTTTGCCTCCTCAGATATCAATCTCTGTGAAATCTAAACTTACTTAACTTGTCCAGCACTTTTGATGACATACGAACCAGTTAGACCCTTTTTCCAGAAACTTTTATTTCTCCAAGAATGGGTTCATGACACCATGAGCATTTGAAGGGGAATCCCCCCTTACAATGTGCAGCAAAAATTGATGTACAATGACCAAGAATAGAGAAATTCATACAAATTATATTATATATATTTTGATTTTTGGTACTTGGCTAAGATATTTTCTCACGCATAGTGAAAGCTTCTAGACAAGCCTAACTTGTCCTTTCACAAGTCACCATTTGATATACACAAGCAAATTATCAATCATACAAAGACCAAGTTCTCTTCTCAAGGATGAAAATCTTTCACTACATAGAGGTTTTGTGAAAATGTCAACAATTTGCTTTGATGTTTCAATAAAATGCAATTCAAAAGAATTCTTGCAAACTTCATCTCTTAGAAAATGGTGTCTAATTTCAATGTGCTTAGTCCTAGAATGTTGAATTAGATTTTTTGCCAAATTTATTGCACTAGTGTTTGTTGGCCCGCTTACGGTTGGCAGCAAAGTTTCTGGGGGGAGGGGGGGGGGGGTGAATAGAAAGGCTATAGAAATTCTGAAACTAAAATATAGAAATCACAACTTAAAAACTTTGGTTAGTGAATGTAATAGTGTGTGATATAGAGTAGCAGTGCGGAAACAAATTTAAACAATCACACAACTGAACACAGAGATTTTATCCTGGTTCGGTACTTCTCAAAAGGAAGACCTACGTTTAGTCCCCAAGCAAATCTTGGGATTTCACTAACCAAAGTACAATCCCCGCAAGGATATACAAACCCCCAGCTCCCTGCTGGTCCTCTTCCTTTCCGAGTAGGAAGGAAACTCACTTCTATTACAGGTCAAGAAGCCAACCTCGTGGAACAAACCCCAGTGCGGTTCTGCTGACACCAACCCAGCTAGGTTCTTCCCTTACCCAAAAGGAAGTGCTAAGAACAGTCCCTTAGCTAGACAAAAACCACCAGCAACCCAACTGGCCTTCTCCCCACACAGGAAGAGAAATACTGTATACAGTCCTACAGCTAGACAAAAATCTTTCTTAGAAAAGAAAGAACAGGCTGAGAGCGATACAAGATGAACAAATGAATTCTAGCTCTCAGCTTACAGACTCTCCCAGATTTACAATGATGCATAGAGAGAGTGAACAGAGGAAAGAGGCTTGAAGCTTGAAGATTTCAAATGACTGCTTGCACACGTTTTTTTGGGCTCGAGCTCTTTCTCTCTTTCTTTGAGTGTGTATGGCGTTGAGGCTTCTCACTAGATGTCCACTCTTTGAATGATCTTCAGGTTCGCTCTAATCTTTTTTCTTCTTTTCCTTCTCCCTTTTATGGAGCAACTTGAACAGATCCATTGAAGAGTAGCCGTTGGAGCTTCTTGGATTCTTTTGGAGTTCTTTCCAGCCATTGCTCATCTTCTTCTTCATCTCCTTTCCTTCTTCTTCTGTCTAAACATCTTCACGAGTCTAACGGATACTAACAGCAGGTCCAAAATGTTTTGACTAGGAGTAGAATAGTCCTGCAGACATTTAATGCATGGAAGAAAAGGTTAGACTAGAAGAGTCTTCTGACAGAAAGTCCATACCTTCTTATGTGTAAGTCCATGATCTTTGCTGACAATATCTCAGCTACCCTGAAGGATAGATAAAAAGAAGATCTTCAGTCAGATAGAGAAACATGTGAAGTATATTTGACTTTTCATTTGGGTGCCAAAGACATTTTGAAATATTTGAAATGTAAAGGCAATCGATGTCCTAAGGTAGTCGATGAGTTAAAAGACAATCGATGTTCAAATAGAGTTGATGTTTAAACATAATCGATGTTCAAACGTAATCGATGTTCAAACGTAATCGATGTTTAAGATAATCGATGCTTGAATGTAATGCATGTATAAGTGTAATCGATGTTGAGGCATAGTCGTTGTTGAAACGAAATTGATGTTCATGTGAAATTGATGTTGAACGAAATTGATGTTTCAATGGAGTCGATGTTTCAATGAAATCGATGTTTAAATGAAATCGATATTTGAGTGAAATCGATGTGTTTAATGAAATCGATGTTCTGACTGAAGTCGATGTTTAAGTGAACTGTAATCGATGTGGACTTTAAATACAGTAATCGATGTAGCACTTAGTCAGTAATCGATGTGCATTGAACAACAATCGATTTTGCTTTTTCAGTGCAAGTCATGAATCGATAGTGCCATAGTATGTTGTATTTACGAGAAAACATGATATTAAATATATTCATAGTATTTAAATTAATCATGAGTTTTGTTATCACCAAAATAAAGGATAAAATATAAGAGTGGTTCAACAATCTCCCCCTTTTTGGTGATGACAAAACTTATGAGAATTTTCTGACATAAACAAAAATCAAGCATTCAACATAAAATTCATGAATAAAATACTATCTCCCTTTTTGTCAATACCCAAAAAGGAATGATCTTACCATTTGCATATTTCTTCTTGTAAAGACTTCTTACTAATACTACGTGTGAGTTTGAATGAGAGGGGTTCAAACAATGCTTGTCATTTACATCTCCCCTTTAGTGTTTGCTCTCCCTGAGAGTGATACTCCCTTAATGTGAGGCTCCCCTTCAGTGTATGGCTCCTTTTCCTGTCGACATCTCCTGTTGTATTTGCTGTTCTTCTCTGTGTGTCGACTTGTTCTTCTTGTTGTTTGTCAAGTCTTGAAGACTTTTAACTGCATTGATGTAACACCCCGGAAATTTAGAAATTTAAAATTTCAGAAATATAGAGGGATAAAATAAATAAACGTATTGGAGAGACTTCCAATACCATGTGTTAATGACCTATTAATAAGATTGGGCCAATAGAGCATATTTGGCCCAAGGATATGGACAAACTAGGACATGAAATTGCCCAGAAATCCGTGTATGTAATTATGCAGTAATTAGTGGGGGTAATTTAGAGTCATATTATGGATGAGTAGTCATGTAAGGTAAGCCAAAACCGAACTCAATCCCAATTGGTGGTTTCCTAAACCTTGGCTACCTCTTTTAAGTAAAGGAATCTCAGATTTTCTGGAAACTAGGAAACAGAGCTCGTAGCCCCTTTCCTAGCATCATTAGGACTCTTAACAACATCCTAAAACTATAAGAACTCATCCCTAAACTCTTGGGGAAGGTTTAACAACGAAGTTGGAGTCGTTTGGAGGCAAGTAAGAACTTCTGAGGAGCAGGAGAAAGGCTGGGAATCCGGAGCTTCATCCCCTGCATCCTCTGTTGCGTCCAGAACATCAACATGTTTTAGATCTTCGTAAAGGTAGGTGTTCTCGGGCCAAGATTAAAGAAAACCAATGCCAACATGTAGTTCTTTGAGTCTAGGATCATTTGCACTTGATTTTCCCAATTTTCATGGAGTATTCATTGTGTATTGGTGATTTTCCCAAAGTCTTGCACAGTTAGGGCTTTTCCCGTTCATCTTATTGTGCACACGATTAAAGACCAAATTTGACTAAACTTTCTTCATAAAAGTTCTTTTACTTGAAGTCACGATCATCTTCTATGTTGGACGTTTTGTCCAAAGGTTTTTCGTTAGAGAGTTAGGAGCATGATAAGAGAGTCTCTGTTTGATACTGTGATTTCGGGTTTCACTTGATTTTTGTTCTTCACATGTTTTCTTGGGATTCGAGACCGACTTTGATCAAACCCTCAACATCAAAATTCTTCTACTAGTTGTCTTATTCATCTTTCACGTTGAACGTTTTGTCCAAATGTCAATCGTTAGAGAGTTATAAGAGTTTGAAGTGAATCGCTGCATGGCATGTGTTTTCAGGTCTCACATGACCCTTAAGTTTTGTTCTGGAAGGACTCTAGTGTCGACACTACTTGGACTAGTGTCGACACACTGTCCCAAGGCAGCCCAGAGAGTGTTCTGGGAAGCCCTCTAGTGTCGACACTACTTGGACTAGTATCGACACCCTGTCCCAAACAGCCCAGAAAGTGTTCTGGGAAGGCCATCTAGTGTCGACACTGCCTCATCTAGTGTCGACACACTGTCCCAGTTTTTACCCAGGGAGTTCTGGGAAACTGATCTAGTGTCGACACTACCCTATCTAGTGTCGACACACTATCCCATGTTTTCCATAAGGGTTCTGGAATCTGTCTCTAGTGTCGACACTACCTGAACTAGTGTCGACACTACCTGACCAGTTTTGCATGATTTTGTCTTGGGTTTGGAGCATGGTGTCGACACCACCTGATCTAGTGTCGACACTACCCTTACAAGATTTTTGTATGATTTGGGTCTAATCATTTTATGATGTCTTCAAGCATGTACATGATGTTATATAGTATGCATGGACTTAAAATAAATCAAACCATTAAAGGAAATGGTAATGATATGAATATGATTCTAATGTGTAATTTTGATTGTTCTTATGATCATTGGATTATCTTGTGATCTTGCTTATTGTCAATTGATAAGATAAGAATATGTTATGAATGTGGGGATGAATACATGATTAGTATGGACATGTTAGTGGTGATTTGCATATGAGTTTCATGGTTTCATGTTTTCCGGTGTTCAATTGATTATTGTCATATGCATACATGTTAGGAAGGTACATGTTCTACATATGATCTGTCTTTAGAAACACCCTCATGTCAAGACATTAATGAATTATGAAATATAAGATACGTCGTTATCCTGTCTTTTCTTTTGAGCTGTTTGTCATTCCTTGACTCTATGAGTGATCATGTTCTTTTTACTATGAGCTTGTCATTGAAACTCTGTGGCCATAATATGAATATGTTTGTTCGGCACATCGTGGGACTCCGGTCCAAAACTTGATACAATGCCTGTGCAATAGGGCCCTGTCCGGTCCTGGGGAGGAGCGCCCCAACGTACTTGTTAACCGAGGGAGTATGGACTCTTGGTGCTTGGCATAGCACACCTGACATGCAAGATTGTGAATATGTGCCTCCTGTTTGACTTGATAAGTTTGACTTGACATGATATGATACGTTTGTTCTTGTGAACACATGAACTCTGTTTGAATATGGCCAATCTCTTCTGACATGATTTTAATCTTGAATTATCTGTCCATTGTATATGGAACTCGACATTTGATCTGATATGATATCCGTTCTACCTTGCTATTCAACTTGTTAGAAAAGCATGCATTGTCAGCATACTCATAAGCATATCTGCCTATTTAAATTGTTAATCATGTATACTAGTGCCCGCACGTGATTGAGATATAAATCCTACTGAGCTAGTTCGCTCACCCCTATCATCCTGCCCTTTTTCAGGTAGTGATGAAGAACCAGTGGAGTCAGATGGGACTGGGCAAGAGTGACGAGCACCCGTCCTAGAGATAGATGACAGTTTAGAAATAGGAATTATAGTAGTCTATGTAATAGTGAAACTTTTCTGGAAGTTTATTTGAATGATGGACCCTTTGGTTAATTCTTCTTATGTGAGGTTGTATCTAGTTGAATGAAATGAATTAAAGTATACTATTGGTGACCATATTATAGTCTTGAATGTGTTATTATATTCGAATGTGACTCTGCACTATTCAAATGTGATACGCCGGTTTGTATCGTTCACGTCCCCCGGTATTTATTCCGCTGCTAAATATTCGGGGCGTGACAGTTGGTATCAGAGCCTGAACTTTAGGGTCCAAGGGTTAGGAACATGGAATGAAAATTAGATTACACGAGTCAAAACCTGTCGTACCTAATGTGAGCTTGGGTAGAGCCATGGGAATAAAAGTCACATGCGATATATTTAGATGACTAACTCACATTATTATCTTGAAGGTGATTATTACCACAATGGCCGCAGAACGTGCCCAGGCTAGGGACATGCAAAGAACCATACAAACTTGACTCAGGCTATCTTACAAGCCACCCAGGGTGGAGGTAATCGCGGAGCCGGTGAGCTCCACCGGAATTTTCGGAACATGGATCCGCCTAGGTTTGAAGGGAGTACTACCCATATGTTGCTGAACACTGGGTTAAAGAGATTGAAAGGATATTCAGGGTTATGCAATGCACAGACCAGAACAAGGTACTCCTGGCAACTTTCCAGTTGGAAAAGGATGCCAGGGCATGGTGGGAGTCGGTAGAAGCAACCCTCAATGGAAACAACTTACATGGGCTCAGTTCATTGAGCGTTTTAACGCCAAGTACTTTTCTGAGAGGGTCCAAGAACGGAAAGCAGCCGAATTTGCGGCTTTGAAGCAGAGAGGACTTAATGTGGCTGAGTATGAGGCCCAATTCTCTCGGCTGTCCCGATACGCTGTTCACTTGATTGGGACAGAAAGGATGAAGGCGAAACGCTTTCTGAATGGCTTGAGGCCCCAGTTCATCACCCAACTGGCGCCAATGGACATTCAAACTTATGCTGAAATGGTTAAGAAGGCTCAACTATTGGAAGATGCCATGGAGACTGCTGAAAGGATTAAGGGAAATCCGTGAAACGGAACAAGTGTCTTCTGCTGGGAGGTATCAGCCGACTATTGGGAAGAAAAGGCCCAGTGGCGGGGTAAATGAACCAGCGGATAAAAAGCCGAAGGAGCTAGGTAAGTAAGTAATGGTGGCAACAGGAGAGAGGTGCAAACATTGTGACAGAGCTGGTCATCGGACTGAAGAATGCTGGAGAGCGCAAGGGAGATGCCTACGCTGTGGGAGTCGTGACCATAGGATCTCGGACTGCCCAATGTTGAAAGAACAAGCCCCTCATGACAAACGTCAAAATGGACAGAAGAGGCAAGGCCGACTGCAAGCTGTCCAGGAACCGAAAACTGCTGAAGAAGGAGGTATCGTGGAAGGTACACTTACTATTCTTTCCCGACCTGCTTATGTTCTCTTTGATACGGGAGCTACGCACTCCTTCATTTCTCAAACATTTGTTGATACCCTATCTGTGAAACCAGTCCCAATAAAATTCGGAATAGTTGTGTCAACCCCGATTGGTCCGGGTACCAATCTTACAAACCATATACCATCCTGTGAGGTGTTGATTGAAACCCAAAACCTACCAGAAAATTTAATATGTATGGACATGGCAGGGTATGATGTGATACTGGGAGCAGACTGGATGTCTGAACATGGGGCTAGTATAAATTGCAGGAGAAGTAGGGTAACTTTTAGCCAGTACCCAAAACTAGTGTTCACAGGGGATAGAAACCGCAGGAGATTGTCACTTATCTCTGCACTGCAAGCCAAAAGGATGATGAGGAAAGGTTGTATGGCCTTTCTTGCTGCTGTAGTCATTGCAAAGAAGGAAGTCAAAGTAGAGGACATCCATGTCGTCAGCGAATACGCTGATGTTTTCCCCGAAGACTTGCCAGGAATTCCTCCGGAGCGAGAGGTCGATTTTACCATCGAATTGGTCCCTGGTGCAGCACCGGTATCTAGGGCACCATATAGAATGTCCCCCGCAGAACTGAAGGAATTAAAAGAGCAACTGATGGAACTGTTAGAGAAGGGTTTCATCCGACCAAGCACATCGCCATGGGGTGCACCTGTCCTCTTCGTCAAGAAGAAAGATGGGTCGATGAGGCTATGCATAGATTACAGACAACTGAATCAGTTAACCATCAAGAACAAATACCCTCTGCCGAGAATTGATGAGTTGTTTGATCAATTATCTGGAGCTAGGTACTTCTCTAAAATAGATCTCCGATCCGGTTATCATCAATTGAGGATCAAAGGAGAAGACATTCACAAGACTGCCTTCCGAAGCAGGTATGGGCATTATGAATTTATTGTTATGCCTTTTGGACTAACAAATGCCCCTGCAGTTTTCATGCAGTGATGAATAGCATTTATCGCCCATATCTTGATAAGTTTGTGGTGGTATTCATCGATGATATATTGATTTATTCCAAGACAAAGGAAGAGCATGAGGAGCATTTGAGGATTTCATTGCAGATTTTGAGGGAGAACAAATATATGCCAAGTTAGTAAATGTGAATTTTGGCTTGAGGAGGTATCCTTTCTAGGACATGTGGTGACCAAAGATGGTATCGTTGTTGATCCATCAAAGGTTGAGGCTGTGTTGAAATGGGAAAGACCGACAAGCGTCACAGAGATCAGGAGTTTTCTGGGATTAGCTGGGTATTATCGAAGGTTTATAAAGGATTTCTCAAAGATTGCAGTACCATTAACCAAGCTGACCCGGAAGGAAAATCCGTTTGTGTGGACTGATGATTGCGAGGGAAGTTTCAACAACTTGAAGAAGTGTCTGACTACTGCTCCTGTCCTCGCCTTACCCACTGAAGAGGGAGGATTTGAAATTTATTCAGATGCTTCTGGAACTGGACTGGGATGTGTCCTAATGCAACAAGGGAAGGTAATAGCTTATGCTTCCAGACAGTTGAAGATCCACGAAGTGAACTATCCGGTTCATGACCTGGAGTTAGCCGCCGTAGTATTCGCCTTGAAGATTTGGAGGCATTATATCTATGGTGAGCAATTTAAAGTCTTTTCTGACCACAAGAGTTTGAAATACCTGTTCTCACAGAAGGAGCTTAACATGAGACAAAGAAGGTGGTTAGAGTACCTTAAGGACTTTGACTTTTCCATCCAATATCACCCTGGGAAAGCCAATGTAGTGGCAGACGCTCTAAGTAGACAACCAGGAACTGTGCTAGCTAGTATGATGCTGGGCGAATGGAAGTTACTGGAGCAATTTGCAAGTCTGAATTTAGACATGGAAAAGAAGGAGAAACAAGTAATGATTTCCAATCTCCAGATACAATCCGGTCTACTGACCGAAATCAAGGAGAAACAGGGAGAAGATCCATTCTTAGTTCAGATCAGGGAGAAGCTAGAACAAAGACCCGACTTTACTCTATCAGCAGAGGGAAGATTATTATTCAGAGGTAGAACATGTGTCCCTGATCATGAAGAACTCAAGAAGAGGTTACTGAATGAAGCTCACCAGTCCAAATATACGATTCATCCAGGATCAACAAAGATGTACCAAGATTTAAAAAGGTCGTACTGGTGGCCAAACATGAAGAGGGATGTGGCCGATCATGTGGCATACTGTTTAACATGCATGAAAGTCAAAGCCGAGCACTTTCGTACAGCTGGTGGACTGCTACCACTAGAAATCCCGGAGTGGAAGTGGGATAGTATCGGTATGGACTTTATCATGGGATTGCCCAAGACTAGAGGTGGTATGGATGCAATTTGGGTAATCGTTGATCGATTGACTAAGTCGGCTCACTTCTTGCCGATCAAGAGTACATGGTCAGTGGATGTGTTGGCCGCTCTATATGTTAAGGAAGTAGTTAGACTGCATGGGGTTCCATCTAGCATAATATCAGATCGGGACCCTAGATTTACTTCACACTTCTGGAAGGGTTTACAAGCAGCAATGGGTACTAAACTAAACTTTAGTACTGCCTTCCATCCTCAGACTGATGGACAAACTGAAAGGACCAATCAAATTGTGGAGGATATGCTTCGTGCTTTGGTGCTGGATTTCAAAGGTCGATGGGATGATCAGTTGTACTTGATGGAGTTTGCTTATAACAACAGCTATCAGGCTAGTATCAAAATGGCTCCATTTGAAGCCTTATATGGCAGGAGTTGCAGATCACCCCTTTGTTGGGAAGAGGTTGGGGAGAACCAATGGGTTGGACCCGACTTGATTGAGGCCACTGTCCGGAAGGTTCAGATTGTCAGGGAACGTCTGAAGATAGCACAATCCAGACAGAAGAGTTATGCAGACAAGAGAAGGAGAGAACTGGAATTTCAGGTTGGCGAACATGTTTTCTTGAAGGTCTCACCTTCGAGGGGAATACAAAGATTTGGGATCAAAGGAAAACTAAGTCCCAGATTTATAGGGCCATTTGAAATTCTGGAAAGAATTGGTCAGGTGGCGTATAGACTTGCACTACCTCCGCAACTGGCAAACGTGCATAATGTGTTCCACATATCCATGCTGCGGAAGTACTTATTCAATGCCGACCATGTAATTGATCACGAGGACTTGGAGATTCGGGAGGACCTGACTTATGAAGAGAAGCCGATCAAACTGTTGGATCGGAAGATTCAGCGACTCAGGAATCGTACCATACCTATGGTGAAGGTTCAATGGAGTCGAGACGGAGTTACTAATGCTACCTGGGAAACAGAGGAAAGAATGAAGAAAAACCACCCGGAACTATTCTCAGGTACGGACTACGCCATTATGCTTAAATTTGGGGACCAAATTTCTTAAGTGGGGAGGATGTAACACCCCGGAAATTTAGCAATTTAAAATTTCAGAAATATAGAGGGATAAATAAATAAACGTATTGGAGAGACTTCCAATACCATGTGTTAATGACCTATTAATAAGATTGGGCCAATAGAGCATATTGGCCCAAGGATATGAACAAACTAGGACAGGAAATTGCCCAGAAATTCGTGTATGTAATTATGCAGTAATTAGTGGGGGTAATTTAGAGTCATATTATGGATGAGTAGTCATGTAAGGTAAGCCAAAACCGAACTCAATCCAATTGGTGGTTTCCTAAACCTTGGCTACCTCTTTTAAGTAAAGGAATCCCAGATTTTCTGGAAACTAGGAAACAGAGCTCGTAGCCCCTTTCCTAGCATCATTAGGACTCTTAACAACATCCTAAAACTATAAGAACTCGTCCCTAAACTCTTGGGGAAGGTTTAACAACGAAGTTGGAGTCGTTTGGAGCAAGCAAGAACTTCTGAGGAGCAGGAGAAAGGCTGGGAATCCGGAGCTTCATCCCCTGCATCCTCTGTTGCGTCCAGAACATCAACAGGTTTTAGATCTTCGTAAAGGTAGGTGTTCTCGGGCCAAGATTAAAGAAAACCAATGCCAACATGTAGTTCTTTGAGTCTAGGATCATTTGCACTTGATTTGCCCAATTTTCATGGAGTATTCATCGTGTATTGGTGATTTTCCCGAAGTCTTGCACAGTTAGGGCTTTTTCCGTTCGTCATATTGTGCACACGATTCAAGACCAAATTTGACTAAACTTTCTTCATGAAAGTTCTTTACTTGAAGTCACGATCATCTTCTATGTTGGACGTTTTGTCCAAAGATTTTTCGTTAGAGAGTTAGGATCATGATAAGAGAGTCTCTGTTTGATACTGTGATTTCGGGTTTCACTTGATTTTTGTTCTTCACATGTTTTCTTGGATTCGAGACCGAATTTGATCAAACCCTCAACATCAAATTCTTCTACTAGTTGTCTTCTTCATCTTTCATGTTGAACGTTTTGTCCAAATGTCAATCGTTAGAGAGTTATAAGAGTTTGAAGTGAATCGCTGCATGGCATGTGTTTTCGGGTCTCACATGACCCTTAAGTTTTGTTCTGGAAGGACTCTAGTGTCGACACTACTTGGACTAGTGTCGACACACTGTCCCAAGGCAGCCCAGAGAGTGTTCTGGGAAGCCCTCTAGTGTCGACACTACTTGGACTAGTGTCGACACCCTGTCCCAAACAGCCCAGAAAGTGTTCTGGGAAGGCCATCTAGTGTCGACACTGCCTCATCTAGTGTCGACACACTGTCCCAGTTTTTACCCAGGGAGTTCTGGGAAACTGATCTAGTGTCGACACTACCCTATCTAGTGTCGACACACTGTCCCATGTTTTCCATAAGGGTTCTGGAATCTGTCTCTAGTGTCGACACTACCTGAACTAGTGTCGACACTACCTGACCAGTTTGCATGATTTTGTCTTGGGTTTGGAGCATGGTGTCGACACCACCTGATCTAGTGTCGACACTACCCTTACAAGATTTTTGTATAATTTGGGTCTAATCATTTCATGATGTCTTCAAGCATGTACATGATGTTATATAGTATGCATGGACTTAAAATAAATCAAACCATTAAAGGAAATGGTAATGATATGAATATGATTCTAATGTGTAATTTTGATTGTTCTTATGATCATTGGATTATCTTGTGATCTTGCTTATTGTCAATTGATAAGATAAGAATATGTATGAATGTGGGGATGAATACATGATTAGTATGGACATGTTAGTGGTGATTTGCATATGAGTTTCATGGTTCATGTTTTCCGGTGTTCAATTGATTATTGTCATATGCATACATGTTAGGAAAGTACATGTTCTACATATGATCTGTCTTTAAAAACACCCTCATGTCAAGACATTAATGAATTATGAAATATAAGATACGTCGTTATCCTGCCTTGTTCTTTTGAGCTGTTTGTCATTCCTTGACTCTATGAGTGATCATGTTTTTTACTATGAGCTTGTCATTGAAACTCTGTGGCCATAATATGAATATGTTTGTTCGGCACATCGTGGGACTCCGGTCCAAAACTTGATACAATGCCTGTGCAATAGGGCCCTGTCCGGTCCTGGGGAGGAGCGCCCCAACGTACTTGTTAACCGAGGGAGTATGGACTCTTGGTGCTTGGCATAGCACACCTGACATGCAAGATTGTGAATGTGCCTCCTGTTTGACTTGATAAGTTTGACTTGACATGATATGATACGTTTGTTCTTGTGAACACATGAACTCTGTTTGAATATGGCCAATCTCTTCTGACATGATTTAATCTTGAATTATCTGTCCATTGTATATGGAACTCGACATTGATCTGATATGATATCCGTTCTACTTTGCTATTCAACTTGTTAGAAAAGCATGCATTGTCAGCATACTCATAAGCATATCTGCCTATTTAAATTGTTAATCATGTATACTAGTGCCCGCACGTGATTGAGATATAAATCCTACTGAGCTAGTTCGCTCACCCCTATCATCCTGCCCTTTTTCAGTAGTGATGAAGAACCAGTGGAGTCAGATGGGACTGGGCAAGAGTGACGAGCACCCGTCCTAGAGATAGATGACAGTTTAGAAATAGGAATTTGAGTAGTCTATGTAATAGTGAAACTTTTGGAAGTTTATTTGAATGATGGACCCTTTGGTTAATTCTTCTTATGTGAGGTTGTATCTAGTTGAATGAAATGAATTAAAGTATACTATTGGTGACCATATTATAGTCTTGAATGTGTTATTATATTCGATGTGACTCTGCACTATTCAACTGTGATACGCCGGTTTGTATCGTTCACGTCCCCCGGTATTTATTCCGCTGCTAAATATTCGGGGCGTGACAATTGATCTTATAAAAAGAGACTTGCAAAACATTATTTGTAGCGACCCTGGATATTATGCCCAATAAGGCTCCATATCCAAGTCCGCCTCCCGCGATCGAACCGAAGTCTTGCAAGGGATATCACACACAAGTGTCTAGTAAGAAATAAAAGACAACCACTAGAGTATAATATACAAGAAAGTACAAGTAATTATACTCATTTCCACAAATTACATTGTCCAAATATATTATTACATGTCCAAGAGAAAAGTACAACTACCTGGGGCATACCCTGAGGGAGCAAAGCTCACACTGAACACGACTACAACTCATCTGCTGGTGGTACAAGTCTGCCACAACGCCGCTGCAAGCCAAACACATGGAAAGCTCTGAAAAGAACTGTAGGGGAGTGAGCCTCAACAAGTCACAGGCTCAACAGGAACCTCCCAAAAACAACCATAGCCAACAACTGAAGGAAGGAACCAAGTCCTCAACCCCTAAGGGTCTCACTGGCAATGCTACCTGAAGCACTACAGAAGTAAAACGTATTAATAATAAATATAATAGAACTGCATTAAATAAGAATACACTAGTTGTCACGATTTGCAGGAAATAAAAGAAGCAAGAGGACTAGTGTAGACACACAAGTCCACCATGACAGCTGAAAGAACCAGCCACAAACCATATAGACCAACCACTGACCGATGGTAACGAGACTGACAACAAAGAGCCAGCCCCCCACAAAACGAACGAGTGAAGCAAGGCCACACAGGCCGACAACCAACGAAAGGTAACAGGACTAACCACAAAGGTTAGTCCACCACAATACCGACAATAGCAAATGCATTGGAGGACTACCCACACAAAGGTACAATACCACAATGGAAGGTCACACAACGCGACTTCCAGAGAAATCGAACCACCTCAACACTTGAAAAGGCTAGCACACTGTGTGCCACAACAACCAACAACCCACATAGGGTACAGGTACCTAAAGCCACGAGGTACCACGACAAACCACCACCACACACAAAACCGCAACACAACTGTGCCTCCTACAAGGCACATCACAGCAAGTCAAACCACAACCGGTGAGTCACCACTCACAAGCCACAACCGCTGGCAAAGCATGAGTCGGAGAGAACGACGCCACCACACGGGAACAGACTACTGGTTCATGACGCCAGTATCCAACCTGGACAACAAATACAAGAACTACCTCTCAGTCTCGCAGTCACGGATGAAAGGTCCAACTGCCGCTCCACAACCACAGTAAAGCCAAAGAACAGTGGAGACCAACCAACACCACACCTGCAGACCACACAACTGCAGACCCATGCCTGGCACCTTTAGAGACTCTGGCCTGAACTCTCTAAAGTGAGGCACTGGAAAACCATACTAGCTGGAGCTCAGTACGTCTACTGGTGTCCGTACCCCCAACCACGAGAGCGCTACAAGCCACTGCACACCGACAAACACGAGTGGCTACCCTCTGTCATCTTTCCCTCAGCCAAACGTACAACTCAAACATAGGAGTGAGCGTCCAGGATGACGACACAGACGTCGATGGTACACACAGTACCGGGATAAACTTCGAGCACTAACGTGCTTGGCTCACACAAAATCTGGGGTACCCGACTAGAGAGGCATTCCGGAATAGGCGCCAGACCACCAAACTTGGCAAGCACACAAACCACGCCGATCACTCAACACAACCATAAGACTTATACCACGATACACAAACCATAATCAGCTCATCACTGGTTACCACGTGACCTTCAAGCAACTACACACTGCTAAAGACATAAACTACATTACAATCTTGCCTGTCATTGGTCATTTCATGACCTCCATAGCAACACACCACTATGCACATAAACCACACATATATTTCTTAAAACATGCTTAACATGATTCACATAACCATTAACCTAAACATGCTTTGCTAATCATTAATCTACTCAGAACAACTGAAAATACCCTAAATGACCTGAGCTAGGTCCACACAGGACCCTCATTGTCCAAGGCTTAACCACTTATTTCGGACAGAAGAACGCGACCGGGGCCACTGTCGCGATAAGAACGCGACAGCCCGACAAACTGCAATCGCACACCAGAATGCGACAGCGTCTACCGTCGCGTTAAGAACGCGACGGCTTGACAGGCCGCATTCACAAACCAGAATGCGACGGGGCCAAAGGTCGCGACCTGAACGCGACAGCCCGATCCGTTGCCTTCTCAGACAGAAACCCTGCACTCCGGTTTCATACAGAAACCAGCTCAAAACCTCATTTCCATGCATACCAAACTTCTACAAATAATTACACTATACAGAAAACACAACTACACATCTATACACATTAAACATGCTTCAAATCAATCAAATAATGCAATAAAACAAGGAAAGTCCCTATCGATAATAAGAACTCGCAGAACGAGGCTCAATCGGTGCTCTCCACGCTCCGAGCAGCTTCTACGCGCAAAAACCACGTCAAAACACAAGCTCCAAAGCCGAAGTCTCCGGAAATCGCCGCAGCAACCCTCTCTCCGGTCTAACAGAGCTTCCTGCTCTGTTTGGCCAGAGGGCCAAACTTATCCCAACCGGAAACAAGAACGCGACGTAGCATCCTGTCGCCTTCAGAACGCGACACATCTTGATGATCAGTTCATCCCCATATAATTTTATGAATTATATATCTATTTGGTGATTAACAAAACTTCAATAAAGTGTCATCTAACAAGTTTCATGAAGCTTAGGCACAAGAAGTAATTAGGCGAAATCAAGAAAATATGTAAGTATTTCTTACTTTGTAGCATTTAAAATTTACAGAGCAGGAAATCTCTCTAAGTACACATCGACTCTCTATATGCTACAACGATTTCATTAGAATCACATTGATTTCATAAGGATTTGTAGTGTCATACCGATTCTGATCTCATTACGATTTCCTTACTTCTATCGATTTACAAAGGATTTGATAAGTGGGCATATCGATTTCGACCTCACAACGATTAGCTTAGTGGGCATAACGATTTGCTCTCACAACGATTCGGTTTCTCATAACGATTTGAAAAGTGAGAACAACGATTTTCTCTCACAACAATTTGATAAGTGAGAACAACGATTAGCTCTCACAACGATTTGATAAGTGAGAATAACGATTTGCTCTCACAACGATTTGATAAATGAGAACAACGATTTGCTCTCACAATGATTCGGTTTCACATCGATTTGGTAAGTGAGAACAACGATTTTCTCTCACAACAATTCGGTTTCTCATAACGATTTGAAAAGTGAGAACAACGATTTGCTCTCACAACGATTTGATAAGTGAGAACAACGATTTGCTCTCACAACGATTTGATAAGTGAGAACAATGATTTGCTCTCACAACGATTTGATAAATGAGAACAACGATTTGCTCTCACAATGATTCGGTTTCACATCGATTTGGTGAGTGAGAACAACGATTTAATTTTTATAAAGATTCGATAAGTTCCACATCGATTTGGTCTTCATAACGATTCGACAAGTTACAACAACGACTTGGTCATTATAACGACTCGATAAGTTACACAACGATTTGCTTGTTGTAACGATTCGATAAGTCACAACAACGACTTGGTCTGTGTAACGACTCGATAAAACAAAACATCGATTTGATCACTACATCAACTTGATAAGTGAGACAACGATTTGGTTATAACAACTAGTTCATAACGATTTTCTTATACTCTCATAACAGTTTGTCTCTACAACGATTTGGTTATGATTGTATAACGATTTATGTTCACATCGATTTGTTTATGCATGTGTAACGACTTACATAAACATCGACTCATTCACTCAACGATTTCATAAGTCATACTCATAACGATTTCATGAGCTATAACGACTTGATATTTAAACATATTTCAAATATTTTGAACGTCAAAGTCTTCCCTCGTGCTTCTCAATATCTATGCATTTAATGTGTCTGAACATCTCTCTGCACGATGCATATTTGGATATCTTCCATTCCTATGCTTCTATAGAAAACATCTTTTTAGAATAGCAGAAATTTACTTCTATTCTGGTGTATATTCCTACTGTTTGGTTTCTAACGTTGACTGACAAGTCTAGAGACAGTCTAGTTGTCCATTGTTTGGTATTTATTGCAGATCCTTGATAGCACCATTCTCTACAACGTTGGACAACAAGAAGCTGCAGAACATCCGGAAGGATCCTTTCCTTGCGTGCATGAATCAGAAAAACATTAAATGACTAGAAGCACCTGTCGTACACGTCAAACCATGCAGTCTAACGAGCATCCAACACAGAGACAACAGATACTTCAACGACTATATTTTTTAAAGAAGATATAATAGAAGACTGGTGTCTACGTGAAGCGAACTACCTTTTTGACAATTCAACATCCGCAAGCACCATAGAAGAGCTCAGGCCTCTCTCCTAAGCTTTGCTGAAGCTCTTAGCTCTCTTCGTCTAGTGTAAATCCTTGAGAGAACATTTGTGTACTGAGAGAGTTCCTCTTTGTAGATCTCTTCCTCTCAGTTCTTGCTTCAGATCAAGCACTGTTCTATTAGCTTGGTCTAGGGGTTTGTCCTTCTCTTTAATACTTTGTTGTGTTGTTCCTCTTCTGGGTTGAAGAGAAGACCTGTGGTTGATGGGTGTTTGCGTTCCCTTCGTATAGAAGGAAGACCTGAGGTTCAGGGTGTATTGTACCTCTTCCGGTTGTGAAGAGAAGGCCAGCTGTGGCTGGATGTGTAAGTGTCCTTGAGGGGGACTGTACCCTTGGGTAGTGGAATCCTGAGGTGTTGCTCAGGGACTGGACGTAGGACTCCTGTGGAGAGGAGGTCCGAACATGGATAAAATCCTTGTGCAGTGTGCTTGCTTCTGTGTGCTTGTTATCTTCTATACTACTAACACTAACAATCGATCTTAGTCTCTTGTGTTGATCGTTTTGTTGGCAGGTTTAGATAATCAAATTTTAAAGAATCCCATTCACCCCCCTCTGGGCTTGCTAGCTGGGCAACAAGTGGTATCAGAGCGAGTCTCTTCAACAAAGAGGATCCAACGATCTGAAGAGAAAAGATCAAATGGTAGCCCAAGGTCACTTCGAAGGTCAGTCAGTCAACAGGCCACCATTGTTCGATGGTGAAGACTACACTTACTGAAAAACAAGAATGGAGTTCTTCCTACAAGGGCTTGATTATCAGATTTGGTCGATTGTAGAAGAGGGAGACCTTCTAATTACAAATGACAAAGACAAGTGGACTGAAGATGATAAGAAGAAAATTTCTCTCAACTGCAAGGCCAAGAGTATACTATGTTGTGCTCTTAGAAAGAAGGAGTTCAACAGGATCTCCGCCTGCAAATCCGCCATGGAAATGTGGGAGAAGCTAAGAATCACTTATGAAGGCACTGACAAAGTGAAAGAGACCAGAATAGATATTTTGGTAACACAATATGAAAGGTTCCAGATGCAGCCGGGAGAGTCAATAACCCAGATGTACAATAGATTTACAGACATCACTAATGGGTTAGCTGGTCTTGGAAAGACATATGAAATGGGAGATATGGTCAGAAAAATCCTAAGATCCCTACCAGCTTCATGGACCCCCAAAGTGACAACGATATAAGAGGCTAATGACTTGAAGAGAATGTCATTGGAGAAACTCATTGGGTCCCTAATGGCCCATGAGATCAACATGGAGAGATTGGGAGAGTCATCAAGCAGAAGGAAAAACTCC
The DNA here is from genome assembly GCA_014218235.1 of Colocasia esculenta. Classification (NCBI taxonomy): domain Eukaryota; kingdom Viridiplantae; phylum Streptophyta; class Magnoliopsida; order Alismatales; family Araceae; genus Colocasia; species Colocasia esculenta. Next base: position 2,855,097 of record CM024766.1, on the reverse strand, counting down.
AATGCTCTCAAGGCAGAAGAAGTTGCAACAGAAGAATCTTTAGATGATAATGTCAGCAATGAAGGCAATGATGATGAAGAAGCACTTCTATCTAGAAGACTACAACGCATATTAGTCAAGAAAAAGAAATATCAGTCTGGAAGGAGATATTTAAGAAAGAAAAAGGTTTCAAGAAGTCTGAAGTCAGAGATGTAAAGAAGAATGAACCTATCTGCTACGAATGCAAGAAGCTCGGACATATCAAAACTGAATGTCCGAAACTAAAGAAAACCGAGCTGAAAAAGAAGGATAGTTCTAAGAAATTTAGAAGATATAAGAAGAAGGCCATGGCAGAAGCATGTGATAACAACAACGACTCTGACAGTGAGTCGAGCTCAAGTGAAGAAGAAGAGGAAAATGCCAACTTGGCCTTCATGGCTAACATTGAAGAAAAGGTATCATCTCACTCATCTTTTTCTTCATGCAATGAATCTGAATCTGATAATTTAGAAGATGCCTTTAATGAACTTTATAGTAAATACAAAGATGTGTGTAAGTTATTAAAAATTAGTCAGAAAAGTCATGCTCGCTTGGAAAATACAAACTCAGATTTGAAATTGAAAATGAGTAACTTGAAAAACAAATTATTGAGCTAAAAAGAAGAAATGACTTATTATGTGAGGATCTAAAAAATAAAAATGAACAAATAGCAATATTGGGAAACCAAGAAACAGTAAATAAATTAAAATAGGAAATTAACACATTAACAATAGAAAATGAAAAATTATCAAGCACATTAGAAAAATTTACAAATGGTAAAACAACATTGATACTGAAAGGTGCTAGAAGGTCAGGTAAAAAGAAACATAGATTAGGTTATACTCCACCTGATAATGAAGAAACAATAGTATACCCTAAAATATATGCAACACCTAAGTTCATAGCCGAACAAGATACTACATATAAGTCAAACCTTAAATATATTCCAAATGAAAAGGTAAGTAAAATATCGTGCTGTAGCCACTGCAACAAACTAGGTCATATTAAAATAACCTGCCCAACTAAACATAAAAGATGGATAATTAAGAGGAAAATTGATGATACTAACTCATCAGGACCAAAAGAACTTGGGTACCTAAAGCTTAGTGTTTCATTGTAGGGAAGCCTTCGAGCATCTAAATGGTACCTGGATAGTGGGTGCTCAAGGCATATGTCTGGTAACAGGAAGCTGTTCTCTCACCTTGAAGTTGAAGAAGGTACAATGACATATGGAGATAATGGAAAAGGGACAGTCATAGGTTGCAGATCAGTTGGCAGTAAAGGAAAAATACTCATTGAAGAAGTACTTTGTGTAAAAGGACTCAAAACACAATCTTATCAGCATCAGCAGCTGTGTGACAAAGGACATCAGATCAAGTTTTAGAAATCAAAGTGTAGTATCATGAAGGATGGTACAGTCGTGTTTGAAGCCTGCAGGGAAAAGAACTTATATGTATTTCATCTAGAAGACTTGAAAGATCAAGATGTCTGTCTGGCAGCAAACAAAGAGCAGTCAAATGAACTTTGGCACCGAAGATTGGGTCATTGTAGCTTGGATGGTATAAGAAAGTTAATGAAGAAAAACTTGGTGGAAGGCCTACCCAAGGTAAGCACAAGAATGGATAGTGTATGTGGGCCGTGTGCAAAAGGAAAGCACACTAAGTCATCCTTCAAGTCAAAGACAGTGGTAACAACTTCAAAACCTTTGGAATTATTACACATGGATTTGTTTGGACCAATGAGGACCACAAGTCTTGGAGGTGGATGATTACTCCAGATTCACTTGGGTATCCTTCCTGGAGCATAAGGACGACACGTTTGACAGTTTGTAAGCTTCAGTAGGAAGGTTCAGAAGGACAAAAAGTATAGCATCATCAGCATCCGATCAGATCATGGAGGAGAGTTTCAAAATGAAAGACGTGCTAAGTTTTGTGATGATCAAGGGATAGAACACAACTTCTCAGCACCAAGGACCACCACAACAAAATGGAGTTGCTGAGAGAAAGAATCGAACTTTATTGGACATGGCTAAAACAATGCTATCAGAGTATGATTTACCAAGCTATTTTTGGGCCGAAGCCATCAACACAGCGTGCTATATTATCAATAGAGCAATGATCAGGCAATCCTGAAAAAAGGCTGCATACGAGCTCTACAAGCAGAAGAAGCCTAAGATCAGGCACTTCAGAACCTTTAAATGTCCGTGTTCATCCACAACAACGGAAAAAAGGGACATTGGTAAGCTAGATTCTAAATCAGATGAAGGTATATTCATGAGGTATGCTTCTAAACCAAAGGATATAGAGTATTTAATAAGCATAGTTTATTAATTGAACAAACAATGCATGTTATTTTTGATGAAACTAACCCTTCCTTGAGAAAGGAAGTAGACAGTGATGTTGATGATGCAGATGAACTTTCCAAGAAGTTAAAGAATACATCCATTGAGGACAAGGAAGATCCACCCTTGGAAGATCTACAACAAAAAGATATATCACATGATAATCTTCCAAAGGAATGGAGATACAAGAAAGATCATCCATTGGATAACATTATTGGAGATCCATCGGTTGGGGTAAGAACTAGAGGTAACGTAATCCCATGTGATTATTTAGCCTTTGAATCTCAAATAGAGCCTAAGACAGTCAATGAAGCACTGTCTGATGAATCTTGGATACTAGCCATGCAAGATGAACTTAATCAATTCAAGAGAAACCAAGTAGGTCCCTTGTTCCGAGACCATCAGATCATCCTGTGATTGGCACCAAATGGGTGTTCAGGAACAAAATGGATGAAGCTGTGTGATCACTAGAAACAAGGCCAGATTGGTAGCTCAAGGCTATTCTCAAGAGGAAGGCATAGATTTCGATGAAACCTATGCACCCGTAGCTAGACTTGAGGCAATTAGAATTTTACTTGCTTATGCATCTGCATTGGATTTAAAACTTTTTCAAATGGATGTAAAATCGGTTTCTAAATGGTTAAATAAAGGAGGAAGTTTATGTAGAACAACCTCCCGGTTTGATGATATCGATTTCCAAATCATGTATTTAAATTGCACAAGGCTTTATATGGTTGAAACAAGCACCTAGAGCATGGTATGAACGATTAAGTGCATTTTGTTAACCATGGATTTATTAGAGGAAAAGTAGATAGCACATTATTTATTAAGTCTAAAGTTAAAATGTGTTACTTGTTCAAATCTGTGTTGATGATATAATATTGGTTCTACTAATGAATCTCTTTGCAAGTACTTTGAAAGCTTATGCAGGGAGAATTTGAAATGAGCATGATGGGGGAACTTAATTATTTCCTCAGATTGCAAATCAAGCAAGGAAAAGAAGGTTCCCACATTTGTCAAGCCAAGTACACCAAAGAGACTACTAAAGAAATTTGGTTTGAAAACGCCAAGCCACTGTCAACACCAATGAGCACATCTACAAGGCTAGACAGTGACAAGGATGGTAAGAAAGTAGACCAAAAGCTCTACAGAGATATGATAGGTTCATTACTTTATTTGACAGCAAGTAGACCTGATATATTGTTTAGTGTATGCATGTGTGCTAGGTATCAGGCAGACCTAGAGAGTCTCATTTAATTAGTGTCAAACGTATCTTTAGATACTTAGCAAGAGCTCATGATATAGGATTGTGGTATCCAAAATCACGTAAAATAAATAGTAGGATACTCTGATGCTGATTACGCTAGATGCAAGATAGATAGGAAAAGCACCAGGGATGTTGTCAATTTCTTGCAGGTTGTTTGATTCATGGTCCTCAAAGAAGCAAAATTCAGTAGCGCTTTCAACAGCTGAATCTGAGTACGTGGCTGATGGAAGTGCTGTACACAATCCTATGGATCAAGCAGCAACTTGAGGATTATGGGCTACACATCAAGACAATTTCCTTGCTGTGCGACAACACCAGTGCGATAAATCTTACCAAGAATCCAGTTCAGCACTCAAGAACAAAGCATATAGAGGTTAGATATCATTTTATTCGTGATCATGTAGCCAATGGTAATATAGATATTTCCTTTATAGATACACAAAATCAGTTAGCAGATATTATTCACAAAAGTCTTACCTGAAGAGAGATTTATGTCTCTTAGAAGGGAATAGGCATGTGTAATTTGTGACAGAGTGTCTGCAAATAACTGAAATAATAATATTTCAGAATTTCAAATTCTCTCTCCTGAAATTAAGCTAAATCCTTAAAGATCACTTGCGTCATAAAAATCTTTGACGGTTCATTATTTTAAAGGTATTTATTCATCTCGAACCTGTCTCTGTTTTGTCGTTTCTGCATTTATGGCGCATCCTCTCAAAAGTCACCTTATCTTTATCTGATATAACCTGAAATCTGTGTCACAACGATTCACCTCCGCTCATCTCTTTTAACTTTTAACTGATGAGACGATAAACCCCATCGACTTCGTGTGATTTCAAAGCTTCCACTCTTTCCCGCGAGAAATTTCTTGTGGGCTTCTGCTCCAATCTTCCTTTCGACCATCCAAAACCTTTTCCCATTCAAAACCATGGCCGTTTTGGAGTTTCCGGCACCGTCGGGGGCTACGGAGCTGTGTTTCTCACCGCCGAGCAGCAGGAAAGGTTACAATAGTGAAGACCAAGTTGTGCGGGAACAAAGCAGTAGACATTGCATATTTGGAGAAGAATGGAATGCACAGAATTATAGCAGCTATGGAAAGAATGAAATGGACGAAGATGGCAACTCTATTAGAGGTGAGTTATCCAGACCTGGTCAAAGCGTTCTATGTATGTTTGAAGTCTGAAGAGGATGGGTCTTTGACATCCGCTGTCAAGGGAAACCAGATATAGGATCACATATGATCTATTGGCATCATTGTTTGGTGTTTGTACCACCGGTCACAGTGGCGTACACACTGTCGACATTCAGGCGAAAGGCTTGGGGATTGTCGGTTCTGAGTTCAAACTGAAGGACGGGAAAATAGATATTAATCAGTTGAACGCTTTCAACCGCATACTACATTTTGTAGTTTGTCAGATATGGTTCTTAGGAGTGCCACCTTTTCTACCAAGGCAGACTCCGATATGATGTTCTGGGCTATCCAGAACTAGAGCATAAACATGGCAGAGGTGATTTTGGAAAGGATGAAGTTTGCATATACTCAGGTTTGGGACAAGAAGAGTAAGTTGAATGTGTCCCTTCCCTATGCCCACTTGCTAACCAAGATATTCCAACACTTTGGAGTAAATTTGAATGGGGCAGTCTCAGAGAAGATGGGCCAAGATATCTGGTCTAGGAATCTTAAGAAAAGTGGATTTCCCTTGTTGGTAGTGTTTGGAGAAAAACCTCAGCAGCAGAGGGCGAGGCCATTATTGGCGAAGCCCCAGAAGTCTAAGAAGAGGCAGCAGCAGCAGCAGCTAGAGTTTGCCAGGACAGAAGTGCCAGTGGTCCATGTACATCAAGAAGAAATCAGGGCCAAATTCTAGTGGTTCAGGAAGATCAATCAGCAGCAGAAATAGCAGAAGATAGTGTTGAGGTTCCTACAGTCAGCGCAAGTAGGATTGAGGACATTCCTCCAGAGCACATTGAGCCTGTTGGGCAAATTTAGAGGTTGTCTCTCCCTCCTCCGTGGTAGCATCAATTCTCAGAAGTGTGTGGATTCTATCACCAGCACTCAGGGGGAGCAAGAAAGAGTTGATGAAGAAGTAGGTAGCCAGGCTGTGGCATCAGGCCACATTGAGGATGTAGTCATGGAAGATGCTCCCAGTCAGGGGGGAGCAAGACTTGAATCTGAAGTTGTGGCAGCCGGCCACCATGAAGATGTCTTGATGGAGGATGCTCCTATTGAGGGGGAGCATTCAATCAATTTGGAAACAAGTCAGGGGGAGCACACTGCTAGTGTCCCTATTGATAATCAGTTTCAAGAAGGAATTGTGGAAAGCGCCTCAGTGAAGAGGCAAATGTTGATAATGTGGAGCCCTTTGCTAGGGAAAATGACAAAGGGAAAGAAGTAGCTTCTGGGATTCCCCTCCTTACCAGGAAGCCACATAAGAGGCTGAAGAGAAAGCAATTGAAGATCAATCTGAAGCCTTTAATTGATAGAATGGATGAACAAGGAAAGATCTTATGCTCTGTGCAATCCGATATTGCTTCTATCTTTATAAGCCAGAGTACTTCAGCCAAAGAGATGGCGCATGGTCAGAAATGTAGTTAGATGGGTGCGAAGTGAGCTCATAAGCATTAAGGAGTCTGTAGCTACTCTTAAGACTTGGTGAGGGCATAGGTCATTCATGCCCCTCCTGCTCCTTCTACTACAAAACATGTTGGCAGCCAAGGGCCAAGTCAAGAAGATGTTGGGCCATCAGGGCCAAAGGAAGCAGAGCACTCTGGGCCATCAGGGCCAAAAATTGTTCAAGAGGTGGCAGCTTCAGGATCAGCTGAGGCTGTGGAGTCAGGACCATCAGGGCCAGTTGAAGTTTTGTCTGGGCCACTCGGGCCAGTGGAATCAGAGGTTGTACCTGTCATAGCAAAAGAGCAAGCTGTAGCTCCAGAGCCCCCTGCTCCTTCTCCTCTTCCAACTCCAGCCCCTCCTTGTCCACCATCATCCTCCACAGCACCTCCAGCACCTCCCACCTTCAAACAACCCATTCCAGAGAACATTTCCCTCCTACAACCTTCCTTCCCAGTCCTCCTCATCTCATGTTTCTTCCACTCACATTCCTCCACCTCCTCCTTCTTTTGAGGTTCCTCCAGCCTCCTCTCAGCTGGGGCTTCCTCTTCTAGTCCTTCCTCCTGTGGACCAACTGATGTTCCTCCCACTACCACTCACTCCTTCCTTAATCCTCCTACTCCTCCCTCCTTTATCTCTATTATTCCATAGAGTGCTCAAATTGATGCCCCCTTCCTCAGGGCCATCAAAGATGAATTTGAAGAAGCTATCCTTCGTTCAATTTTGAAGGTTAGTACTCATGTTCATAGGACAGCTCTTCTAGCCCTGTCCCCAAGAAAAGAAGACTAACCTCCACTCATTCTGTTCTCTGAACCTTGTTATCCACCCCTTTGGTTTTCTCTTATAGTAGTTCATAAAAACAAACGCTGTATAGAGAATTTCTTCAGAGGTCACTTTGCCACCATTATTGGTCTTTCACATCTCAACCTTTTGGATCATCTCACTCTCATTCTCCTCACCTCTCTATCCAAGGATGAACAGTAAAAAATCTTCTCCATGACTGAAGCCAAATTTGAAGAGCAGTGGCTCGGGGTAACAAGATCTTGTACAATAAGTTTCTGAATGCCAGGTCAGCTAGGTTCCCTCCCCGGGATCACCCCTGTCGCTATCTGAGTGGTTCCAGATTCTTCACAAGGACACCTGGGCTCCATTTGTTCAGAAAAAAATAAAAATGATCAGGCATTTTCAGATGTTCAACAACTATCACTATATCAATCATCTCCCGAAGTTCAGCTTGGTCAATTTCGGGAGTATTCATGCTCTTGGGTCCCATAATGCTATACCGACTCCATTCAAGTGGACTTTGCCACTTTGCAGATACCTGATGTAGCACTTCTCCCTCCTCTTCATTCTCTGATCATGGACTCCTCTTCAATTCATCCTCATATAATTTTATGAATTATATATCTATTTTGGTGATTAACAAAACTTCAATAAAGTGTCATCTAACAAGTTTTCATGAAGCTTAGGCACAATAAGTAAATCAGGCGAAATCAAGAAAATATGTAAGTATTTAACTTTGTAGCATTTAAAAATTTACAGAGCAGGAAATCTCTCTAAGTACACATCGACTCTCTATATGCTACAATGATTTCATTAGAATCACATTGATTTCATAAGGATTTGTAGTGTCATACCGATTCCGGTCTCATAAAGATTTCCTACTTCTATCGATTTAATAAGGATTGATAAGTGGGCATATCGATTTCGACCTCACAACGATTAGCTAGTGGGCGTAACGATTTGCTCTCACAACGATTCGGTTTGAAAAGTGAGAACAACGATTTGCTCTCACAACGATTTGATAAATGAGAACAACTGTAAGACCTCGAATTCCGTCGCATTATTCGTGTTTGCATGTGTATGATTGTGCTTGTGTATGTATGTACATAATTACGTAGGTATTAATTAGTATAATAAATGTGCATGTGTTTATAATAAACGTAAATAATGAATGTATTGCATGGTGATAGTATGGATACAATACCATAGGTATATGCACGTATATAAGCTTGGAGCATGGTTTTCTGCATAACTTAGGGTTCTGGCCGAAGGCCCTTTGGCGTCAACCCCAGGCCGTTGATCCAGTGTCAGCGTCCAGACCTGGACGCCAGCACTAACTCCGGCGTCCAGCGACATGGACGCCAACTTCTCTGACCTGCATGCGAGCAGAGCTGCAAGCTTCTGAAACAAGGAAGGCTATCCATTTGGGGATGATCCCCAACGGCTCTTAGGCTGTCTAATCAGTATGGTGAGTGGGTGAGAGCCCTCTTTAGGTCTGAACCCGAAATGGCTCTCCCCACACTTCTCATTTTCACCCTTGCAAGAGGAGAAAGAAGAGAGAAAAAACCCTAGAGCATTCTGTGAGAAAAACCCATCTTGGCACCCCCAAATCCGACCCCCTGGAGGTTGATCTGAAGATCTACTGCGACAAGGAGGAAGCTGAAGCGAAGGAGAAGGCTTCCCCATCATCCCCCGGCGTGGAGAACCCCAGGAGCCCGGAGGAAGGCGATCTTGGAGGCACTTCTGCAACTTCTTGGAACTGCCCAAGGAGGTCTTCTTCGAGCCAAATCCCTTGGAGGAATTTTAGAGAGGCAAGTGACCTATCTATGATGTCCCCGTATGAGTCTAGGTGGGTTTTGTTATTTTTATGGAATTTTCCTCGAGTCCTAGACCCTCCCATTCACCCAAGTTTCAGAGCTCGGGTCTGTGTTTCTGCACAGACCTGATTCGACGGCAAGGTCCCTGGACGCCCAGTTCTTCCTTGGCGTCCATCGACCATGCCGCTGACCCTGAGTCAGCGGCCAGAGACCGCCGCCTAGTTCTTCTGGACAGAACAGTGAGCTGTTCTGTCCCTCTTATACATTAATTTCGGTATGTTTTACGTGATGAGGATATATGGTAAACCTTATACCCTATGTATATTGTGTATTGTGATGTGTGGATCAATGTGGTGTGATGGTGAATGTGGATTAATAGTATCTTTAAACTTGTGAGCATGACTTGTAGATAATTTGCAAATCCATGTTCCATGATTAGGATTTGTTAATGTCTTGGTTGCATCTATTCATGAAGAATTGTGGGGCATGTATGTATGTTTCAAAATTTTGGAAATTCATGCATGTTTGCGAAATTGCTAATAAGTTCGGTAGAATAAAATGAAAGCATGCAAGAATGGTTGGTAGTGTTTAATCCATAGATGTATGAATTAGGGAAATCTTGTATCCTAAATTCCTGCATGTGTTAGTAGCCTATGTTGAAACAGCAAGTGACCAAATTGCAAAATGTGTTAGACCCATGTTAGCTTAAGTTGTGAATAATATGCTAATTAGGTGTTTGATTTTCTGTAAATCCTATTTAGCTCAGAAAAATCTGAAAAATTAAGGGTATGATCTTGAACCCGAAAACAGCATGTGGTTAAAATTTCAGGTCGTTTGGACCAGTAAATGAAAAGTTATGTATTTCCATGTGAAACGTGATAATTCGTGTATATGATCGTAATGTGATTAGATTTTGTTTAAACCCAACATGATTAGTGTGTTTACTGTGTGTTAACCTCTTGAAATTCTGTAGTACCATGTTAGGAAAAACAGAGGTATCCATGTGAGTGAGTAAGCGGATGAAATGTAAAGAGTTACGTGTAAAACTATGTGTAAAACGGTAAATGTGTAAAAGTGAAATTGTGCCAATGTGATACTGCTTCCGAGAAGGCAGTGGAGCCGTATCAGGGAAAGGTCCCCCTGAGAAAGTTCATTGTGTTAAGTGACCCTAAGGGCATTAGGGGGAAATCCTGGAGGTGGACAAGTACCACTGGTTAGGGTGGAGACGTGTTCTCCCGGTCTGCGCAGTGCCAAGAGTCATCACTGTATTGCCTAGGTGATGTGCTATGTGTTATGTGATGTGAATGTGTATATGTCCTTCTTTGGTGGTTTGGACTATGTGTCACGGCACCTAAATGTATAAATGTGAAGTGTGTGAAGTGTATGTGACCATGTGTAAATGTGTAAGTGACAATGTGAATGTGTATGTGTAAAGGGTAACCATGTGAAAAGAGGAAACTAGTGTAAAGAAAATGTGAAATTCTAGATGTGTAAATGTGTTATAGAAACCATGTGAGACTAAATCTGAAACCATGTGAATTCAGAAGATGCATGTTATTACTCTCATGTTATGTGTGCAAAAATGTTTAGAATCCATGTTAGGAACAACTAATGAATATGTGTGCAAAATAGCATAATGGATTGTTCATATGATATGTTTTAAGCAACATTGTAGCTCTCATGTGTAGAATTATAGCCATTGAACCATGTGAATTCAGCAACCTAAAGCATGTGAAAAAGTTATGTATGTGCTTAAGAACATGTGGAATCCATGCTAATTGTGTTCCCCTTTCATGTATGTAAAATTGTCCATGTTGATAACTCTCATGTTTGATTCTTTAAAAGATTAGAGTTCATGAGTAAATTGAATAGAGACCATGTGATAGGTGAATTTTACTTTAGAAATCTGAAAGCATGAGTTATGTATAAGAGTGTAGAACTTTCATGTTAGGTTGAAACTTGAATTGACCAGCATGCTTGTATTGCAAATTGTAAATGTGCATGTAGAAACCACTAGGACTTGTACGTGAATATCATGTATAGTGTTGCTTGCTGAGTCCCTGGACTCACTCCTTGCTTCGGCGTACAGGTATAGTTGGTGACACGACACCGTTGGAGGAGACGGTGGAGACGGACTCCGAGCGCGGAGATAGCTAGTGGGAGTTTCATTGTGATTTGTGTATTTCATAGTATGTACTTGGAACATTGTATTAGAATTATCATGAAAAGAATGTATTATGTGGACATTATGTATTTCCATTTCAGCGATTTAAGTTATGTGAACTTTAGTTCCTTTTGACAATTGCAAACTTCATGTATGTTAAATGTGGATGATGAATGAATGGAGATAGTTCTCTTTTACTTCCGCTACTCTGTTGTATGTTCGCGTGTATCTCAGCTGTTTGTATCGTTTGGGTAAATGTCCCACTGTGAGGACTCTTGCTATACCGACGTGGGTTGGTATAACCGTACCGGTATAATGAGGGCCGTCACAGAGATTGGTATCAGAGCGAACCGGTTGAGATTACACATGAATATACCTAAGTCATCATCCCCATTGCATGCTAAGTATGTCCACATGTGTAGAAAACGCTAATAAGAAGTGAAAGATAGATAAGAAATGGTTAGAAAACGTAGTAATAGCTCTAATGGTGGCTGAAATTTTATGACAGCCATGGCTTCCCGTGGACGGTGGAGGTGTGCCAGCTCGCGACGACGAGCAGAGGCGTGATGAGCAGGCGGAGCAACAGGCCCCAGCACCGCGAGGCCCTGTGCTTCCCCCACCACCGCCAGTGGACTACGGAGTATTCATGCAAGGTCTGGTGCAGGCCATGCAGACGCAGGCCCACACCCAGGCAGCACTCCAGGCCCAGTTGGAGGCCCAGGTAAATTAATAAAACAACTAAGTAGTATGCTATTTAAATTGCATGATATTGTGTTTATCGTATATTGCTTGTTGTGTAATGTAGCAGGCTCAGGCCCCAGCTCAGGACCATGGTGGACCTCCCATCATGGAGCGATTCAAGAGGATGACCCCACCCTCTTTTAAGGGGGAGAGTGATCCATTAATGGCAGAAAGCTGGTTAAGGGAGACAGAGAAAATCTTCCGAGCTATCAGGTGTCCTGATGAGGATAAGGTGACATTAGCCACCTACATGCTACAGGTATGCTTTGTTTATGCTTGAATGTTGCTTGTCAAGTTAGAATTTGTTAGTTGGTGCTTATGAAGGTGTATTGCAGGAGAGAGCTGATGTATGGTGGTCCTCCCTACTGCGTACACGCTTCGAGGACGGAGAGTAGTTGTGGCATGGGACGCGTTCGTGAGGCTCTTCCGAGCCAAGTTCGTCCCAGAGCACATCCAGGACAAGATGGAGCAAGAATTCCTTTCCCTGACACAAGGATCAATGACCGTCCTGGAATACGAGGCAAGGTTTTCTGAACTTTCTAAATATGCACCGCATATCGTAGAAATGAGCGCAGGAAGAACCAAGAAATTCGTGATGGGTCTCAAACCATCACTGCGGACGAGACTCGTGGCGTTTGACCACCGCACGCTAGACGAGGCCCTCAGCGCAGCTTGCAGACAGGAGGGAGAAATGGAGCAATATTTGGAGGAGAAGAAAGCTTCGCAGAAGAGGCCGGCATCGACATTCCAGCGGCAGGATAAGAGGAAAATGGTGTACCAGACACCGCAGAAATCAATGACAGTCAGCAACTCTCAGGTACCTTCTGTACGTTCCCCGGTGTGAAGAAGAGTGTCCCACTGCGGGAAGACGCATGGTGGATCCGAGTGTTGGTTAGTAGCGGGTAGATGCTTAAAGTGTGGGAGCAGCGACCACAAGATCAAGGACTGCCCAAGACTTCAGCAGGGAGCTCAGCGTGGAGCGCCAGTACCAGCAGTAGCGGCAGCCGCGCCAGCTACAGGGAGACCAGGAAGGCCTCGAGCCCCAGCTCGAGTGTTTGCGTTAGCTCGTGAGGACGCCGAGCAGGCGGAGCATGTCACCGAAGGTACAGTTTGCTTTTCGGTGTGCACGCTCGGGTTTGTTTGATACGGGTGCTACTCACTCGTTCATTTCCGAGCGGTTCGCTAGGCAGTTAGCCCTAGAGTCAGGCATAGAGTCTGAGGAGTTAGAGGTCCCTTTGTCTGTGCACACCCCTGCGGGTACGGTATCGACTAGGAAGTGCATTCCGTCGTTACCCGTGTGCATTGAGGATAGATTCCTAGATGGGTGCTTCTTCTTGCTAAAGATGAAGGACTATGATTGCATTTTTGGTCTGGATTGGCTAGAGGAGCATTATGCGTTAGTGGATTGTCGTAGGAAGAAGATTGTCTTCCGCATTCCTGGTGAGGACGAGTTCTCTCATCCCTTGCCAAAGAACTTAGCGGGAAAGTTAGTTATCTCTGCCATGAAGGCGATGCGCATGGTGAACAAGGGCTGTGACGCATTTCTTGCCAGCGTTATGCTAGTACCCGATGCGAGTTCGTCACTGACTCTTGCAGAGATCGATGTGGTGCAGGACTTTCCAGATGTCTTTCCCGATGACTTGTCTGGATTGCCACCGGATAGAGAGATAGAGTTCACCATAGAGTTGCTTCCAGGCACCTCTCCTATCTCGAAGGCCCCTTATAGGATGGCACCTGCAGAGTTAGCCGAGTTGAGGAAGCAATTGCAAGAATTGCTTGATAAGGGATTTATTCGCCCTAGTGTTTCCCCTTGGGGCGCACCTGTATTATTCGTCAAGAAGAAAGACGGGTCACTACGGTTGTGCATTGATTATAGGAAGCTAAACCAAGTGACTGTGAAGAACAGGTATCCCTTACCTCGGATTGATGATTTGTTTGACCAGTTGCGAGAGGCATCAGTCTTTTCCAAGATTGACTTGCGATCTGGCTATCATCAGTTGCGGATTAGGAGTGAGGATGTGTCCAAGACGGCATTTAGAACCGTTATGGACATTATGAGTTTTTGGTTCTTCCCTTCGGATTGACCAACGCCCCTACAGCGTTCATGGATCTCATGAACCGGGTGTTTAGTCCGTACTTAGATAGCTTTGTCGTAGTGTTTATTGACGATGTGTGGTCTATTCTCCGGATGAGGCCACGCACCGTCAGCATCTGAGGTTAGTCTTAGAGGTTCTTCGTGAGCACAAGCTGTATGCAAATTCAGCAAGTGCGATTTTTGGTTGCACGAGGTTCATTTCCTCGGGCATGTCATCTCCGGCGCTGGTGTAGCTGTTGATCCAGCGAAGGTCCAGGCAGTTATGGATTGGGAGATTTCCAGGACCCCTTCGGAGATTCGTAGCTTTATTGGGTTAGCTGGTTATTATCGGCGATTCATTGAGGGTTTCTCATCCATCGCCGCCCCTTTGACAAAGCTGACCGGAAGGGTGAGAAGTTCGTATGGTCTGAGGCATGTGAGCGTAACTTTCAGCTATTGAAGGCTAAGCTTACTTCTGCTCCGGTATTGGTATTGCCTAGTGGTCTAGAGGGCTTTGCCATTTATACGGATGCATCTCAGATTGGTTTAGGTTGCGTGCTCATGCAGCAAGAGAGGGTAGTGGCTTATGCTTCTCGTCAGTTGAAGGAGCATGAGAGGAACTATCCGACTCATGATTTGGAGTTAGCAGCTGTGGTTCATGCACTAAAGATCTGGAGGCACTATCTTTATGGTGTCAGATTTGAGGTGTTTACCGACCACAAGAGCTTGAAGTATCTTTTCTCCCAAAAGGAATAAACCTGAGGCAGAGAAGATGGATTGAGTTCTTGAAGGACTATAACTTCGACCTTCAGTATCATCCTGGAAAGGCGAATGTCGTAGCGGATGCTCTTAGTAGAAAGAGGTCTTCGCTCCAGCAGGATTGGAAGATGTTGGAAGATGCAGCGTGCTCTATGACCGAGTTAGAGCCATCGCTATGTCAGGCTTTTGTAGCTCAGCTATCCCTTAGATCCTCAGTCTTGGATGAGGTGATTGAGCAGCAGAAAGCCGACCCTAGATTATTAGAGTTAGTGGGTAAGGCGGCATTGCTCGTGATGAGGACGGTGTGATTAGATTTCAGCACCGTGTTTGTGTCCCCGATGTGGTAGATGTCCGTGAGCATGTGTTAGCGGAGGCTCATAGATCGCGATTCTCTATTCATCCGGGTAACACTAAGATGTATCAGGATTTAAAGAGATCATTTTGGTGGTCCGGTATGAAGAAGGATGTTGCGGATTATGTGTCTAGATGTCTAGTGTGTCAGCAGGTGAAAGCCGAGCGGCAGCGACCATCTGGCCTTATGCAGAGGATGGATATCCCAGTGTGGAAGTGGGAAGCTGTCACTATGGATTTCGTATCGGGTTTGCCTCGATCTAGAAGGGGCAATGACTCGATTTGGGTAGTTGTAGATAGATTCTCGAAGACTGCTCATTTCTTGCCTATGAAGAAGAAGCAGTCAGTAGAGAGTTTAGCTAGATTGTATGTTAGTGGTATCATTAGATTGCATGGTGTGCCGAAGTCGATCATTTCGGATCGAGATCCGAGATTTACTTCGAGATTGTGGAAAGGTCTTCAGGATGCGTTAGGTTCGGAGCTTAAGCTCAGTTCGGCGTTTCATCCCAGACCGATGGACAGTCCGAGAGGACTATCCAGACGCTCGAGGATATGTTGAGAGCGTGTGTTCTGGATTGGAAGGATGATTGGGAGCGTCATTTACCTCTTGTGGAGTTCGCATACAACAACAGCTTTCATGCGAGTATTGGAATGGCTCCATTCGAGGCGTTGTATGGTAGGCCCTGCAGATCTCCTTTATGTTGGGAGGAGATTGGTGATAGGCAGTTGATCGGACCGGAGTTGGTTCAGGAAACTTCGGATAAGATCTAGCTTATTAGGAAAAGGCTTGTTGCGGCACAGGATAGGCAGAAGAGTTATGCCGACAACAGGAGAAAGGATTTAGAGTTCGAGGTTGGCGATCATGTCTTCTTGAAGATATCGCCTACTCGAGGAGTTGTCAGATTTGGCAGGCATAGCAAGCTAAGCCCTAGATTCATTGGCCCATATGAGATTCTCAGACGTTTGGGCAACGTGGCGTACGAGCTAGCATTACCCCCAGCTCTGGCTAGCGTTCACCTGGTATTTCACGTATCTATGCTCAGGAAGTATGTCCGAGATCCATCTCATGTGATTAGTCATGAGCCCGTGGAGATCCAGCCAGATCTTTCGTATGTCGAGCAACCAGTAGCTATTCTTGACCGGAAGGTTCAGCATCTCCGGAACAAGAGTATTGCGTCGGTGAAAGTCCTATGGCAGAACTTCTCACGTGAGGAGGCTACTTGGGAGCTTGAGGATGCGATGAAGAAGAAGTATCCCCTTTTGTTTGAGTAGTGTCGTTCTAACTTCGAGGACGAAGTTTCTTTAAGGGGGAGAGGGTGTAAGACCCTCGAATTTCCGTCGCATTATTCGTGTTTGCATGTGTATGATTGTGCTTGTGTATGTATGTACATAATTACGTAGGTATTAATTAGTATAATTAAATGTGCATGTGTTTATAATAAACGTAAATAATGAATGTATTGCATGGTGATAGTATGGATACAATACCATAGGTATATTGCACGTATATAAGCTTGGTATGCATGGTTTTCTGCATAACTTAGGGTTCTGGCCGAAGGCCCTTTGGCGTCAACCCCAGGCCGTTGATCCAGTGTCAGCGTCCAGACCTGGACGCCAGCACTAACTCCGGCGTCCAGCGACATGGACGCCAACTTCTCTGACCTGCATGCGCAGCAGAGCTGCAAGCTTCTGAAACAAGGAAGGCTATCCATTGGGGGATGATCCCCAACGGCTCTCAGGCTGTCTAATCAGTATGGTGAGTGGGTGAGAGCCCTCTTTAGGTCTGAACCCGAAATGGCTCTCCCCACACTTCTCATTTTCACCCTTGCAAGAGGAGAAAGAAGAGAGAAAAACCCTAGAGCATTCTGTGAGAAAAACCCCATCTTGGCACCCCAAATCCGACCCCCTGGAGGTGATCTGAAGATCTACTGCGACAAGGAGGAAGCTGAAGCGAAGGAGAAGGCTTCCCCATCATCCCCTTCCCCAGGAGCCAGGAAGGCGATGAGCCAGGAGGAATTTTAGAGAGGCAAGTGACCTATCTATGATGTCCCCGTATGAGTCTAGGTGGGTTTTGTTATTTTTATGGAATTTTCCTCGAGTCCTAGACCCTCCCATTCACCCAAGTTTCAGAGCTCGGGTCTGTGTTTCTGCACAGACCTGATTCGACGGCAAGGTCCCTGGACGCCCAGTTCTTCTTGGCGTCCATCGACCATGCCGCTGACCCTGAGTCAGCGGCCAGAGACCGCCGCCTAGTTCTTCTGGACAGAACAGTGAGCTGTTCTGTCCCTCTTATACATTAATTTCGGTATGTTTTACGTGATGAGGATATATGGTAAACCTTATACCCTATGTATATTGTGTATTGTGATGTGTGGATCAATGTGGTGTAATGGTGAATGTGGATTAATAGTATCGTTTAAACTTGTGAGCATGACTTGTAGATAAATTTGCAAATCCATGTTCCATGATTAGGATTTGTTAAATGTCTTGGTTGCATTCTATTCATGAAGAATTGTGGGGCATGTATGTATGTTTCAAAATTTTGGAAATTCATGCATGTTTGCGAAATTGCTAATAAGTTCGGTAGAATAAAATGAAAGCATGCAAGAATGGTTGGTAGTGTTTAATCCATAGATGTATGAATTAGGGAAATCTTGTATCCTAAATTCCTGCATGTGTTAGTAGCCTATGTTGAAACAGCAAGTGACCAAATTGCAAAATGTGTTAGACCCATGTTAGCTTAAGTTGTGAATAATATGCTAATTAGGTGTTTGATTTTCCGTAAATTCTATTTAGCTCAGAAAAATCTGAAAAATTAAGGGTATGATCTTGAACCCGAAAACAGCATGTGGTTAAAATTTCAGGTCGTTTGGACCAGTAAATGAAAGTTATGTATTTCCATGTGAAACGTGATAATTCGTGTATATGATCGTAATGTAATTAGATTTTGTTTAAACCCAACATGATTAGTGTGTTTACTGTGTGTTAACCTCTTGAAATTATGTAGTACCATGTTAGGAAAAACAGAGGTATCCATGTGAGTGAGTAAGCGGATGAAATGTAAAGAGTTACGTGTAAAACTATGTGTAAAACGGTAAATATGTAAAAGTGAAATTGTGCCAATGTGATACTGCTTCCGAGAAGGCAGTGGAGCCGTATCAGGGAAAGGTCCCCCTGAGAAAGTTCATTGTGTTAAGTGACCCTAAGGGCATTAGGGGGAAATCCTGGAGGTGGACAAGTACCACTGGTTAGGGTGGAGACGTGTTCTCCCGGTCTGCGCAGTGCCAAGAGTCATCACTGTATTGCCTAGGTGATGTGCTATGTGTTATGTGATGTGAATATGTATATGTCCTTCTTTGGTGGTTTGGACTATGTGTCACGGCACCTAAATTGTATAAATGTGAAGTGTGTGAAGTGTATGTGACCATGTGTAAATGTGTAAGTGACAATGTGAATGTGTATGTGTAAAGGGTAACCATGTGAAAAGAGGAAACTAGTGTAAAGAAAAATGTGAAATTCTAGATGTGTAAATGTGTTATAGAAACCATGTGAGACTAAATCTGAAACCATGTGAATTCAGAAGACGCATGTTATTACTCTCATGTTATGTGTGCAAAAATGTTTAGAATCCATGTAGGAACAACTAATGAATATGTGTGCAAAATAGCAAAATGGATTGTTCATATGATATGTTTTAAGCAACATTGTAGCTCTCATGTGTAGAATTATAGCCATTGAACCATGTGAATTCAGCAACCTACAGCATGTGAAAAAGTTATGTATGTGCTTAAGAACATGTGGAATCCATGCTAATTGTGTTCCCCTTTCATGTATGTAAAATTGTCCATGTTGATAACTCTCATGTTTGATTCTTTAAAAGATTAGAGTTCATGAGTAAATTGAATAGAGATCATGTGATAGGTGAATTTTACTTTAGAAATCTGAAAGCATGAGTTATGTATAAGAGTGTAGAACTTTCATGTTAGGTTGAAACTTGAATTGACCAGCATGCTTGTATTACAAATTGTAAATGTGCATGTAGAAACCACTAGGACTTGTACGTGAATATCATGTATAGTGTTGCTTGCTGAGTCCCTGGACTCACTCCTTGCTTCGGCGTACAGGTATAGTTGGTGACACGACACCGTTGGAGGAGACGGTGGAGACGGACTCCGAGCGCGGAGATTAGCTAGTGGGAGTTTCATTGTGATTTGTGTATTCATTCGTATGTACTTGGAACGTTGTATTAGAATTATCATGAAAAGAATGTATTATGTGGACATTATGTATTTCCATTTCAGCGATTTAAGTATGTGAACTCTTAGTTCCTTTGACAATTGCAAACTTCATGTATGTTAAATGTGGATGATGAATGAATGGAGATAGTTCTCTTTTACTTCCGCTACTCTGTTGTATGTTCGCGTGTATCTCAGCTGTTTGTATCGTTGGGTAAATGTCCCACTGTGAGGACTCTTGCTATACCGACGTGGGTTGGTATAACCGTACCGGTATAATGAGGGCCGTCACAACAACGATTTCCTCTCAACGATTCGGTTTCACATCGATTTGGTAAGTGAAAACAACGATTTGCTCTCACAACGATTCGGTTTCTCATAACAATTTGAAAAGTGAGAACAACGATTGCTCTCACAACGATTTGATAAGTGAGAACAACGATTTTCTCACAACGATTTGATAAGTGAGAAAAACTATTTGCTCTCACAACGATTTGATAGTGAGAACAACGATTTGCTCTCACAACGATTTGATAAATGAGAACAACGATTTACTCTCACAACGATTCGGTTTCACATCGATTTGGTAAGTGAGAACAACGATTTGCTCTCACAACGATTTGATTTTTATAACGATTCGATAAGTTCCACATCGATTTGGTCTTCATAACGATTCGAAAAGTTACAACAACGACTTGGTCATTATAACGACTTGATAAGTTACACAACGATTTGCTTGCTGTAACGATTCGATAAGTCGCAACAACGACTTGGTCTGTGTAACGACTCGATAAAACAAACATCGATTTGATCACTACATCGACTTGATAAGTGAGACAACGATTTGGTTATAACAACTTGTTCATAACAATTTTCTTATACTCTCATAACGATTTGTCTCTACACGATATGTTTATGATTGTATATGATTTATGTTCACATCGATTTGTTTGTGCATGTGTAACAACTTACATAAACATCGACTCATTCACTCAACGATTCATAAGTCATACTCATAACGATTTCATGAGCTATAACGACTTGATATTTAAACATATTTCAAATATTTTGAATGTTAAAGTCTTCCCTCATGCTTCTCAATATCTATGCATTTAATGTGTCTGAACATCTCTCTGCACGATGCATATTGGATATCTTCCATTCCTATGCTTCTATAGAAAACATCTTTTTAGAATAGCAGAAATGTACTTCTATTCTGGTGTATATTCCTACTGCTTGGTTTCTAACGTTGACTGACAAGTCTAGAGATAGTCTAGCTGTCCATTGTTTGGTATTTATTGCAGATCCTTAACAGCACCATTCTCTACAACGTTGGACAACAAGAAGCTGCAGAACATCCGGAAGGATCCTTTCCTTGCGTGCATGAATCAAAAAAAATATTAAATGACTGAAAGCACCTATTGTACACGTCAAACCATGCAGTCTAACGAGCATCCAACACAGAGACAACAGATACTTCAACGACTATATTTTTTAAAGAAGATATAATAGAAGACTGGTGTCTACGTGAAGCGAACTACCTTTTTGACAATTCAACATCTGCAAGCACCATAGAAGAGCTCAAGCCTCTCTCCTAAGCTTTGCTGAAGCTCTTAGCTCTCTTCGTCTAGTGTAAATCCTTGAGAGAACATTTGTGTACTGAGAGAGTTCCTCTTTGTAGATCTCTTCCTCTCAGTTCTTGCTTCAGATCAAGCACTGTTCTATTAGCTTGGTCTAGGGGCTTGTCCTTCTCTTTATACTTTGTTGTGTTGTTCCTCTTCTGGGTTGAAGAGAAGACCTGTGGTTGATGGGTGTTTGCGTTCCCTTCGTATAGAAGGAAGACCTGAGGTTCAGGGTGTATTGTACCTCTTCCGGTTGTGAAGAGAAGGCCAGCTGTGGCTGGATGTGTAAGTGTCCTTGAGGGGGACTGTACCCTTGGGTAGTGGAATCCTGAGGTGTTGCTCAGGGACTGGACATAGGACTCCTGTGGAGAGGAGGTCCGAACCAAGATAAAAATCCTTGTGCAGTGTGCTTGCTTCTGTGTGCTTGTTATCTTCTATACTACTAACACTAACAATCGATCGTAGTCTCTTATGTTGATCGTTTTTGTTGGCAGGTTTAGATAATCAAATTTTAAAGAATCCCATTCACCCCTCCCCTCTAGGCTTGCTAGCTGAGCAACACACCTAACCATCGCCTTCTGAAAACTCTCCATACTACGCATCACAAAGGCGATGCGGAGAACGCGACGCATGTGACCGTCGCGTTCAAAACGCGGCGCCCCACCCTATCGCGTTCACAACCAGTGAACCTGTGGACTGTTTGGGCTAAACCTCCGGCCCACAATACCCACACAACTCACGGAGACCACGACCAGGGCTCAACAACCCCACATTGGTCATGAGCACCACACCAGAACTAATAAACACATATTCGAATGGGCCACAACGTTACATTACTATCACCTAAAAAGGAATGTCATCCTCTGTAACACCCCAAAATTTTATTTATTTGAAAAATATGAATAGTTTTTTGATTTCATAGAGATAATAAATTTCATGAGATGTAATTAATCTTAATTTAAGATTTATTAGAGATAATAAATGATATTTCAAGTGTCGTACTCAGAGGTGCACGCTCCGACAGGGCGACATCAGAATTCTGTAACGAAAATGAAATCCAAAACCACCATAATTTCCAGAAAAATGTGGTGATATCAGAAATGTAAATATTCGGAATTGTTGACCTACGGATTTCGAGATTAAGCCAACGCAACTATTTTCCAGGCGATTTTTCACCCAGTGAAAAATAAATTCTAAAAATTGAACTAAAATCACCATAATTTGTAAAACCCTTACATTAGTCTATGGTTGAAATTTTAACATAAATGGACATCATTTGAATATATTTACATGAGAATCTTTGGGCCAGCTGAATTATGGGCTATTTACGGTGGTGAATTTTTTGGGAATTTAGTTTGCCTACGTGTTGGGGGGTGAGTGAGCCACCTTACTGGGGGAGAGACTTACACGTTCATCGCATAGGTGTAACTATGGAAGCTTTGCATGTAAAATGTGTCTAGATATGGTTTAAGGGGTTTAAACCTTGACACATGCATGGCCGACGTGCCGAGCATGCAAGGGAGTCTGGGAGCTTATATAAGCTTCCCCTCACCCATCGTGTGGGTTTTCCTTCTTGCTACTGCCTCTTTCCTGCTCTTGCTACTTCTGTTGAGTCGTAGCTGCCATTATGCTCCTGTAGGAGCTGAGCTGCTCCAACCAAAGCTATCACTGCTACTTCACCCTTTGCACTGTCGTAGCCATTACCCTCCCAAATCCTCGTGTTTCTCTTCTGCTACTGCTGCTGTTGTCATGCACCTGGTGCTGGTTGTTGTGTTGCTGCTTCCACTTGCTTTGATCGGAGGTGCTGAGAGTTGTAGCTGTTGGAGGCAGCTACGTTGCACTTAGGCATCATCTTCCTTCCACGAACTGTGAGCCATCAAGGTGGAAGTGTTACCCTTCAAGAATACGTAGGATTCTCTTTTCTCTTCTCCATCCTTGTCTCCTACCTTTGCTAAAAGTTCATATCCACATATATACTGTTTTCCAACCTTGTAAGCCATCTTAAGAGTTATGAGTTCATCTCTTGTGAACATGTCTTGTCCTGCGAATTGGGGAAATTCTTTCTATTGAACATAAGTAGGTATTGGGGAATTCATTCTTCTCATATCAACTTGTAATTCTCCTTCCTTTCTAGGCCTTGGAATTCAAGCATCTGTCTTGATCCCATGTAGCATGGATTCAGCAAGCTTGTGGATTACCTTGTTACCCTTGAGTTCTTATGTATATATAGGATTCCTTCTTAATGATCCTCTTTCCTTTTGTTCTTATACTTCCTTCATGTTAAGAAGTCCATGTATAAGTGTAATATTCTATTCTCTTTCCTTTTCTCAATCCTTGTTTCCTAACCTTGCTAAACAGTTCATGATCACCTACATACTTGTCTTTAAACTTGTGAATTCTCTTAAGAATTGTGTGTCCATCTCTTGTAATTATGTTTTAGTACGTGTGTCTGTAGGATTCTATCTTCTCTTCATACCTTCATCTTCTACCCTTGTTAGAAAGCTCACAACTACATACATGTTTCCTTTGAACTTGTCAACCTACCTTGGATTAGTGTCTATATCTCTGTTTATGTGTTTGCATCTTCAGACTTTTGTTTGACTCCTTCAATACCACTGGAATTATGTGTCTATCATGTAGGAATTCTCCTTTATAACGGTTTTTGTAGGAGTTATTCTCCCAGTTTCATGTTGTAGTTAGTTTCTAGCTACTCATGTGTAGGTTGTGTCCCTTATGATTTATCTTGTTCAGTGTGTAAATTGATCTTGAGAGCTAGAAACAAGTCTTTCTAATTGATATTATTCTTGCTTAGATCCATAGGTTTCATTGGTTAGGTCCTTAAAGTGTTTGTTAAGCCATTTTTGGAAGTGGACCTGGCGACTGTCGATAGATAGGAATCGCCTGTCGACAAACCCTATGCTTCCAGAACTCAAGTCTGCTGGAAGTACCAGTAGCTGTCGACAGATGATATATGTCTGTCGACAGATGGGCTGGCTTGTCGGCAGCCAGATCATGCATGTCGACAGGTACTGTCCCCATTCCAGAAAACTGGTTCTGGATACCAGTACCTGTCGACAGCCACTTCCTGGCTGTCGACACATACTATCCTGGCCAGTGTTCCAGCACCCTTTTATGTACAAACTCTTGTTGAAACTTCATGCTATTAACCTAGCAAGTTACCATCTTCTTTCCTTTGGTAATCTACTGTTATATCATTACAGAGATCATCCACATTGTGTCCTTTACCCTTCTTTGAATTACTCCTAAGTTTTTCAAATACAAGTACCGTCTAGTGGTTAAAACTCCCTATGTTCAATAACTTGAGTTCATAAACCTGATGACATGAGAGTTTGGATATTTGAGTACCCCTGTTGGTTATGAATAAGTTATGATGACAGTTATTGGGTCCCTGGACCCCACTTGACTAATATGCCTGTGCAAATAGGGCTAGTCCAGTCCTGGAAGGAGCACCCGAATTCATTACGGGCCGTACGGAATGATAAAGGGCAACGAGATGTTTGGCATTGCATCAATACGGTTTGATTATGGTCATCATGTTGCCTGTCCTGTGTGAATATAAATATGAGCCAGATTATGAGATTCACTATGAATTCCTGAGCACGTTATGTATTTCAGTACCACTGTTCCAATTTCACTATCATGTTAAGATACTTGTTCGTCTATCTGTGATATCTGTCAAGTCTTTTTCCTTGATCATCATATAGTCTGATCCTTTTGATTTGAGAATTTGAATCCTACTGGGCTAGTTAGCTCACCCAACCCTACTTTTTCAAGTATCTACAGTTATAGAAGGCGGGAACATCAGGATTTGTGTGTGGAGAGACCAACCTTGGCAACGTCTTACTTTTAAGATTGTAAATGGGAAACCTTGTAATATTCATAGAATGACAGTTATTAAATTTTTATTTAGTAGAGCTCCCGAGCAATTTATGCTCATTTAGTTTAAAGTTTACTCTTGATTTCTCATTCGTTCACATTCTGACATTTATAGTTATATTAAATGACGGGACATGACAGAATGGTATCAGAGCATTGGTGATGATTCAAATAGTTATTGGTCTTCAACATCTTGTAGTGACCTGTGAGGATGGGTAGAAAGCCTGAGGTTAAGTTAGATAAGTAAAGTTGGATATAGATTGTGTTGTGTATGAAATGAATTTCTAGATATGGGAGAATAGATATTGATCAATTAAAACTTAAGAGGTCAAGACTATGATCAAATCAAATGAAACAATGTCGTCGGTGTACATCAAACCACATAAAGCAAGTAAAATTTCTAAGGTAGTTCAATTCCTGTGTGGAAACCTACCTCCATTCCACATTAAATCAAGTAAAGCTCTTTAATAACTCAAATGTGGGAAACACTCACGCAATTGATGACTCAAAATTTTAAGATTGTTTTGAATCTCACAACCCGTACACACACAGTGTAGGATTGGATCTGTTTACTTCTATGGGAGTAGACAACCAAACAAATTAGTGAAGAAAAGAAGTAGGAAAAAATATATATATCCATCTAGGGAGATTTCTGAAGAAATGTAGAAAAATGCAAATACTTTGCACCAAAGTTTGGCTTTGGTTAGATAACCTCTTGAACTCTTAATTGCATTCTCTTTAGGCTTGAACTCATCAAATTTCTCTTCTAACTGTAACACAAGGATCAATTGTCTTTAAGTTGAGTTAAATCCCAAAGTTTTGCTTCAACTGATCCGTAGCATGGTGTGTCAACTTGCACAAACAATTTGACTTGGGTCAGTAGGAACTTTTAGAAAAATCAACTCCATGTTTTCTAGAGTTGACCTCAATCAAGTGATTGTAGTTTTGACTAATTATCCATCACGTAGAGTTGATCTTGTAGTATCTTAGTGTCAACCTAAGGTAATACTTTGAACTTCCGCACTATAAAAAAAAACCAATCAAACATTGACTTATCCTTTGAATATAGTTGAATCATAGGCATCACCAAACTTCAATAGCTCACTCAGTATTACTTGTATACTTGTAAGTCTACCTATGAAGTAACCAGAGTTAATACAATAAAAAGAGTCTTTGATCATATGTATTTTTCTTATGATATAAAAGATTTGTTCTAGATATTTATTACATCTTGCTTGATATATCAAAACCAGGGACATAACATAAATCATCTGTTATATAAGGAAAAGAAATCATTTAATCATGGAGGTTCATGTATCAAATAATTAGACATATACAGTAACAATTGTATTAATAATATGAATTAGAGAGGCTGAGTTTTAAATTACGTGATTGATTAACTAAACTTAAATTTGTTTACTCAGCCATCATGATGGGAGAAGAAACACATTGAAGAGCGGTTCAACATGCAATGGACAACCTTGCTCAGTCTTTAGAGCGGTAGTTCCGGTCGATAATCAAGGAAAAATGAAACTACATAAGAACATTAGTAGTACAAACTTCCGAGAAACAGTGAGTATTACAGTGTCTATACGGAAGAAGATAGTTCTCCCCAATAATAGGGGAACAACTGGTAAAAGGATGGTGAAGCGGAGCAAAAAGAACAAAAAAACCAAGAAGGCCAACAAACAAGCGAACGTTAAGGCACAACCTATGGAAGCTTATGTGTGTTGTTACAAACCAGGCCATGTCAAAGAGAACTGTTGGTGGAGACTAGGAGCATGTTTGAGGTGTGGTAGTTTACAGCATCAGATCTTCAATTGTCCATACCATCACAAGACAGAGACAAGAGTCCAAGAAGACCTTAAGCCATAAGGAGAATGGACTGAAGTTATTAGAAGCAATTTTTATGTATAAGTCAATAGGACTTGAGTATAGTGAGAAATACTTGAGTTTAGTTGTTATAATATATCAAAACTTGGTAAGTTTTGCCAATCAATGTAATTTTTTTTTAAGGCTGATTATGGAGTTCTGTACTAGAAACCGTATGTGATAAATAAAATCCTTGTTGTCTATCTTCAAATTCTTCATACTCATCAACCTCGTCATACCTTATTACCCTTCCAAGGGAATATGTATCATATAACTCTTGAGGGTTAAGGTCATTCCTTGGTGGGGGAGACCTTAAGAGCAATGTACTACTACCAGAAATAAGGAGCATAATAGAGAATGCATCTAATTGAACCCATGATCACAGCATGGCTTCTTAGGATCTAACATTGCTAACTAATGTTCAGATTTCCATCAACTAATGATGTTATGATAACAAGTTGTATAAAAAGTGTATACATTGTATGAAATGATAATTATGACAAGATTGGTGAGACTCATCTGGTTAGATAAAATTTAAAAGGCTGAAAACTTATATCTTTGTGATCCATCCAAACTAGTCAAGGAGTTTGGAGGACCAAACTCTTTTCTTAGAGGGAGAGTTGTAACACCGCGAAAATTTTATTTATTAGAAAAATGTGAATAATTTGATGATTAAACATAACTATTATCATGAGATGTAATTAATCTACTTTAGGATTTATTAGAGATAATAATTGATATTTCAAGTGTCGTACTCAAAGGTGCACGTTCCGACAGGGCGACATCGGAATTATATAACTAAAATGAAATCTGAAACCACCATAATTTCTAAAAAAATGTGGGGATATCAGAAATGTAAATATCCAGAATTGTTGACGTACGGATTTCGAGATTAAGCCGACGCAACTATTTTCCGGACGATTTTTCACCCAGTGAAAAATAAATTCTAAAAATTGAACTAAAATCACCATAATTTGTAAAACCCTTACATTAGCCTAAGGTTGAAATTTTAACACAAATAGACATCATTTGAATATATTTACATGAGGATCTTTGGGCCAGCTGAATTATGGGCTATTTACGGTGGTGAATTTTCTGGGAATTTAGTTTGCCTACATGTTGGGGGATGAGTGAGCCACCTTACTAGGGGAGAGACTTACACGTTCATCGCATAGGTGTAACTATGGAAGCTTTGCATGTAAAATGTGTCTAGATATGGTTTAAGGGGTTTAAACCTTGACACATGCATGGCCGACGTGCCGAGCATGCAAGGGAGCCTGGGAGCTTATATAAGCTTCCCCTCACCCATCGTGTGGGTTTTCCTTCTTGCTACTGCCTCTTTCCTGCTCTTGCTGCTTCTGTTGAGTCGTAGCTGCTATTATGCTCCTGTAGGAGCTGAGCTGCTCCAACCAAAGCTATCACTACTACTTTACCCTTTGCACTGTCGTAGCCATTACCCTCCCAAATCATCCTATTTCTCTTCTACTACTGCTGATGTTGTCGTGCACCTGGTGCTAGTTGTTGTGCTGCTGCTTCCACTTGCTTTGATCGGAGGTGCTGAGAGTTGTCGCTGTTGGAGGTAGCTACGTTGCACTTGGGCATCATCTTCCTTCCACCAACTGTGAGCCATCAAGGTGGAAGTGTTACCCTTCAAGAATACGTAGGATTCTCTTTTCTCTTCTTCATCCTTGTCTCCTACCTTTGCTAAAAGTTCATATCCACATATATACTTGTTTTCCAACCTTGTAAGCCATCTTAAGGGTTATGAGTTCATCTCTTGTGAACATGTCTTATCCTGCGAATTGGAGAAATTCTTTCTGTTGAACATAAGTAGGTATTGGTGGAATTCATTCTTCTGATTATCAACTTGTAATTCTCCTTCCTTTCTAAGCCTTCGAATTCAAGCATCTGTCTTGATCCCATGTAGCATGGGATTCAGCAAGCTTGTTGGATTACCTTGTTACCCTTGAGTTCTTATGTATTGATAGGATTCCTTCTTAATGATCCTCTTTCCTTTTGTTCTTATACTTCCTTCATGTTAAGAAGTCCATGTATAAGTGTAAGATTCTATTCTCTTTCCTTTTCTCAATCCTTGTTTCCTAACCTTTCTAAACAGTTCATGATCACCTACATACTTGTCTTTAAACTTGTGAATTTTCTTAAGAACTGTGTGTCCATCTCTTGTAATTATGTTTTAGTACGTGTGTCTGTAGGATTCTATCTTCTCTTCATACCTTCATCTTTTTCCCTTGTTAGAAAGCTCATAACTACATACATGTTGCCTTTGAACTTGTCAACCTACCTTGAATTAGTGTCTATATCTCCTGTTTATGTGTTTGCATCTTCAGACTTTTGTTTGACTCCTTCAATACCACTGGAATTATGTGTCTATCATGTAGGAATCCTCCTTTATAACGGTTGTTGTAGGAGTTATTCTCCCAGTTTCATGTTGTAGTAAGTTTCTAGCTACTCATGTGTAGGTTGTGTCCCTTATGATTTATCTTGTTCAGTGTGTAAATTGATCTTGAGAGCTAGAAACAAGTCTTCTAATTGATATTATTCTTGCTTAGATCCATAGGTTTCATTGGTTAGGTCCTTAAAGTGTTTGTTAAGCCATTTTTGGAAGTGGACCTGGCGGCTGTCGATAGATAGGAATCGCCTGTCGACAGACCCTATGCTTCCAGAACTCAAGTCTGCTGGAAGTACCAGTAGCTATCGACAGATGATATCTGTCTGTCAACAGATGGGCTGGCCTATCGACAGCCAGATCATGCCTGTCGACAGGTACTGTCCCCATTCCAGAAAACTAGTTCTGGAAACCAATACCTGTCGACAGCCACTTCCTGGCTGTCGACACATACTATTCTGGCCAGTGTTCCAGCACCTTTTTATGTATAAACTCTTGTTGAAACTTCATGCTATTAACCTAGCAAGTTACCATCTTCTTTCCTTTGGTAATCTACAGTTATATCATTACAGAGATCATCCACATTGTGTCCTTTACCCTTCTTTGAATTACTCCAGAGTTTTCCAAATACAAGTACCGTCTAATTGGTGAGAACTCCCTATGTTCAATAACTTGAGTTCATAAACCTAATGACATGAGAGTTAGGATATTTGAGTACCTATGCTGGCTATGAATAAGTTATGATGACAGTTATTGGGTCCTTGGACCCCACTTGACTAATATGCCTGTGCAAATAGGGCTGGTCCAGTCCTGGGAGGAGCACCCGAATTCATTTACTGGCCATATGGAATGATAAGGGAAACAGGATGTTTGGCATTGCATCAATACAATTTGATTATGGTCATCATGTTATGTGTCCTGTGTGAATATAAATATGAGCCAGATTATGAGATTCACTGTGAATTTCTGAGCACGTTATGTATTTCAGTACCACTGTTCCAATTTTACTATCATGTTAAGATACTTGTTCATCTATATATGATATCTGTCAAGTCTTTTTCCTTGATCATCATATAGCTTGATCCTTTTGATTTGAGAATTTGAATCCTACTGGGCTAGTTAGCTCACCCAACCCTACTTTTTCACGTATTTACAGTTCTAGAAGGCGGGAACATCGAGATTTGTGTGTGGAGAGACCAACCTTGGCAACGTCTTACTTTTGACATTGTAAATGGGAAACATTTGTTGGGTTTTCATTCTGATGTTTATAATAACATGTTTTTGATGATGAACAGTCTTAATTGAGGTTTGATACATGACAAATAACTTGATGCAATATTTGGTCTTTCATGTATTCATAATGTCTCACTATACATGTTTGATCATGTAGGTATGAATGCATACAGCCAAGCTATCACAAAACAAGAGAAATAGATCACAAAAGCACTGAAATCTGTCACCTGTCGACAGACTCCAAGGTACCTGTCGACAGATGTGAACAGACAGAAAACACCAAGTTTAGGAAACAGGCATCTGTCGACAGATGCCCAGTCGGCTGTCGACAGATGCACTCAGAAAACTGCCAAGCAAAATCCCAGACTTCTGTGTTTTTGCAAAACTGTTGCTATCTGTCGACAGATGATCAAGGCCTGTCGACAGACGTAGAGAATCTTCAGATACGGAAACTTTCCAAGTTACCAAAGATGGTGTTTCCAAGTCCCACGTCTCTCCATATGTAAACACCACTATATAAGCAACTATTTGAAGCAAATCTCGAACAGAAGCAGCCACCACCAAAACCCTAAAGCAAGTTCAAGACCAAGAGGTATTGTTGCTGCTCTACTTCAACCTGCTGCTCAGAGATAGAAAGATCCATTGATCCAGCAGTACTGAAGATAGAACGTCGTGGATTCAAGCTTCTCCATCGATCTGAAGCCATCAAGACGAAGTTTGAACTCCATCCAGACGTTTCCCAGAAGAGTTCTCAATCAGGATTCATCCCTTCCACTCAGAACTCTTCCTACCTTCTTTCTTCTATCATATGTGTGTGTGTGGGTGTGTCTCAAGCAGCCCTTGTCCTTGATTCACGTGTGTGTGTTGTTCTGATCGTGGGTGCACATCAGAGAACACGTGTGTGTGAGTTGTAGTCACCGAACTAGCTCATAAGCAGTTTGCTCTGCGTGTGTGTGTGGACCGTGGACGTAGGATACACAAGTTGTGTACTCCGAACCACGTAAATCTTCATGTCTTGTGGTTTGAACGCTTCTACGTTAGATGGTTGATAGGCACGTTGTCTCTACACACGGTAGATAGATTACTCTTTCATCTACACATCACCAACACACATCTAAGTCTTACTTTGATTCTATTGCAAATTCAGAAAGTTTGTGTTGTGATTAAAAGGGTTGTATTAAATTTTAATAGACAGTAATCTATTCAACCCCCCTTCTAGATTACCATATAGGGAATTCTGCAACCTTTCAATTGGTATCAGAGCAGAGTTTCTCCGATTTGTTGTTTTACTTGTTTAATCTTACGATCAGGAGATTCACGGTCTAATAGAATCTAACAAGGGGTACATGGCCGAGGGACACTCAGTGACCAGGCCACCCTTTTTTGATGGCACTGACTATCCATATTGGAAAAATCATATGCAAGTGTTTCTGAGAGCACAAAACTACGAATTGTGGAAAATAGTCAGCAAAGGAGCATACTCCCTACCTCAGGACGAAGATACTTGGACCATGGACCAGATCGCAAAGGGGACACTCAATTGGAGCACCCTCAACATGATGCAGTGCGCGGTCCACCCCAAGGAATACTCAAGAGTCTCCATGTGCACCTCAGCAAAAGAGATGTGGGACAAACTTGAGTTGATCTACGAAGGTACATCTCAGGTAAGGGAATCCAAGGTAAGCATGTTGGTTTCAGAATATGAAATGTTTAAAATGAATAATGATGAGACCATCTCTGACATGTTTGCAAGATTCATGCTTATTATAAATGGTCTAAAGGGTCTTAAGAAAGAATACTCAGAAAGTGAGTTGGTGAGGAAGATACTTCGGTCTCTTCCATCCTCATGGAACACCAAAGCCACTGTCATTGAGGATTATAAAGATCTCTCTATAATGAAAGTGGATGAATTGATTGGTTCTCTAATGACCTATGAACTCAATGTCAAAAGAAAGGAAACTGAAGAGAACCCAAGAAAGTCTATTGCCTTAAAAGCATCCAAGAAAAATTCTTCAGGTTCCAAAAAGGATGCTCAACAGGAAAGCAATGAGTCTGAAACCTCCAGTGATAGTGAGAATGATGAGATGGCCATGCTCACTAGACAGTTTAAAAAATTTCTAAAATTTAAAAGGAGAGGTTCAGGTAACTCTAAAACTTTCCAAAAGAAAGATTTCTCAAATAGATTTGATTCCACTAACAAAAAATCTGATGTTGTTTGTTATGAGTGCAAGAAGCAAGGGCACATGAGAGGAGAGTGCCCCGAGCTCAAGAAAAAACTGAAGAAAGACAAATTCACCTTCAAGAAAGCCAAGGCAATGATGGCCACTTGGAGCGATGAAGACGAAGATGAAAACAGTCAAGCTACCTCGAAAGATGATGAAGTTCAGTGTCTCATGGCACGAAGTGATGACCCCAACGAGTTAAACTCTTCCTTTGAAACTTATTCTGTTAATGAATGGGAAGAAGCTTACACTGTCTTATTTGAAAAATTCTGTGAATTTAAGTCTGAAAATAAATCACTCAAGAAGAAAATCAATTCCCTTGTTCATGAAACTAACAATAATGAACAGATTCAATCCTTGAATAAGGAAATTGAAATGATAAAATTGATGAACAAACACACAGTGAGGAAATGGATAGCATGAAACTTAAACTTTAAGAAGTTCAAAAGGAAAAAGATGATCTAATGAACTCCCTTGAGTCTCTTCAAAGTGAGCATGGAAAGCTAAAAGAAAAATTGGAAAGAGCTGAAAAAGAGATAAAAGGAAAATCTAAATCCCTTACTACCATGGTAAAGGGAAAACAGAATCTAGATGCAATTTTAGGATCCAATGTTTTTGTTGCAAGGCATGGGATAGGGTATCAACCAGTAAAACAAAAAGAAATTGGCAAAAATCTGGTAACCTCTTTCATTCATCCTAGCCCATGCTCAAGCAAACAAAACCCTTCAAAGAACAAGAAAAATCAAACCAAGGGTAAGAAACAGGAACCTAAAGTCACTAAGTTTGTTGCAAGTCAAAGTAAAGAATTTGCCACAGGCCCCAAACAGGGCTGTAGACAGGACAAACTTCAAGCTCCCAAAGCTAGACTAACAAGGCAACAAAAAGGAAAAATGCCTATGCATGCTCCAAAGAACATCAAGCCCACTGTTGTCAATAAACCATCATCATCTGTAAAAAGATTGGGCACAATGAAAAATAATGCTGGAACAATCCAAATAAACAAAAATTCAAACAAGTTTGGATTCCGAAGCATTTACTGTTTGGCATGAATGATACATTGGCACCCAAAGTAATTTGGGTACCAAAACCTCTTGTCTAATCCACATGTGCAGGAATGCCTAGCAGCCCACAATCAAAACAAATGGTACTTGGATAGCGGCTGCTCAAGGCACATGACGGGCGACAAAGGAAAATTATGTTTGCTCGTGGAAAAAGATGGAGGTCAAGTCATTTTCGGAGGCAACAATAAAGGCCAAATTATCGGCTCAGGTAAGGTTGGTAAGTATGCCTCTAACTCTATAGACAATGTATTGCTTGTTGATGGCCTTCATCATAATCTGCTTAGCATAAGTCAATTGTGTGATAAGGGTCATAAAATTGTCTTTGAATCTAACTCATGTCAAATTCTTGATAAGGAAATGGGAAGTCTGAAATTATCTGGAAAGAGAATAAACAACATCTATATGGTTGATTTAGATGATCCAGAAAATGATAATTTGTGTCTTGTAGCAAACAAACATGATGAGCTTACATTGTGGCATCGTAGGCTTGGTCATGCAAGTTATAATGTGTTGCACAAGATCATGAGGCTCAAATTGGTGAGTGGACTTCCTGAAATTTCTTTTAACAAGAATGAAAATTTCTGTGATGCATGTGCACAGGGAGAACAAACTCGGAAATCCTTCAAATCAAAAGCACCGGTGAGTACTTCTAAATCTTATGAACTGTTGCACATGGACCTATTTGGACCTACGAGAACACTAAGTCTCAATGGCAAACGATATGGTTTTGTCATTGTAGATGATTTTTCTAGGTTCACTTGGGTGAAATTTCTGGCTCACAAGAATGAAGCAATGAAAGTATTTGAAGAATTTTTTAACAAGATTGAGCATTGAAATGTCAACAAAATATGCTCCATCCGCACTGATCACGGGGAGAGTTTGACAACAACTCCTTTTCTGATTTCTGCAGGAACCAAGGGATAAAACACTTGTTCTCCTCCCTAAGAACTCCAGAGCAAAATGGGGTTGTGGAGAGAAAGAACAGAACTTTGATGGAGATGGCTCGCACCCTTCTAGTTGAAAGTCAACTTGCAAGGCCGTTTTGGGCAAAAGCGGTGAACACATCCTGCTACATACTCAATAGAGTCATGGTAAGACCTGTCATAAAGAAAACCCCCTACGAACTCCTGAAAGGTAAGAAACCCAGTATTAGGTATTTCAGAGTTTTTGGCTCAAAAGTATTCATACATAACAATGATAAAGTTGATTTGGATAAGTTTGAAGCCAAAAGTGATCAAGGTATTCTTCTTGGATATTCAGAACACTCTAGAGCTTATAGGGTGTTTAATCTTAAAACTCGCAAAGTGGAAGAAACTCCACATGTTGTTTTTGATAAATCTCAAACCAAGCCTAACATTTCTAATGATTACAGGTTTGAAGATGAAACTGAAGGAACAACACTTTGGGAACTATAAAAAGAACAAAAGAAAGCTCTAAAGTTGTTTCTAAAACCAAAAGTGGATTTCTTCGCAGGTATGATGATGAGGATGATGGAATCCTAATCAAAGAACAAGAAGAAGTATTTGAACAAGAACCACAACAAGAAGAACATGATATTGAATCTCCTCAAGCACTTCCTCCTCCAGAACAACCTCCTCAAATGCAAGATCAACCAGGACCTTCAACAATCACAAATGCAAGGTACTCTAAAGACCATCCACTTGAGAACATAATAGGAGATGTGAATGACAAAGTTCAAACTAGGTCTCAAGTTAGGGAGATAGTTGAACAGGATCATCTAGCCTTTGTGTCTCAAGTAGAACCTAAGGATGTTGAAGAAGCCTTAAAGGAAAACTCATGGATTGATACTATGCATGAGGAGCTTGGGCAATTTCAGAGAAACAATGTCTGGAGTCTAGTTCCTAGAACCCCTGAAATTTCTGTCATTGGGACAAGATGGGTCTTTAGGAATAAACTAAATGAAGAGGGTAAAGTGGTGAGAATTAAGGCTAGACTGGTTGCAAATGGTTACAATCAGGAATTTGGGGTTGACTTTGAAGAATCCTTTGCTTCTGTAGCTAGGCTAGAAGTAGTTAGAATCATGTTAGCATATGCATGCTCAAACAAGTTTAAGCTTTTTCAAATGGATGTAAAAACTGCCTTCTTGAATGGCTACATCAAAGAGGAAGTCTACGTCACTCAACCACTTGGCTTTGAGGATAATGATAAACCTAACCATGTATATAAACTGCACAAAGCTTTTTATGGTTTGAAACAGCCCCCCGAGCTTGGTACGACAGGCTAAGCACATTTCTGGTAAGCAAAAACTACTCATGAGGTAAAGTAGACCAAACTTTCTTCACTAAGAAAGTTCGTAATCACATCATTGTGGTTCAAGTGTATGTGGACGACATTATATTTGGTTCTACTAACCCATCACTGTGTGAAGAATTTTCAAAACATATGCACAGTGAATTTGAGATGAGCTTAATGAGGGAGCTTCAATTTTTTCTTGGTCTGCAGGTGAAACAACTAGAAGATGGCTTCTTCATCAACCAAGAAAAATATGTCAAAGAGCTATTGAAAAGATTCCAATTTGAACAAGCCAAGCCTGCCTCAACACCAATGAGCACAAGCTTATAGCTAGAAAGTGATGAGAAAGGTAAACCGGTAGATGCAAAGCAATTCCGAGGTATGATTGGCTCACTTTTATATCTTACTGCAAGTAGGCCAGACATTCAATTCAGCGTTTGCCTTTGTGCTAGATATCAATCTAGTCAAAAGGAAAGCCATTTGGTTGCAGTTAAGAGAATATTCCGATATCTCTCAGGTACGCATGATATGGGTCTTTGGTATCCAACAGGTAGTAGCTTCAACTTAATCTCTTATTCTGATGCTGACTATGCTGGATGTAAAATTGACAGGAAAAGCACTAGTGGATATTGCCAAATTCTTGGTGGTTGCATGGTTTCGTGGGCATCCAAGAAGCAACACTCGGTTGCACTCTCCACTGCAGAGGCAGAATATGTTGCTGCAGGGAGTTGTGCGGCTCAAGTGTTGTGGATAAAAAGTCAATTGTCTAACTACAACATTGACATTGGATGCACACCTATTTTATGTGACAACACTAGTGCAATCAATCTCTCAAAGAACCCAATTCAGCACTCTAGAACAAAGCACATAGAGATTAGATACCATTTTCTGAGAGATGAGGTAGCCAACAAGACCTTAGAGCTGAGCTTCATACCCACTGAGAAACAGCTAGTTGATATCTTCACAAAACCATTGGCTGAGGATAGGTTCACTACATTAAGAAGAGAATTGGGTTTGTGCAAAATGCAATGAAACTCATACTAAATCTGGAATATATGTTCCTTGTGTGCAACTACTATGTGGTATATCAAATGGTGATTTGTCAAAAAAAAACAAGTTATGCTTGTTTGGAAACTTTCATTATGCGTGAGAAAACATTCTCCGCCACGTATCCATAGTTGAAGTGAAAAAGGGACATCTATTCTAGATCACGTATTTAGTTTCTTTACAATTTCCCCAATCATTCAAAAAATAAATAAATAAATAAAATAAAAATAAAAATTTCATGAATGGTGTGATGTTGACTATGTGAAACTCTTGCTAATATTGTTTGGTGAATTGATCTCTGATTTGAAGTAGTGTCGACACAGTGCTTCAAACCCAAGGAAAACATGATGAAGAAATGGTCAAGTGGTGTCGACACAGGATCAAGTAGTGTCGACACTAGTCCATGTTCCCAGAGATCCCAGTTGACAGGTCTCTACTGTGTGTCGACACAGCCTCCAGTGGTGTCGACACTAGATCCACTTCCGAGAAGACCTGTTTGGCAGTTCTGGACAGTGTGTCGACACTGCCTGAAGTAGTGTCGACACTAGTGACTCTTCCCAGCAGACCTGTTTGGCAGTTCTGGACAGTGTGTCGACACTGCCTGAAGTAGTGTCGACACTAGTGACTCTTCCCAGACAACCAATTCTGGAAAATGTTTTTGAACTGCTTGAATGGTGAGTCTTCACATGCACACACTTTGGGGGAGCTAGTTCAGGTTAGATGGTTGTCATCGTGAAGGAAATCACTCATCTTTTGTGTACCTTCAATTTCCTCACATGCAATGGTCATTTCATTCTTCATTCTAACCTTAAACTGGCTTTGCACAGGCATCTGTCGACAGTCCTCATTCACTCTGTCGACAGCTCAGGCCCCATAGAACACAGATTCTGCACTCTGTGTGCATCTGTCGACAGACGAAAATCCATCTGTCGACAGGTATGC
Source organism: Colocasia esculenta (assembly GCA_014218235.1). Taxonomy (NCBI): domain Eukaryota; kingdom Viridiplantae; phylum Streptophyta; class Magnoliopsida; order Alismatales; family Araceae; genus Colocasia; species Colocasia esculenta. The sequence continues at coordinate 2,817,383 of CM024766.1, read as the reverse complement.
ACAGGTTCTGTTATTCCCGACTGGCCAATCTTCTGTCTGTGTACATCTGTCGACAGACGCAATTTCATCTGTCGACAGACCACCACAGTTTCTGACATCCCTGACCAGGCAACACTCTGTCTGTGTGGAGCTGTCGACAGGCTTTTTCTAGTTGTCGACAGACACCCTCTTTCAAGGAAATTAATGCTTATTTCATCACACACTTCTTGAGCAGGTTCATGTCTTTCAACCAAGGTGTCTAGTGGGTGATTATGCATGTTTGACTCCATCATATTCACATGATATTATTGTTATTCCCTAAACCACCATGATTTTGACATACTACTCATGTGTGAGTCTACGTTATATCATTCTAAAAACATTAAACTATCTTCGAGGATAAACACCTAACTCTCTTGAATAATTTTCTTGTAGGCACACACTATTCTCAAGTAACTTGAAAAGTCTTATGGTCATTGAACTTTATGTCTAATATTGACTGATAATCATATACATTCTTTGATCTGGAATTTTAATCTAAAATGGAGAAAAGCTACCTATTTATGAAAAACAACAAAAATTAGATAAAAGTCAATCTACAATTGGGATAAAAGTAGAGCAATGATGTGTATTGCTGAGTAACGGGGAGATGGGCATCACAAATGTCTGCCCTCGCGTCAAAAAGCTATCTCATCATTGAACGCGCGCATTGTTGACTGTGCACTTTCGTTGTCCAGAGTTCCGTACACAAATCAATATGCTCACCTTCTCTAAACTGTCTCACAGATTTAAAATAGTAAAAATGAACTAGCAAAGTGATGAGAACATGTCATATCCACGGAGAGGCTGAATAGAATTTGAATTAAACTACTTTGACTTGAAATCGAAAGATCTAACAGTAAGATGCAATTTAAATCCACTCAATTCACTAAAAACTCCAGTGCGATTAGAACTTTACAATATCACATTCAATACGAACACTAACAAGACTTAAATTCTCAATGCGTTAAAAACTGAAGTCAGAACTTTAGATAACAGATCAAATTAAGCATTCTTAGAACCATGTGATTGATACAATATGAAACAAACATTCCTTCTGATTTCAAACTATTATTGTTCCAAAATTACTCACACCTCCACAACTCGAAGGGAAGCAACGTAAGATAGAAGAAAAAAAAATAACAGATCAACACTTCAATTACTCAGAGAGATAACTAGAGCATGAGATCTAAACTGAGAACAAGTTGAGACAGTGAAGAAATTAAAGAACTCATTCAAAGATTTGCACTGAGACAATATGAACTATAGGAACTTCAAATCACTGTACCCTCACAGCACACTGGATTGAACTCTCCTGAACACAGAAGAAGTAAAGAACAAATGCAGAAACCCTTCCAGCAGTTCACAAAAGAACAGAAGAAAACATGATTAGCATTACAGTAGTCCTCCGAGCAGCAAAGGCAAAGAAATGGAAATAAAATCCCCTGTAGCTGAACTCTCCAATTGCTCTTTCGGAATGTCCCAAGCTCTTCATAGCAGCTAACAATAATCAGAAGAGAAGAAGAAATAAAAGCTAAAATCCCCAAAAATTCTGAACCAGCCAACTCCCTGGAGTCCCAGACTCCAATCCTCACAGCAGCAACAGTCAATCTCCGAACAAGCCAAGAACAAAATGGGTAAGAAGTCCTCGATTCCTCCCCTGGACCCTCCGGAACAGAAGAAATGAAAATTTAACACAAAAAAATGGAAAGAACAATGTCCCCTGGATCGGGTGACACTTATAGAAGAAAGAAAGAAATCCCTAACAAAATTGCAGTCACCCTCTCCATCTCGTATCCCCTCAAATGCTCAAACAGAAACCCCTCCAATCGCTTACAGAAAAGAAAAGTCACAGAAGAAATGGATAATCCAACACAGATGAAATGAAATAAACTATTAGCTCAATTCTCGTTAGATGCTACTAAAGAAATGGAAAAAATAGAAATCATTCATCTCTTCCAGCTCAACAATCAAACCAAGAAAAGAAGAAAAACCAAAAAGAAATCAAAGTTGCCCAGAAGCAGCCGTCTCCCTCACTGAACTATGGAAGAACAGAAAAATACAGGAAAAAGGGAGATTAAAATCCTCAGAAATTCCTAATGGCCGAACCAGCCTCAAGAACACTCCCTCTCTGCTCTGCTAAAACAAGAAAAATACAGGGAGAACTGGGAACTGAAAATTCTAAAAAAAATTCGAACCAGCCGAACCCCCTGAGAAGAGGTCTTTGGAGTCCTTTTATAGGCCTCATGGCCTTCTTCTTCCCGCCTTCCACCAGGATCGCTCCGGCTTCAACACATCTGTTCAGCACACCCGGATCGCCAGCGCAGTAGTCCACCTCCAGCGCACCCAGCCCAGACGCTCTGCTTGCCATCGTTCAGCTGTGCACGGGAGTTCCTCCTGCCGCGCACAGCAACCATCTCCAGCAGCCTGCGCCACCTCGGCACACCACGCCACCTCAGCACTACTGCATCACACCGCGCGCACCTGCCCAGCCTCATCCGGCCGCACCATCCCATCGCCTCCATCGCACCTGATCCGCTGCACACCAGAGCTCCGCACGGGATCAACTTCACACGATCGGCTGCCTCCATCACCCAACAACACACACCGCCACTGCACAGCTGCGTACGAGCTGCGTCGCACTGCCCCAGCGCCACTGCACAGCAGATTCGGCCCCTGCTCACACATGCCATCCAGCCATCAACTGCTGCGCATGCCAGCACAACTGGCCAGGGGTCCGCCGCCTCAGCCTTCACACGCACACACCAAGGATCGGCCAGATCCCAAGCCGCCACCTACGCCAGAGCCGTACGCCAGAGCCGCCCCGCCTCTGCTGGTTCACCTGGGCGCTGGCCGCCCAGCTCCCAGCTGCGCACCGCCTTCCTTGCTCGCGCTCCAGCCGCATGCGCCAGGGTCACCTTTTGCTGCTCACCCGCCAGGGCTCCCATCGGCCATCTCTAGCTATCGCCGCGCGCCACCTCAGCTTCGCCATCGCACAGCATCGCTTCAGCCGGATCCAGCAGCCGCACACAGTAGCTGGGCCGCCATGCCTCCTTCACACAGCAGCTGTGCCATCTTCGTGAAGCTTCTGACGGATGAGGCAGAAGACTACAATAAAAATGAGAAAAATGGTTAGATTAATATTGAATTTTTAAAAAATGGTTAAATGGGTATGGGGGTTGTGGCATCATGTGATTAAAAGAGGGGTGTTAAAAGTGTTTTATTTATTTAATGGGTTGGGGTATGTGGCAAGGTTGGATGAGAGATTGGTGTAATGGATCAATGGTGATGAAGGGGTATGTGGCTTGATAGTGTTGGGTGGGATATGGTATTTAGGTAAATGCTATTTATTTATTTAACTAAGATTTAAAATTTGATTTATCTATGAACTAATATTTACAAAAGATGACTTAAGAAAATCTAAGATCAATGATTTATTTATATACAATGTAAATGAGAAATATTTTATTAGTCAAACTATTTAAAAAGTATTGACTTTATTAAATGAAAATCTAACTATGTGATCTACCCAAAATCTTAACTGAAATGCTCAAAATTTTATTTATGGATGAAATGACAATTAAATAAAATGCACATCATTTATAGACAATGGTTGTCTAAAATCAACTACATGTATGAAATTTAACACGAAAAAATTAGTAATTATCAATCATCTCTATACAACGGTATGATGGACACTTCCACTGAGTAACTGGGGGTACGGACACTTGTGATGTCTATCCTCACGTCAAAAGGTGTGAAGTTCTCTTAATTACCCCTTCTCCCATTGCATTCATTCATTGCAAACAAAGAAAAACTGAAATAGAGTGAAGCCTCCACTGTGTCTCAAATCACAGGGTCATTGGTGTGTATGGTTATCAAGAAATTTAGACGTTCATTTCAATCATCATTTGATCATCATAAACTAGGGACAGTGTTGTTATACAATGTTCTTAATCAAACAAGGGTAATGGTGTCTTTTCTCAATGTCCGTAAGATGTTATCTTAATGCTCTAACTTGAAACTCCTTGAGTATTATGTTTAAACCGTTTAGGTTAATGGGATGGCTTTCATATCCGTGCATATGATAGGTTCCAATGTGTGTTCACCTATTTTACACCTTATATATATACATCGTGTATACACTGCTCAGAAGTTCCTCTTCAAAAATCCAAACAAACAACAGTCTTGCGCATTTTCTGAAGGCGCCTGTCGACAGCCCCCAGGGCGTCTGTCGACAGCCGGCGCCAGCCCGAATTTGGGAAGTCCAACGGGCACGCCGTTTGGGGCTGATTTGGTGGGACCCTTGCCTTTTAAACTTCCTTCCAATTTCTTCAAAAGGCATCCCCGGTTATTTCTCCTCCTCCACCACCAAATCACCCTCCTTTCCTCCTCAACCACCCTCCCTCCCTTCTCTGGACGAGAAACCCTATCCCCTTCCTCTCTTGCTCTTTCTCTCCTGTTCTACTATCTACATCCATCATCCCCTTCATACACCTTGCTCCTGTCATCTTCATGGCTTCCAGGGCTAAGAAGATGCTGTCTCGTCGTCGTCCCGCCTCCTCTCATGCTGATGAAGACTCCCAGTCTACACCTCTTGATGTGCCGGGAGATGTTGCTAGTGATGCTGCTGCTGAGCCCTCGCAACGTGATCTGATTGCTCAGCTACAGCTTTAGATGACAACTGGATTCAAAATGCTCAATGCACGTATGGACATGGTGGATACGAGCATTGCAGCACTTGACACTCGCCTGGATAACATCTCTACTGAGCTTCATGACAACTGTCGGGCTCCTGCACAGCATGCCGATGATGCTGCTTAGTCAGTTTATGTGTCTAGGAGTGGGTCAAGTCCTGTTATCTTATTTCCGTCTGAGTCTTGTCTTGTCTTGTGTCATGTTGCTTTTATTCGATGATCATGTAATTTCCTTCCCTCTCATGTCTCTTCAGTCATCACTCCTTGTTCTGTGTATGCTTCATATCATATTAATGAATTCACAGTTCTCTGCTGTCTACATGTGTGACTGTTGTGCGTACTTTTTGATGTTGTCAAAAGGGGGAGAACCTCAATTGTGCACTAATTGAATATTTTTGTCATCATCAAAAAGGGGGAGAATGTTGGGTTTTCATTCTAATGTTTATAATAACATGTTTTTGATGATGAACAGTCTTAATTGAGGTTTGATACATGACAAATAACTTGATGCAATATTTGGTCTTTCATGTATTCATAATGTCTCACTATAATGTTTGATCATGTAGGTATGAATGCATACAGCCAAGCTATCACAAAACAAGAGAAACAGATCATAAAGCACTGAAATCTGTCACCTGTCGACAGACTCCAAGGTACCAGTCGACAGATGTGAACAGACAGAAAACACCAAGTTCAGGAAACAACCATCTGTCGACAGATGCCCAGTCGGCTGTCGACAGATGCACTCAGAAAACTGCCAATCGAAATCCCAGACTTCTATGTTTTTGCAAAACTGTTGCTATCTGTTGACAGATGATCAAGGCCTGTCGACAGACGTAGAGAATCTTCAGATACGGAAACTTTCCAAGTTACCAAAGATGGTGTTTCCAACTCCCACGTCTCTCCATATGTAAACACCACTATATAAGCAACTATTTGAAGCAAATCTCGAACAGAAGCAGCCACCACCAAAACCCTAAAGCAAGTTCAAAACCAAGAGGTATTGTTGCTGCTCTGCTTCAACCTGCTGCTCAGAGATAGAAAGATCCATTGATCCAGCAGTACTGAAGACAAAACGTCGTGGATTCAAGCTTCTCCATCGATCTGAAGCCATCAAGACGAAGTTTGAACTCCATCCAGACGTTTCCCAGAAGAGTTCACAATCAAAATTCATCCCTTCCACTCAGAACTCTTCCTACCTTCTTTCTTCTATCATATGTGTGTGTGTGGGTGTGTCTCAAGCAGCCCTTGTGCTTGATTCACGTGTGTGTGTTGTTCTGATCGTGGGTGCACATCAGAGAACACGTGTGTGTGAGTTGTAGTCACCGAACTAGCTCATAAGCAGTTTGCTCTACGTGTGTGTGTGGACCGTGGACGTAGGATACACAAGTTGTGTACTCCGAACCACGTAAATCTTCGTGTCTTTTGGTTTGAACGCTTCTACGTTTGATGGTTGATCGGCACGTTGTCTCTACACACGGTAGATAGATTACTCTTTCATCTACACATCACCAACACACATCTAAGTCTTACTTTGATTCTATTACAAATTCAGAAAGTCTGTGTTGTGATTAAAAGGGTGGGTTGTATTAAATTTTATGTTCATCTAAATCACTTTCTGCACACTGCTATATAAACTCTTTCTAAACATTTCTTAAATCATCTGACTATTATCACTCTATAATCTGCCACATTCTGTCTTCCTATAATTAATAACACTGAGCTTAAACTATATTGACAATCATATCGAATATAATACCATCTCTACAAAAAGACTTTCCCCTAATCATTCCACTATCTGACTAATCTCACTGCACCACCTACACTGTGACCTTTCTTAACACCCAATTACCTTTCACTGTAACACTGCTAAAACCAGAATTTGAATATCCTTTTTCTTAGACACGATAACCTGCTCTGCCTGATTCCTCTGTTCTACACTATTGCTTTACAATCTCAGTATCTATCTTTCCAATTACCTTACCATAACTGCTTTATTCTTAAGAACTGGAAATACCCTTGTTATAACTTACTCATTAATATTCCTTTCATTCAAACCTTCACTTTAATTATTTCACAATCTGCCTTTCTGTTCTGCTCAACTTGACATTCCCTCATCAGTTTCTTAACTAACTTGTCTCTCCTTTTCATTATACTGCTCACAACTACTAAATATTACTGATCTAATCTTTAACACTACGATTTGCAAAGAAATCCTTATGTTGAATTTTCACAAACTGCCATTTACCAATTGAATGTCTTTACTTCAAAATTTCTCAAAAAATTTAGCTGAACACTGATCTTCTTTCACTCTCTCTGCACCTAATTGCTCACCACTGCACACACTTATGCTGATATTTATATCAAACTTCTTGTTACCACCATCACTTATACTAACATTACTCTCGAACTTTCTTTGCAATAACCATTTCTAATTATAAAACACATTTATCTCTGCTGTCGTAAATCACTGCTCCTCTGCTTACTAATACCTTTTCTGAACTGATCTGGTCCACTTAACCATTCAAATCTTCCATATTACTAACCACATTATCATCCAAGCAACTTCTTAACACTTATTGACACAAATCTCAGACATATCAATTACCTATGCTGAATTTCTCAATCATAATCCTTTCATCTAACAATCTTTAACACTCACTATTCTACACTGCAGTACAATTCCCACTGTAACTCTATTACACAACTATCTTTGCAATAACTTCCTCTTATACATATCCGCAATCATTACCTTATACCCGTCTCTGCTGATTATCTACCTTGTTAAAACACTTTCATAACATTAATCATATCTTTCTCAGAACAGAACTCTATCTTTACTGATTATTACAACTAAACTTACCAATTCCCTCAATTTTCCACAACTGAAAACCTCTACACAATCATACCTTTCTGCAATAGCCCAACTTACTAGCGTAACTCAAGAAACTATACCATTACCAACCACACCATTTCTCTGCCATCACTAACATCTGCCAATCTAACAAACATAGGCACCCAATCCACATGACAAAAACTCATGTAAAAACCACACTAAAATCACACAAAACTGCAGACTTACTACCAGCAATGAACATTAAACAAGTCTTGGGACATTGTAACCTCAATGTCTTTTCATATTCTAACTGGACCATGCTCTGATACCAACTGTAGCGACCCTAGATATTTATGCCCAATAAGGCTCCATATCCAAGTCTGCCTCCTGCGATCGGACCAGAGTCTCGCAAGGGATATCACACACAAGTGTCCAGTAAGAATATAAAAGACAACCACGAGAGTATAATATACAAGAAAGTACAAGTAATTATACTCATTTTCACAAATTACATTGTCCCAATACATTATTACATGTCCAAGAGAAAAGTACAACTACCTGAGGCATACCCCGAGAGAGCAAAGCTCACAATGAACATGACTACAACTCATCTGCTGGTGGTACAAGTCTGCCACAACACCACTGCAAGCCAAACACACGGCAAGCCCTGAAAAGAACTATAGGGGAGTGAGCCTCAACAAGTCACAAGCTCAGCAGAAACCTCCCAAAGATAGCCACAACCAACAACTAAAGGAAGGAGCCAAGTCCACAACCCCTAAGGGTCACACTGGCAATGCTAACTGAAGCACTACAGAAGAAAAACGTACTAACATAAATATAATAGAACTGCATTAAATAAGAACACACTAGTTGTCACGGTTTACAGGAAATAAAAGAAGCAACAGAACTAGTGTAGACACACCAGTCCACCACGACAGTTGAAAGAACCACACCATAAACCATATAGACCAACCACTGACCGATGGTAATGAGACTGACAACAAAGAACCAATCCCCCACAAAATGAACAAGTGAAGCAAGGCCACACATGCCAACAACCAACGAAAGGTAACAGGGCTAACCACAAAGGTTAGTCCACCACAATACCCACAATAGCAAACACATTGGAGGACTACCCACACAGGGGTACAACACCACAATGGAAGGTCACACAATGCAACTTCCACAGAAACTGAACCACCTCAACACTTGAAAAGGCTAGTACACTGTGTGCCACAACAGCCAACAACCCATACAGGGTATAGGTACCTAAAGCCATGAGGTACCACGACAAACCACCACCACACACAAAACTGCAACACAACTGTGCCTCCTACAAGGCACACCACAGTGAGTCAAACCACAACTGGTGAGTCACCACTCACAAGCTACAACCGCTGGAAAAGCACGAGTCAGAGAAAAGGACCCCATCACACAGGAACGAACTACTAGTTCATGATGCCAGTATCGACCCCAGACAACACAACACAAGAACTACCTCTTAGTCTCGTAGTCACGGACGAAAGGTCCAATTGCCGCTCCACAACCGCACAGTAAAGCCAAAGAACAGTGGAGACCAACCAACACCACACCTGCAGACCACACAGCTGCAGGCCCATGTCTGACCCTTTTGAGACTATGGCCTGAACTCTCTAAAGTGAGGCACTGAAAAACTAGACTAACTGGGGCCCAGTACGTCTACTGGTGTCCGTACCCCCAACCACGAGCACGCTACAAGCGACCGCACACCCACAAACACGAGTCGCTACCCTTTGTCATCTTTCCCTCAGCTGGACGCACAACTCAAACACAGGAGTGAGGGTGTCTAGGAAGACGACACAGATGTCGACGGTACACACAGTACTGGGACAAACCCTGAGCACTAACATGCCTGGCTCATACAAAACCTGGGGTACCCGACTAGAGAGACATTCCGGAATAGGCGTCGGACCACCAAACTCGGAAAGCACACAAACCACGCCGATCACTCAACACAACCATAAAACTTATACCACGATACACAAACCATAATCAGTTCGTCACTGGTCACCACGTGACCTTCAAGCAACTACACACTGCTAAAGACATAAACTACATTACAATCTTTCCTGTCATTGGTCATTTCATGACCTCTATAGCAACACACCACTATGCACATAAACCACACATATATTTCTTAAAACATGCTTAACATGATTCACATAACCATTAACCTAAACATGCTTTGCTAATCATTAATGGACTCAGAACAACTTAAAATACCCTAAGTGATCTGAACTAGGTCCACACAGGACCCTCATTGCCCAAGGCTCAACCACTTATTTCAGACAGAAGAATGCGACAGGGGCCACTGTCGTGATAAGAATGCGACAGCCCGACAAACCGCAATCGCATATCATAACGCGACAGCGTTGACCGTTGTGTTAGCAATGCGATGGCTCGACATGCCACGTTCACAAACCAGAACGCAACGGGGCCAAAGGTCGCGACCTGAACGCGACAGCCTGATCCGTCACTTTCTCAGACAGAAACCCTGCACTCCAGTTTTCACACAGAAACTAGTTCAAAACCTCATTTCCATGCATACCAAACTTCTACAAATCATTTACACTATACAAAAAACACAACTACACATCTATACACATTAAACATGATTCAAATCAATCAAATAATGCAATAAAATAAGGAAAGTCCCTATCGATAAGAAGAACTCGCAGAACGAGGCTCAATCGGTGCTCTCCACGCTCCGAGCAGCTTCTACGTGCCAAAATCATGTCGAAACACAAGCTTCAAAGTCGACGTCGTCGGAGATCCCTGCATCAACCCTCTCTCCGGTCGAACAGAGCTTCCTGCTCTGTTTGGCCAGAGGGCCAAACTTATCCCAACCGGAAACAAGAACGCGACGTAGCATCCTGTTGCCTCTAGAACGTGACACACCTAACCGTCGCCTTCTGAAGGCGGTGCAGAGAAGACGACGCATGTGACCGTCGCGTTCAAAACATGACGCCCCACCCTGTCGCGTTCACAACCAGTAAACCTGTGGACTGTTTGGGCTAAAACCTCTAGCTCACAACACCCACACAACGCAAGGAGACCACGTCCAAGGCTCAACGACCCCACATTGGTCATGAGCACCACACCAGAACCAATAAACACAGATCTGAATGGCTACAATGTTACATTATTATTAGTACTGTAAATTAAATACAAATCTGTGACTACTCCCTCTTCAGATATGAGTTGGATGAAGAGTTGGCAGTCACCAATGCCTTAAGCATCTTTTGTCCCTGATGCTCCAAGGCTATCCTGCAAATAAACTACTCAGAAGTAGGTACCCAAATCTTTTTGGGTTCTTGCTGGTTAGATGCATACAAATAACCTTTAGGAATCCATACTAAGTGTCTAGTTGTGCAGGTGTTTACTGTGTGGCCTAATTTGTTGCAATGAGAACAACAATGAATGTAATTTGTTTTGCAGGCCTTATTGTCTAAAATATGATTTTTAGAGACCTTTTTGTTTTGAGAGCATTTGTTCATTACAGGGGCCTTTTTCTGAGGCATCTTGGTTTCTTTCACAAATTTTGGCAATGTATATTTTTCTGGATACTTAATTTGTTTTCCCTTTTCAGGAGATTCGTATCCAAGACCTTGTTTATTGTTGCCAGATTTTGATCCTTTAAAGCATATAGTTAGAGATGTTTTTCCTTTTGTTAATTTTCTAACTGATTCTTTTAAGTAAATATTTTCTTCAGTTAGAGTTTTCAATTTTTCTTCTAACTCTAATTTTTCATTGTTCTTGCTTTTTAAATCTTCATTCAAAAGATAATTATTATCTTTACTTTCTTTTAATTGTGTTTCTAATTGTTCCCTTTCGGATTTGAGATCAGAATTGGTGTTTTCTAAGCAAGTAATGTTATTTTTTAGATTTTTTAATTCTTTTACAGCACCTTTATGTTTTTCATAAAGTTCATTAAAGACATCTTCTAAGTCTTCAGACTCTGACTCTGAATCAGTGGACATATTAAAAGATGGGTCAGAATGTACCTCATCTAGTCCTGTCATGAGGGGTACATTTATCTGCTCTTTTTTTTGAATCTGAGCTTTGTAGACAGCGTTTTTCCTCGACTCTTCGGAAAACACTCGTCCCATGATGGGAAATATGGAATTTAAAAGAAAAGTGGATTAATGGAAATGGAGATGGAGACGTGGAAATCAAAGAAAAAAACGTGCGTGTGTGCACGAGGAATGTGTCACGATCACTAGGTGCACGTGAGCACCGAATGTAACGGGCGGAAAGGAAATGACGTAGTGTACTTACCTCCACCCGAAGAAAAGTGTGGGAATGTGCGGTGGATTCTCCTTCCTTCTTCCGCCGGCCGGCCGGCGAAGAAGATTTGATGCCAGTTACCTTGCAAGAAGAAAAAGACAAGAAAACACGTGAAAGAGAATTAGACTGCGAGGTGTAGTGAAATGCGAAGGGTACGGAATATAAAAGACATGCAAATGGAGGTTAACACACCTCGTGGAGTTGGAGTTAAACCCCTAAAGTGGGTAGGAAGAAAGTGTGATGTATGTGTGTGTGTGGAAATTCGGTGAAATGTATGCAACTAACTAAAAAAGACTAAAAAAAGAAAGGGATGGAGGAACAGAGGCGTCGGTGTAGCCCGGTGCTGGCGAAGGACGAGAAGAACTGAGAGAGAGTGCCGGTGGAGTCCCTCCCGCCGCTACTCCGTTGGTTGGGAACTTCGGCTCGCAAGGAAGGCGACGCGAGGACGGCGCACGTACTCCACCTCGACTTCGGAATGTGAACTCCCGATCCGACAGAGTCCCGCCTCGAAGGGTTGGAGAATTGAAGCTCATGGGACGGGGTGAGAGTTTGGCAGGGCTTCGCCGTAGTTGAGATTGGATCCAAATGAGGGCCCCCGGGGTCTGTATTTATAGCTGAAATTGCGTCCACTACAGCGGACGCCTATTGCCAATAAACAGCGTCCGTCTGACAAGCCGCGATTCAGAAGATCCTAGAAAAATCAAGAAAAATAGGAAAATCACTCAAGAGGTTAATTGAGAAGAGCCACTTTGAGGCATCGCGGTTATAACATGGAATTTGCTCGATGTGCTGCCAAATTGGCGTGTCTACAGCTGCCTCACCTTGGCGTCTGCTTTGCAAGGTAGTGAGGCAAAGTGATATGAAATGAAAGAAATGGAGTGGCGTGAATTGAGTGGAACGAAGCGGAATGACTGAACCAGGTGTGATGAGACACGCCTTAACAACACATGACATGAGCTGTTCTTTAGTCGAGAATGAAGTGGTTTGTTGACAATCTCAAGAGAAAACTCAATGCTTCAGAGAAAGGAGTGTGCACGTGGGCACGGAAAGGGAAAAAGATCAACTTCTAGCGTTGGGGAAGTACCTAAGGACATAATCTGTTACGTTTCACCTTTGGGGGCGTCTGCCACTGCCGCAGGTGGATCTTTTGGGAGAATAACTGAATTGAAGGAAATCCAAGGCAGCGAGTTTCTCAAGCGATGATCTTCAAATAAAACACAATGGACTGAGTACTTGACTCGGAGTGGAATATTTCATGTTATTTGGAATCGAGGAACAAGTGGCTCTCTTCAGTTAAAAACGAGAGTGATTTTCCAGAGTTATGCTCAAAAGGTCCTATATGATGCATGATGGGCTAAAAGAAAAACATAAAACAAAGGAAAGTATAAAATAATCAAGGATAATATTGTTACGTTGCGGAAGTCAGGATACTGGACGGAACCATCGTCCTCCCATAGCGTAACGGCCTATCCTCAAGTCGTAAGACTCCTCTGGAATTATCATTGTTTTTGGCGAAGGAGGGGAACTAAAACTCCAGTTTTGTCAGAGCCGCGAGGTCCTTGATGCTCTAATAAAATATATCATATAGTAAGATGCAATATGTACAATACCGAGTTGGTGTTCGCCAAGGATGATCATGCATTGTACGACGAAGGTCGTTCAGATCCTGCACTCAAACAAATTAGAATTTGACAAGCAACAGATAGCAAAAGCATGTAAACAAAGTTACTTGTAAATCGCGGCGTTGTTCATGGACGCGTTTAACTTGAATTACTGCGAACTTGGCAGACGCCTTTTAACCTGATCCAAAATGCCCAGCCGGGAACGTTTCAACGTGATTATCGTTATAAAATACCCTATGTTAGATGCTGCATGTACTTTTGTCGAAGATGGTTAAATGAAAAGCCAGGCCACCTACGCTCTTGAGTGTCAAGAGGCATAGGAGGCTGACTTGACATGACTCCCCATACTTAACAGCAAAGTGTAAAATTTTTGCCAGCATCGCTAATCCTGACGCTCCGAGCTCTATAGAGAAGGGTAAAATAGTGTGGCATGTGTCAAAATTTTCACGATGAAGCATCTGGTGAGCTTTCGCCCCCTTTTTTATGTGGCGTCGCCAATTTAGTAGCGAAGCCAGGAAGCAACGCCCTGAAAATTTTGAACATGCAAGGATCGAGACAATTTTCTACCCTTGCTTCTCATGTAGTTAGAGTGCCGATCTAAACTCTCTTAGCTTTCATGAATTGAAAATAAGCTTGTGAAGACCTCTTATCCGCGTCCAGTTGGGACGCCGCATTTTTTTTTTTTTTTACAAATAGCGTCCGGCGGCCCAGACGCCTTTCAAGAATAAATCGCGTCTTCTGATATGGACGCGATTAATGCCGTCAATTTGATTGAAAGTTGTAGGATCGAAAAAGGGATGGGCCAGATCTAGAAGGGGGGGGGGGTTGAATATATCTAGGCCAAATACTATGGAAGCTTAGCCAATTTTAAAGATGCTTTGAATCAGAGTCAACTTAGAAAAGCAATTCACAGATCTGATGAGTGATTGTGTGAATTAAGTGATTAAAGTGAGTGATCAAGTTGATTAGAGGTGAAATCGAAAATCCTATGCATACATCTAATGCAAGGTGAAGTTAAGTCACAGATCAAACCATTGCACAGAGATTTTTAGGTGGTTCAAAAATCACACCATGTGATTCCTACATCCACCCCTCACACAGTGAGGCTCCACTATTCAACTTGAATACACCACACACTGGAGCTTGACAACTCCAACACACTGAGTTCAACAACTCACACACAACCTCTAGAGCAAGACTACTATAGAAACCTGAGCACAACTGCTCAACCACAACCTGAGTGCGGCGACTCAACACAATTGAGCACAAAGGCTCACAACCAACTTGATAGATCAAAAACAACAAGATCTAGATCCTCTAGCAATGATCTGGTCCATAAAGTGTTCATTCAAGGAGACTAGTGCAACAAATCATGCACAATCTCAAGAATGACTCAGAAGAACTAAGGGGAATTAAGGAGTTGTATGTAGAATCCTTGTTCTTCAGATGAACTCCCTTGTAGAAGGCTGAATTGAGAAGATGCTTGAACACTTGAAGTCCCTGGGCGATGCTCTGCAATTTGTGCCTTTGGATCCTCCTTGAACTCTTCTCAATTGGCTGCTTCTACTTGATTTGCTCCCTTGGAAGTGATCTCACTTCATCTTCATGGATCAATCTTCACTTCTTGTGCTTGCAAGGATGGGAATTGGCTTGAAGCAGCACAAGGAGAGCAAGAACGGGAGGAGACCTCTGTCTTGCCGCCAAAGGGCGCTTTCTGGAGGGCTCTTCAGGAGTTCTGCTGCTTGGGGGCCGATTAGATAGGTAATTATACCCCATCATGGCCAAAAGAACCCTTGGGGTACGTGGGCACATGATCCAAGGCCGATCCAAGTGATCCCTAGAGTGCCACGTGTCCAGGTGGGACTTAAAGTGAAAAAGTTGCCGGAGTGTGTCGACACAATCATTGGGTGTGTCGACACACTGTCCCAATTCCACAAAACTGGCCTTCTGGGAGATGGCTCTAGTGTCGACACTGGCTGGGACTGTGTCGACACACTGTCCTAACCTGTCAACTGGGTTCTCTGGGAGCTGGGTCTAGTGTCGACACCACTTGGGACTGTGTCGACACACTTGACCATTTCTTCATGACTTTGCCTTAGGGTTTGATACCCTGTGTCGACACCAGTAGTGGGTGTGTCGACACTACCCTTGCAAGAAATGTATGTCCCTGAGAAATAAACACATAAATGATTAGTCCAATGTATTATCATGAATATATATGATAAAATGTGTTTGGAAACATGCTTTTTGAATATTGTTATTACATGTGTGATGTATTTAACATGTTCCATTTATTGTGCATTAAAATCACAACTTGTCATCATCAAAATTATGAGGGGAAATGTATTAATTCACACTCAACCCAAATATCCTGAAAAAGTAACTAGAACAACATGCTGCAGTCACTGCAACAAATTAGGTCACAACAATACTACATGTCCAACTAAATATAAAAGGTGGATAATCAAAAAGAAAAGTGATGATACTAACCAACCAGGACCCAAAAGAACTTGGGTACCTAAAGCTTAATGTTTTTATTTCAGGGAAATCTTCGAGCATCCAAATGGTATTTGGATAGTGCATGTTCAAGACACATGTCAGGAAATAGAAGATTATTTTCTCATCTAGAAGCTGAAGAAGGAACAGTCACCTATGGAGACAATGGCAAAGGGACTGTTATTGGTACTGGATTTGTTGGCAGTAATGGAAAACCAATAATAGAAGATGTTCTTTGTGTAAAAGGTCTGAAGCACAATCTCACAAGCATCAGCTAGCTTTGTGACAAAGGCCATCAGATTAAGTTTCAAGAATCCAAGTGCAGTATCTTGAAGGA
This sequence comes from Colocasia esculenta, assembly GCA_014218235.1. NCBI lineage: Eukaryota > Viridiplantae > Streptophyta > Magnoliopsida > Alismatales > Araceae > Colocasia > Colocasia esculenta. The sequence goes on along the minus strand of CM024766.1, from coordinate 2,801,051 downwards.
TGGAGCAGTAATGCAACGACCCACTTCCACCCGGTACGGTTATACCAACCCACATCGGATGAGAGCAAGCCGCTACAGGGGAGAATACCCCAACAAGTAACAAATGAGCTGAGATATACACAAATAGGATTAAATAAATGCAACGGAATTTAAATAAATCTTATTCCATCAACTTTTAAATCCACATACCACAGTCTGTATAGTTCAACAAAAGATAACATAAGTACAAAATGTTCCAAATACATAGCCGACTCCAAGTACATTTGAACAAAACTAAAATTTCAATTGTAGCTTTACATACTATGAAAGATAAATTACAAGTCTTCAATCACTTAGTCCAACTCTACTTCGAGTCTTGCTAGCTTCTCCGCTACAAATTTCCTGAAATGTTAGCAAGAATGAGTCTACACAATAGACTCAGCAAGTAACTTAAGATTCAATACATACATATTCTCCAGCAATTTAACTCAATAAAATTTCAGCAATTAAATCGTACATGCTTATGCCATAACAAGTAATTTCACATGAAATTGTATTAAACAACTATTCTAACACATGTAAAACTATAATCTAAACAAGATTTCTAATAACATGGTGTCATTATCATAAGTACAAATACACATTCACATACCTTCACACTTTACTCACATCATTGTAAAACTTCATAACTAAGTCTGGAAAACATATACAAGATAGGTTGCACTCCTAGCATGATTTCTAACTCACTTGGCATGCAATCATAACAATTTACTTCACATTTAGCTTGCTAATTTTATATAAAATCTATGACATTCATATTACCCTTGCATAGGGATCACTTATAACTATACAACATGATACTAAACACATGTGCATTCAATCATTCAAATTCCACGAATATGAAAGCATATACTTACATTTTGGTACTAATAGTAACACCACTTTTAGCATTTGACAATTAATACATCAACACATACACACACACATTTATACACATCAATAAACAATTTATCAATTAACATTATTGTCATTTACACTTATACTATTTTCTCATTACACACAACCATATGATGAACCTTGGCTTTCACATACACTCACTTTGTTCTATCACACAATACTCATACACATTTCCCATTAATTCCTCTTTCACATTTACACACTTCTTATCATTTCACTTTTGCACATAACATGTGCCACATTTACTCTTATCATGCACATACCTTGTGCTATGAACACATGTCACCTTTCACATCACACTTATGCTTATTTTCACTTAATGCCAAGACACAGCCCAAACCACCATTAGACGGTCACATACACACACTTTCGCATTCACTTACTTAATCACCGGCGCAGTGATAAGTCTTAGTCTCTGTAGAAACCGGGGAAAGCCCTTCCCACCATTACCAGTGGAACTTGTCCACCTCTAGGATTTTACAAGACCCTTTGCCAGAGTGTACACTTTATCAAGACCCTTTCCTAGGGTATCACATAACGCATTGAGCTTTCCCGTAGGGGCATTACTACAGTACAGCTCCAAGCCTCTAAGGTGGCAGTGTCTTATGGGCATATTTGGTTATCTTTATCACATTAACCGTTTACACATAATACCACTTGTTCTCTCACGTCTCACTCACACACACTCATGCATAATTCACACACACATAAGTCCTCATTCACTGATTTTAACTTCACTGATGCAACTACCAAATAATCATAATACAGATATAACCATACTGAAATCTACTGAATCACATCAAGTCACAATTTACATGCTCACATAGTCATTTTTCACCTTAAAAATCCATAACAATACTTACTGTCATCAAAATAACATGAGATTTTAACCACAGACAATTTTAAGGTTTATAATAACACATACAATTTTTCAGATTTTTCTGAGTCATATTATATTTACAGAAATTAAAACATTCAGTTTCATGCTATTCGTAATTCACTTTAACTTGGCACATAACTCGAACATCAGATTTAACCATTCACAACCCTGATCATAACATAATCATCATCACATAAATTTTCCCTTGATTTATTGCACAGCACACCATTTAATGTAAATTTTACAATTTTTATGCATGTCTTTCATTTCCCAAACAGAAATTCCAGTAAATCCCACAGTCATGGAAAAATTCTCAGAATTTCAGGGCATGGACTGATACATATACACATGGTATAGAAAAATATAGGGCATTTAATTCGCAGGAATTAGGTAGACAGTAGATGAACATGCATAATCCATCTTTTCCAACATGTATTTCAATAATAAAAAGAATTCATGCCATCCACAGAAAAATGCAGAAATTTCCACACACACACCACATTATCTATTTTACATAGCATATAGAATTTACACTATATCCTCATTGCGAAACATATCGAAAATAATCATCTACCAGGAAGAACAGCTCACTGTTCTATCTTGAAGAACTTGGCGGCAGCCTCTGGCCGTTCAAGGTTTTGACGGCACGATCGCTGGACGCCGATGGGAGATCTTGGCGTCAAGGGTATGATGCCAAGTTCCTGTCTGTGCAAGGACACAGACCGAACTCCAAATATAGAGTGAAAGGGAGGGTCCAGGACACGATTTAAAATCCACAAAATTTGCTGGGACCTAGGGCACATGTATAGGATTGAGATCTATGGGTTACTTGCCTTTGAATAAATCTCCAAACGGGTCTAAATGGCCGGAGAAGCTCTCCTTGGGCAGTGCCAAGAAGCCTCCAAAACTCCTTTGCCCCGAGTTCTAGGGGGTTGTAGGCCGCAGTCCAACGCCAGGGAAGCCTTCTCCTACGTATGGCCTTCCTCCTTGTCGTAGAAGATCGCCAGGAAACGCCTCCAGTAGCCGGATCCAAGCCCTCCAAGGTCAGTCCTTCCTCTCTCTCTCTGTTAGGGTTTCCTTTCTAGTAAAGAGCCAAGAGAGCTCTCTAGGTTGCAAAAAGGATGTGTTTTATAAACTAGGGGACAAGAGGGGCTCGTGCAGGGTTGAAGGGACAGGTAAGAGCCGATGGGAAGACATCTCCCCAATCAGAAGCCTAGCCCAATGAGTGCTCTCTGCGCTCTGTTGCGCACAGAAAATTAGGGATATTGACGTCCATATCCATGGACGGCTACATTAGGGTTGGCGTCAGTCGATATGGACGCTGACACATCATGGGCGTCCATCCATGTTGACGCCAAGACACTCTTCTGCCAGAACTTAAAATCATGCAGAACCATGCTTAATCCACACATATATGCACATGAAACCTATGTAGTATAGTGTATACACCACTACACCATGTAACCATCTAAAATTTACTACTAATCCTACACATACATACATAGGTACATCAAGATAATAACACGTACATGAATATCTTCATACGCATACAATGTATATATATATATATATATATATATATATATATATATATATATATATATAGCATACGTACACGGATGTAACATACTTACGTATATTATGCACGAAATAGATAGATACAATAATCACGCACACGGTAATTAGACTAAACTTGCACAACATTACTTAAGTACTATATGCATGGGATTCCTTAATATGTACACTATGCACAATTTAGCTAATCGCTTATTCTCACCTAGTTATCATAAAATACATGCATGTTATTCATGAGGAATATAGAATTTCCGTATACACTACTAAATACACCTACCATACTTGCACTTATATGTACATGAAATGTACAAGTACAATGTACACCTTAACTACACCATGCAAATGAACCACGTTTACAACTAACATACATATGCGTACATAAGTATACCAAGGCGTTATGTATGTAGAATTAGGTATACAATTATTACCCGCATAAGATAACCTACATACGTACATACACATATGCATTTCTTATGTTCGCACACAATATCCATGAAAGGGGTGATATAAGGTATACTTCAATATTTAGATAGTACAGGCATAATATTTGAATAGATACCTTATACACAAAATTGGCCATTTACTTATATTCACATATAATAATATACATCCACGCATATACACATGTAAAATTTACAATTATAATATGCACCATTTTCATGTACGCCATTTATGCAAGAACAAGCAAACAACATATACATAAAGTATAAGCAGGAAAGAAAATTCGGGGCCTTACAAGTAATCTTCGAAGCCAACAGTAAAAAGAATATGTATGTGCTCTATCTTAAAGAACTCAAGGACCAAGACATCTGTTTAGCAGCCAGCAAAGAGCAGTCAACTGAGCTGTGGCACAGAAGATTGGGCACTGCAGTTTGGACGACATGAACAAGCTCAGAAAGAGAAGCCTTGTGGAAGGTCTGCCAAAGGTCAGCAATAAATGGATGGAATCTGCAGACCGTGTGCAAAAGGGAAGCACACTAAGATTTCCTTCAAGTCAAAGACTGTGGTAACCACCTCTAAACCCTTGGAACTCCTTCATATGGATTTATTTGGGCCAATGAGGACCACTAGTCTTGGAGGAAAGAACTTTGGCTTTGTTATTGTAGATGACTACTCCAGATTCACATGGGTCACGTTCTTGAAGCACAAAGATGATACATTTGAGAGCTTTGTTAGCTTCAGCAAGAAGGTGCAGAAAGACAAAAAGTATTGCATTATTGGAATCCGGTCAGATCATGGAGGAGAATTCCAAAATGAAAAATTTGCGAGATTTTGTGAAGTTCAAGGAATTGAGCACAACTTCTCAGCACCAAGAACACCACAGCAGAATGGAGTTGCAGAGAGGAAGAATAGAACCTTATTAGACATGGCAAGAACTATGCTGTCAGAATATGCTTTGCCAAGGTACTTCTGGGCTGAAGCAGTGAACACAACAAGCTATATCATTAACAGGGTAATGATCAGGCCAATCCTGAAGAAGACAGCTTTACGAACTTTTCAAAGGAAAGAAGCCAAAGATCAGTCACTTCAGGACATTTGGGTGTCCTTGCTTCATCCACAACAATGACAAAAGAGATATTTGTAAGTTAGATGCCAAATCAGATGAAGGCATCTTCATGGGGTACACTTCTAAACCCAAAGGCTATAGAGTGTTCAATAAACACACTTTATTAATAGAACAGTCTGTACATATTATTTTTGATGAAACTAACCCTTCCTTGAGGAAGGAAGAAGATAGTGACATTGATGATGCAGATGAATTGTCTAAAAAATTAAAGGATACATCAATTGAAGACAAGGATGATCCACCTCTAGAAGACCGGCAACAAAAGGACGTTACACATGAAATCTTCCAAAGGAGTGGAGATACAAAAAGGATCACCCACCCGAGAACATCATTGGTGATCCATCCGTAGGGGTAAGAACAAGAGGTAATGTAATCCCTTGTGATTACCTAGCATTGGTTTCTCAAATAGAGCCTAGGACAGTCAATGAAGCTCTTACTGATGAATCTTGGATTTTAGGCATGCAGGATGAACTGAACCAGTTCAAGAGAAACCAGGTATGTCACTTGTTCCCAGACCATCAGACCATCCAGTTATTGGCACCAAGTGGGTGTTCAGAAACAAATTGGATGAGACTGGTGTGATCTTAAGAAACAAGGCCAGATTGGTAGCTCAAGGCTATTCCCAAAAGGAAGGCATAGATTTCGATGAAACTTATGCACCTGTAGCTAGACTTGAGGCTATCAGAATTTTACTTGCTTATGCATCAGCTTTGGATTTAAAACTATTTCAAATGGATGTCAAATCTACATTTTAAATGGTTTTATCAAGGAGGAAGTTTATGTGGAACAACCCCAGGTTTTGATGACACATAATTTCCTAATCATGTTTTTAAACTTCATAAGGCATTGTATGGTTTAAAGCAAGCACCTAGAGCCTAGTATGAAAGGCTTAGCTCTTTTCTTTTAAACCATGGATTTAGTAGAGGTCAAGTAGATAGCACTCTTTTTATAAAGTCAAAAGTCAACCATATACTACTTGTTCAAATTTATGTAGATGACATAATTTTTAGATCTACTGATGAATCCCTTTGCAAGTATTTTGAAAAGTTGATGCAGGGAGAATTCAAGATGAGCATGATGGGGGAGCTCAACTATTTCCTTGGACTACAAATCAAGCAAGGAAAAGATGGGACCCACATCTGTCAAGCAAAATACACCAAGGAGCTTCTGAAGAAATTTGGATTCGACAATGCCAAGCCACTGTCAACACCTATGAGCACATCAACAAGGATGGACAGTGACAAGAATGGTAAGAAAGTAGATCAAAAGAACTACAGAGGTATGATAGGTTATTTACTTTACCTAACAGCTAGCAGACCTGATATTTTGTTTAGTGTATGTATGTGTGCTAGATATCAGGCAGATCCTAGAGAATCACATCTGATTTCAGTTAAAAGAATCTTTACATACCTATCTAGAACTCATGACTTAGGTCTGTGGTATCCAAAATCTTGTGAAATTAACTTAGTAGGATATTCAGATGCTGATTATGCTGGATGCAAAATAGATAGAAAAAGCACCAGTGGATGTTGTCAATTTTTTTCAGGATGTTGATATCATGGTCCTCCAAGAAACAGAATTCAGGGGCACTATCTACAGCTGAAGCTGAGTATGTTGCTGCTGGAAGTTGCTGTACACAACTCTTGTGGATCAAGCAACAACTTGAGGATTATGGATTACATATCAAGACAATTCCGTTATTATGCGACAACACCAGTGCAATAAACCTCACCAAAAATCCAATACAGCATTCAAGGACCAAGCATATTGAGGTTAGATATCATTTCATTCGGGATCATGTAGCAAATGGTAATTTAGAAATTTCTTTTATTGATACAAACGGTCAGTTAGCAGATATCTTCACAAAAGCCTTACCTAAAGAGAGATTCACCTCTCTTAGAAGGGAATTGGGCATGTGTAATTTGTGAAAAGATTTCTATTTAGAACTGAAACATAAATTTCAGATTTAAGTAGTTTCACTTGTTGGCGTTAAGCAAAAGAAAATGCTATTATCTTCCTTTGGTGGTTCTCTTTTATAAAAGACTTTCAAATTGGTCAAATACTTTTGTCGTTTTCTGCCTCCCCGTTTGGCGCCTCACTTTTCGATAAAGCATTTAACTCCTTATTCCAAAATCGATGAGGAAACGATTCATCTCTTACCTTTACCTTTTTTTTCTTCGCTTGCCCGAGCCGATACCCTAACGACTCCGGCATCGACTCTCTGCAAGTTTGAAGTCTCTCTCTTCTTCCCGCGAAGAATTTCTTGAGGGCTTTCTTTCCTACTTCCATCTCCACCCTCTAGAAACCCTTCTCCACCCGAATCCATGGCTGCATCAGTTGTTTCCGGCAATCTTGGAGGCTACAGCGCTGAGTTTCTCACAGCCGAGCAGCAGGAGAGGTTCACTTTTGTGAAAACTAAGCTATGTGGAAATAAGGCAGTAGATGTTGCAGATCTGGAGAAGAATGGTATGCACAGCATAGTGGCCACTATGAACAGGATGCAGTGGGCGGAAATCTCAACCTTCTCAGAGGTAAGCTATCCAGACCTCGTGAAGGCCTTTTATGTGTGTTTGCGATCAGAGGCAGATGGGTCCTTGACATCCTCTGTCAAGGGAGTCCAGATCAAGATTGACCATGAGCTTCTGAAGACCCTGTTTGGTGTGAGCACGTCTGGTCACAGTGGGATCCACTCTGGGATACCCAGGCAAAGGGTCTAGGAATTGTTGGTCCAGGATTTAGGTTGAAAGATGGTAAATTGGATATCAATCAATTGAATGCATTCAATCGCCTTCTACACTTTATAGTCTGTCAAATTTTGGTTCCTAGAAGTGCTACCTTTTCAACTATACTAAAGCAGATTCAGATATATGTTTTGGGCAATTCAGAACCAGGAGGTAAATATGGCTGCAGTGATTATTGAAAGAATGAAGTTTGCTCATGATCAAATTTGGGATACTAAGAGCAAGTTAAATGTATCCTTGCCCTATGCCCATGCTCACCAAGATTTTCAAACATTTTGGCATACATCTGTCTGGAGCAGTAGTTGAGAAGATGGGCCAAGCAATTAGGTCCAGAAATTTGAGAAAGAGTGGTTTTTCAATAGTAAATGGTGTATGGTCCAAGACCTCTGTGGCTGAGGGTGAGGCCATAATTGGCGAAGCCCAAGAAGTCCAGCAAGAGGTAGTAGCAGAAATAGCAGCAGCAGTAGTAGCTCCAGCAGGAGCAGTAGTGGAAGAAATTGATAGAAGAATTGAGGGCATTCCTCCTGAGATCATTGTCCCTGTTGGATCAATATCATAGGAATCTCTACCCTCCTCCTTAGTAGCTTCGATGCTTCGAGATCTCCTAGATTCCATCCAAAGCACCCTAGTTATTCCAGAAGGTGATGGCAGTTCTGTAGAAGAAGTTGTGGCATCAGGCCACTTTGAAGAAACTGTGTTAGAAGATGCTCCCAGCCAGGGGGAGCGATTTGTTAGTGGGCCTCAAATATCTGAATCCGTGGCAGTGGGCCACACTGTTGAAGAAGCTATGGTTGAAGCTCCCATTCAGAAGGAGCAAACAACTGTTCAAGAAGTTGTTGTTTTGGAAGATGCTCTCATTGAGGGGAGCATTCAGTGTCAGAGGAAATTCAAGAAGAGACTGGTGTGACATCTGGCCACACTGATATTCCTATAGAAAAAGAAGATCCATCCCAAGCAGCAGTAGCAGCAGCAGCACACACTGATATTCTCTTAGAAAGCGTGCCTACTGAAGAAGAAAATTGAATGATGGTGAGACTCAAGGGGAGCACACTGAAGGTGTTCCTGTGAATGAAAGATCAGATGCAAACCATGCTAACTTTGAGGAGCCCGTTGGCAGGGCAAGCAAAAGGAAGCGATAGCACTCAAAAGGCTAAGGAAGATAGAGAAGAAGGTAAATTTGAAGCCTGTCATTAAAAGGTTGGATGCTCAAGGTGAGATCCTGTGCTCATACAGTCAAACGTGAATTCCATTCTTATGAGCTAGGCATCAACCTCCGAAGAAATATCTCAGATAATAAATGCCATGAAGTGGTTAATAAGGAAATGGGCAACATGAAGACTATGCTTTCTGAGATTTGAAGGCAGTTGGACCTAATGTTCCTCCTCCTCCTCCACCTCTGCCAACTCTGAGCTATGTAGAAGTTTTTCCTAGGCCATCAGGGCCGGAAGCAGCAGCTGAGGTCAGTGAGCAAGAGCCTTCTCAGACCAGGCAGCAAGTAGAAGAGGTTGAGCCATCTGGGCTCATTGTGGTTGAACCAGCAGGTCTGTCCAAGCCTTAGGCAGTTCAGATGGAACCAGCAAGGCCAGTGATCTCCAAGGATGTGCAGTCTGGTGTAGAAGAGCAAGCAGTTGCTCCTGAAGCCCCTGAGCCTTCATTCCTTGCAACACCAGCCCCTTCTTCACCACCATCCTCATCCACAGCACCTCAAGCACCACCCACTTTTAAACAACCTATGCCCCGCACCATATCCTCACCAACTCCCTTTCCATCTCAATATCCCTTCTTTCCTACCTCTTCCCCAAACATTCCTCCACCTCCAACTGTCATTGCAAATCCTCCAGCTTCCTCATCCGCTGGAGCCTCCTCTTCATCTGGTCATTCTTTCACAAGACCTTCTTCCACCTTTACTCCAAGATCATTTATTCATCCTCCTACTCCACCTTCATCCATTACATTCATACCTGAAAACCCACAACTTGCCAGTGCTTTTTTCACCCAAGTTGAGGATGAGTTTGAACGCTCAACACTCCCCTAGTCCTGGCAGTTGCCACTCATGTTCACAGGCCTAATCCCCCCAGTCCTGTTCAGAAAAAGAGGAAACTCTCCACTTCTGTAGCTATACCCTATACACCCAAATTTCCTCCTCTTTGGTTCTCCCTCACTGTTGAAAACCGAAGGAGACAAATCTACTGTGAATATCTTAAAAAATGCATTCTTTCCACCACTTTTGGCATTCCCCATCTCAACCTAACTGATCACCTACACATTATTCTTCCTTATTGCCATATGTCCAAATCCGACCAATCAAAAATCTTTCATCTGGCTGAGTGCAAGACTGAAGATCAGTGGGCAAAAGGGCACAAGTCTCTCTACAATAAATACCTCGCTGCTAGAGCAGATAGCATTTCTGTCACGCCCCTCCAATTCAGCAGCAGAATAAATCGGAGGGAGACGCGAACAACGAGTATGGTAACGACAATTGCGCATACATTCGCAAACATCAGAGCATCTAATAAACAATAATTGGAATAAACTCTCTATTTCATTATAAAATCACTAAGACTATTACAACCACTAATTTAGAGCCACACATAAGGCTTAATGACATCATTACATTGAAAAGAAATCTAAAACAATCACTACTAGACTCCATGGTGCTAGGGTAACTTCGTCATTTGACTCCAGGTCACTCATCACTCGAGTCCTGTCCCATTGGTACGTATAACGTCATTGTCCGACTTACCTGAGACACAATAACAAATAACGAAAGGTGAGCGATAACGCCCAGTAGGACTTAAATCTCAGGCTCAAGCAGGCTTTAAATAATTAATGCATTAAATGACAGAGTAACTAATGATAGAGAGAGAGTCATGTAAAGTTGAGAAAGTAATAGCACAAGTAACGTGGTTCAAATAGTAGATGAATCAAGTATAGCACGATGATTAAAGTCAAGTCACGACAGAAACGATAATAACAATAGCAAGCAACGACATTGTCAAGAATAGCAAGCGACATGTATAGCAAGAAGAGATGATAGTGGATGGTCATGTAAAGAGTAAATTGCACTTTGAATGTGATCAAGTCGCGATAGCACACAGTAACTCAAGATAGCGAGTATCAAGTAGAGCAAGTAGAGCGTATGATGAGATAGCGTGTAACGAGATAGCGTGTAATGAGATAGCGTGTAACGAGATAGCGTGTATGGTTGCACAACGGTGCACTGGTAGAATACGACAGTAGTCACTTCTAGGACAGCAGCCGTTTCATGATGGCACATTATGTCTGAACTCCTCAGACTAATGTATAACAGTTTGTGATAGCACAGTAAGTCACAGTACGTCTGAACTCCTCAGACTAAAAGGATAGTAGTCAGATGTCTAGCCAATACAGTATAGTCAGAACCGGTGCAATGCAGAACACCGTCAATAGCCCCTGCAGGTATTTTCGGGTGGCTCTCTGCCCCCAGGACTAGATTGGAGCCCCTCGGACACTCTCTGTGCCCTGCACAGTATGCATTATAGCGCTAGACAGTCATGAAATAGTACAAATGATAGGAGCCACAACAGCTCAACGAGTCTTGAGAGAGACGAGATAGTAGAGTGAACGTGAATAGACGAGAGAGACGAGATAGTAGAGTGAACGTGAATAGACGAGAGAGACGAGATAGTAGAGTGAACGTGAATAGACGAGCGAGTACAGTATAGATGAGATCTTATGGTCATTGCACATGAAACGTCGAGTAACAAGTGATAGTAACAGTTGCACAACACGCGCGTACGGTGTTGGCAGTCAGGTGGAACTCACGATCTTTCCGCTAGCCATGTTATGCACAAGTCCAGAGGTCCGACGTGATTCAAGGTAAGAGTGAGAGAACAATCTAAGGCCGTTTGGATCTTACTGATCCCTAGAGTGTATCATAGGTGTTAGGGTACAACCGGCTCGTCGACCATGTGGGAATCCATGATCAGATGAGACTGACGGAGGCCTTGTGCAAGGGTTCACTAGTCCGGCGAAAGGAATATCCGACGGAGAGTTCACCACAAGCCAAGTAAAGTGTGTATATAAAACGGGTGCTCGACGTTCTAGAGGAATTCTAGAACAGTGGAGCGTCGGTAACGGTATTCCCAAACAACGCGAGAAACGAAGACAAGTTCATTTAAAATAGAGCAATTTAATGTACATTATTGCAATAAATTAACTAGATACATTATGAGATATTTTGTGCCAAGTCAAGCCATAATTGGATGGTTCAAGTGTGTGAACGTGTGAGAGAAATCATAGATAGAAAGATGTCGTGAATATGTATTTTAAAGCATTCAATAAAGCTCCAATTTAAGACAGGTGTTTTACTGCGTGTATGACTGTTAAAAAGGCATAAGAATATTGTAGAAAGTGAGAGCAATAAATATTATGGGTTTTATGCAAAAACCTGAGAAGGAGACATAGGCATGTAAGGATTGCGACAGGGGTAGGGCAGGTGGCGACAGGGCCTGCAAGGGGTTGCGACAGGGCTGCCAGGACAGAAGGCCAGAATGCGACGTAGGTACTGTCGCATTCAGAAAGCGACATGGAAAGCGTCGCGACGGATTGAGAACGCGACAGGTTGATGGTTGCAATCAGACCTAGAAGGCGACATATCGGCCTGTCGCAATCTGGTGGTCTGCGCCTGGCTCTGACAGGAATCAGACCAGGCATTGGATTGCGGGCCACTTGAACCAAATTGATACAGGGTTGTTCAAAAAATCATAACTATTTGTATACACGAAGAAAAATCATGAAACCAGTTTTGAATTGATCTAGACATGCATGAGTACTTACATTAATAGGAATTGGAAAATAGATAGAGTTTTGACATGCTTTCATCACGTCAAACATGGAGTACATGACACAGTGAGCAGTTGAGATGAACGATTTAATTTGCAAGATAGGGTGGATAAAAATTAGGGCTTTTAGAGGCGAAAGTTCCCTAATGATCATCAGTATCTCCCATACAAAATTTCAAGGCATGGGATTTAATATTCATGGAGAACAAGATTATGAAGAGGGTTCGGGGTCAAGAGAGTTGCAGAACTTCGAAATTCAAGAAGAGAAAATATTGGCTCGATGGAAAAAATATGAAATTTGAGGTTTTGTTCCTGATGCATGGAAAAATACAGTAAAAAAATTTCATAGTTTTGCTCGTGAGAATGCCTACTTGACTCGATTTCCTTTTCTAGGGCTAGAACTGAAGAACGGGGTTGAGAGCTTGAAAGGTTCTTCTCCCACGAAATCTCCTCCTCCTTGGCCTCTCCTCTTGGTCCAGCAATCCCTTGGCACGAGCTAGGGCCAGCCATGAGGGTTTAGGAGAGTATTTAAGCTTCTCCTCTTTCTATTTCCTAATAGGACTCTAATCCTATTAATTCCAAATTTTCTATTCTCTCTTCCCTTTCTAAGCATGAGGACTTCTATTTGGGTTGGGATGGGAGCTAAATTCGTGGCCAACCCATTAGGGTAGTTTAGGAATCCAATTACAACTCAAACTTCCTATTTAATGCTTTAAATACCCCTTTCTATTTAAGTAATAATTTAGTTACGAATTTATGGTATTTTCCTATTATTCTTCTTTTATAAATATATTTTGGCCCAATAAATTTTATATGGTCCATTTATAAAAACTCATTATTTATTGGAATTTATCTTATGGGATTTCCCTTTTTAATTAGAGAATAATAGAGTTACGGATTATTATATTTTTCTCACTTGATTTTATTTATGGACTATGAGAGGTCCATTAGTCCAATCCCGATAATGGATAATCATTTCATGATGTTGGAAGTCTCTCCGACATGTTCGTTGTTTTATGGGCGTGTTATCTTTCTGTATTAACGATTTTCCGACTTAGTTTCCTAATTTGGATAATTGGTCACATTGTGACATACGCTTGGCCAATCGGATTTTTCGTTGCACGAATTTCTACGTGGAACACTTAGGGAATAATGTCTGGGATTGATTCATAATTTTTAAGGAATTTTCCGATGTATTCTTGTGCATATGATAATGGTACGCATGTTTCTATTATTCGATTTAAGAAATTATTATTTCGAATTTTTAAGTATTAAATTTTCGGGTTGCTACAATTCTTGTCGAGATCACACACTCACTCTCTGAGTGGTTGTTCTTCTATCAAACTCTATGGGCCCAGTTCATTCTTAAAGAAATCAGAATAGCAAGGTATTTCAGCTTTATAGCGATACTACTATCTTAAGAAGATCTCTGAGGTACAGTTGGTCAATTCCATGGAGCTCTTTCTCTCCTCCGGACAGAACACTTGTAAATTGCTCCTTCAAAGTGGTTTCACAACCCTCAAAATGCCTGATATAGTTTCCTGCCCAAGTTACACTCCTTAGTGTTTGACTCCTCCGCTGGCTCTCATGCTTTTGAGAGATTTGCTCGTGTACTGGGCCGACTGTCAGCTAAGCAGGGTCGCCTCCCCTCATTTCAGAGATTTATCTTCAGAGAATATCACTTGGGCCACCTCTCCTCTAAAGTTCTAGCTCCGTTAATTTCCGAATGTGAAAGGCTTTCTCCCACAGACTGGGAAAAGCACTACCATCAATCTGTCTCCAGTTGGAATCAGTAAATAGTTCCTTGGTCAGGGCAGGCAAGCCTCGTCTATCTGCTGAAGCCTTCTTGGACCTGGAATTCCATTAATCCAGGTCAAGAACTGTATGTTCAATGGGCTTCAAGGTATTCAGCTTTCATCTTTGAAGAAGGACCTGCATGATCACCAGATCTTCTATCCTATCACACTTGATTGTTTCCTTCAGCATGCCAGTTTTGGGAAGAGCAGCCACTTCAGATTTACTCTTGACAAGGATCAGTATGCGCTCTTCTTGGAAGATCAGCGGCAGCTTTACATTAAGTGCATGATCCCTTCCATGGGTGACTCCTTTCTATAGAGTCTGGGGTTTTCCAACAAATTTTTGAAGACCAGGAGGTTAAGCTTGGGCCATTATTTCTCAGCATGCCTCTCTTCTTTCTCCTCTGGTCTATCTCCTGTACTCTCAAATTTAATCCAATATATTTGGTTATGTGCTTCTCTATTAAATCTTTTTCCTCTTCTTGGTCTCAGTTTATCTTTTTGCTTAATGACAAAAAGGGGGAGAACTACCTAGTTTTCTTAATACATTTCGAAAAACTTTCGATTATTCATTTTTTTTGTGTAAGTTTGTCATCACCAAAAATGGGGAGATTGATGATCAGTCTGTCCCCATGTAATTTTAATTAATATATATTTATTTGGTGATTAACAAAAACCATGTCAAAGATTACTAACACATATTCCATAAGTCTTGAGCACAGGAAATACTACAGGAAAATCAAGCAAATTTGGTAAGTATTACCTTTCTGAAGCAATATTAAGTTCAGCATGAAATTTCTCTAAGTCCACATCGACTTTCCTTATGCTACAATGATTTCAGTAGAACTGTAAATGAAGCATCGTTTAGATTTAAACAGAAATTGTTCCCGTAACAATTTGATCATCGCAATGATTCCTTAAGTCATCATAACGATTTGCTCATCGCACGATTCCTTAAGACATCGTAACGATTTGCTCATCGCAATGATTCCTTTAGTCATCGAAACGATTTGCTCATCGCAACGATTTCTTTAAGTCATCGTAACGATTTGCTCATCGTAACGATTCCTTTAGTCATCATAACGATTTGCTCATCGCAACGATTCCTTAAGTCATCGTAACGATTTGCTCATCGCAACGATTCCTTTAGTCATCGTAACGATTTACTCATCGCAACGATTTCTAAGTCATCGTAACGATTTGCTCATCGCAACGATTCCTTTAGTCATCGTAACGATTTGCTCATCGCAACGATTCCTTAAGACGTCATAACACAATTGCTTCGCGCATAGACTTCTTTAGTAATCATAACGATTTGCTTTGCGCAACGATTTCTTAAGTGTTCATAACGATTCCTTAATGAACACAACGATTTGCCTTCTACAATGATTTCTTATCGATCACAACGATTTTCTTGTAACTCATAACGATTTGATTATATCGTCTTGATCATAACGATTCTTTTGTAGAAACATAACGATTTGATACTAATTACAACGATTTGGCGGTTAGTGCATAACGATTTCATAGTCATGAATGCATCGATTTTATGTTTAAACAACTTGATATTTAACAGCGTTGAATAGTCAAAGTCGTCGCACATATTTTTGACATCTGTTCATTTAATGAAGACTGAACGTATCTCTGCATGCATGCAGACGATATCGTCCATTATCGTGCTTACTCTGTTTGCATCTTTAGATATAGCAAAATGGCATTACTATTCTATGAACTCTTGCCCTAACGTTAACTAACAACAAGAGACAGCCAAGTTGTCTACTGTGTAAGCTTCAAAATGTGTGCAGGTCCCTGAAGACATTCTGTCATACAATGTTGGACCATATAGATGCCAGAAGATCCTATCTCTTTGCGTGCACAAATGGATAAAAGACTGTTGTCTGGAAGCTTTCAAGTGTCAAGCAGTCTAACGTAACAAAGCATAGAGACAACGGACTTCTCAACGTCCAATTTCAACAAGAGATATATATAAGCAAGAGTGAAACTCTAGAGAAGACAACTTTTAGAGACATCGCTTCCAAGCATGTGTTCAAGTTCTCTGCGAGTTCTCCAGAAAAGAGCCTAGCCTCATTCCCATTAGCTTCAGCTCTTTGCTTCTGCGTTCTATGTAGATTCTTGATAGAGAGCCTTTGTACTAAGAAGACATTGTCCTGCATATCTTGTTCTTCTTGGTTCTTGCCTTGGGTCAAGCACTTGTTCTATTAACTTGATCTAGGGGCACCCATTCATTTCATTTGTGCCTTGTTCCCTTTGTAGGAAGGAAGACCTGGTGATATCTAGTGGTGGTGGTGTTCCCTCGTTTAGAAGGAAGACTTGGTGGGTACCAAGGTGTTGTTCCTCTTCGGGTTGTGAAGAGAAGACCAGCTGAGCTGGGTGCTGTAGTGTCCATAGGGGGACTGTACCCTAGATAGTAAAATCATGAGTTGTTGCTCAGGGATTGGACGTAGGACTCCTAAGAGGAGAGAGGTCCGAACTAGGATAATTCCTTGCGTTGTGTGATTGATTTTTGTGTGTTTGTTGTTTACACTAACCTTCACTAACCTTCATCGAAGAATATTTTTGTATGCATGTTTTAAGTACAGGTATTAAATAAATAAAATTTTAAAGACCCATCACCCCCCCTCTGGGCTCGTCAACTGGGGCAACAGCGGGCCTGGCACGAGCGGTGTACTGCCAGGACCGGAGGACGGGACGAGAGGGCAGACAGAGACCTTCGGCGGGGTCTTAGTATTCTTCCTCGAGAAGATGTATTGACCACGAAGGGGGATGACATCCACTGCCGCTTCCTGGAGCTGCTCGAGGACCTGGACCGGGGTGGGGGACTATGCGTGGGGTGTGGCCCTCCTGGCGCACACCTTTGCAGACCTTTCCGCCGATACCAGGAGGGAGACTACGGTGGGTGGCTTTGCGCCTTTCCTACAGGTACGACCCTTAAATTGAATCCACTTTAAATTATTCATTTAAATTTCCTGCATTTAAAATGCTGAACTGTGACTACTAATGTGTGTATGCAGGTGTGGAGCTACTACTACTTCCCCTTGGGTAGGGCGACTCCGGTTAGGCCTGACGTGGTGCCCCTCGCCCGGAGGTGGCTACCGAGGGTGACTACGTCCACGTACTCCTTCCAGCTAGAGGTCCTCCGCCGGGATATCTGAGACTTCCGGCACTTCTGGTACATACCACACTTGGCTTCGTCTAATTCACACATTTGATATGAAATATTCATGTGATTAATTTAATGCATATGCAGGTTGTGTGGGAACCTTATGCAGGCATGGGGGACGAGGGCCAGCCCTGGGTGGAGAGTGGCTGACCTCAGTTTAGGCGGGACCTGTGGGTCCACTGCCTAAACGAGATAGAGCCGCTCCGCCTACGGTTGGTCGCTCGGACCCTAGGCCTACACCAGGCATGGTTAGATGTGGAGGAGCCTCGAGGGATCGGACAAAAGACTCGGGGGGAGGCGAAGACGGTTGACTGGCATCTTTGGTTCCCAGACCAGTACGCGGACTGGCAGCGGGGCGGCCAGCTTGTAGAGTCCGAGGCCACCGACAGTCTAGCCTACCTCCGCCGCTTCGAGGAGGGAGTACAGGGGCCGAGAGTTCATAAGGCCTGCCAGGGTATGCATCTCTAACTCTAAACCTTTTACATATATGTGTTGTGACAAATGGATGCATGTGCAGGATGCTCATGATGAGATGATTGACCAGCTCCGTGCCTAGTTGGCGAGTACGGAGACCAGCTGAGGGGGCTCGGGAGGCCCTTGATGCACTGGTAAGTTAGAAGATTGTACCTTTGTGATTTCCCTTACAGTCTGCTGACGTGACTTCAGTTCTGTGCAGCGTGCCTGTAAACACCCGGAGGAAATTTAGCAAATTAAAATTTCAGAAAAATAGGGGGATAAATTAAATAAACGTATTGGAGAGACTTCCAATACCATGTGTTAATGACCTATTACAAGATTGGGCAAATAGAGCATATTTGGCCCAAGGATATGAATAAACTAGGATAGGAAATTGCCCAGAAATTCGTGTATGTAATTATGCAGTAATTAGTGAGGGTAATTTAGAGTTAAAATATAGATGAGTAGTCATGTAAGGTAAGCCAAAACCGAACTCAATCCCAATTGGTGGTTTCCTAAACCTTTGCTACCTCTTTTGGGTAGGGAATCCCAGATTTCCGGAAACTAGGAAACAGAGCTCGTAGCCCCTTTCCTAGTATCGTTAGGACTCTTAACAACATCCTAAAACTATAAGAACTCGTCCTAAACTCTTGGGGAAGGTTTAACAACGAGTTGGAGTCGTTGGAGGCAGGCTAGAGCATCAGAGGAGAAGGAGAAGGCTGGGAACCCGGAGCTTCATCCCCTGCATCTTCTGTTGCATCCAGAACATCAACTGGTTTAGATCTTCGTAAAGGTAGGTGTTCTCGGGCCAAGATTAAAGAAAAACTATACCATCATGTAGAGCATCGAGTCTATGTTCATTTGCACTTGATTTTCCCATTTCATGGGTATGCATGGAGTATTGGTCGTTTTCTCTAAGTCATGTCCGGTTAGGGCTTATTCCCATTTCTCTATTATGCACGAGATTCGAGACTGGATTTGACTAAACATCCTTCACTAAAGTTCTTCTACTTGAAATCACGATCATATTTTATGTTGGACGTTTTGTCCAAAAGCTTCCTTAGAGAGTTATAAGCTTCGTAAGAGAGTCACTACATGATACTATGATTTCGGGCTACACTTGACTTTTTGTTCTTTATATGTTTTCTCGGGATTCGAGACTAATTAGATCAAACCCTCAACATCCAAGTTCTTCCACTAGTGTCCTCTTCATCTTTCATGTTGAACATTTTGTCCAAATGTCATTCTTTGAGAGTTATAAGAGTTGGAAGTGAATTGCTGCATGAGATGTATTTTCGGGTTCCACATGACTTATAAGTTTTGTTCTGGAAGGGCTCTAGTGGCGACACTACTGAACTAGTGTTGACACACTGTCCCACAACAGCCCAGAAGGGTTCTGGGAAGGCCTCTAGTGTCGACACTACTTGAACTAGTGTTGACACACTGTCCCAACTTGGCCAGAAGGTGTTCTGGGAGCTGTCTCTAGTGTCGACACTACCTGGACTGTGTCGACACTACTTGACTGTTTTGCCTTGCATTTGAAGCACTGTGTCGACACTAACTGGACTAGTGTCGACACTACTTGACCTTTTTGCCTTGTAATTGAGGCACTGTGTCGACACTACCTGGACTAGTGTCGACACTACTTGGACAGTTTTGCATTATTTTGCCATGTGTTCTGAAGCATTGTGTCGACACCAGTCAGGGGTGTGTCGACACTACCCTTACAAGATTTTGCATATTTTTGGGTCTGATCATTCATGATATCTACAAGCATGGGCATGATTTATATAGTATGCATGGACTTAAAATGAATCAAACCATTGAAGAAAATGTTAATGATACGAAATGATTCTAATGTGTAATTTTGATTGTCCTTATGTTCATTGGATTATCTTGTGATCTTGCTTATTGTCAATTGATAATATAAGAATATGATATGAATGTGGGGATGAATACATGTTAGTATGGACTTGTTAGTGGTTTTAAGGTCATGATTTGCATATGAGTTACAATAGTTACATGTTTTCCGGTGTTCAATTAATTATTTGTCATATGCATACATGCTAGGAAAGATCCGTGACTCGTCACTTACACTTTTGTACGAATAGGCACACCCTTCTTGGGAAATTGAGAGCACATGTTCTGTATATGATCTGTCGTTTGAAACATCCTTATGTCAAGACATTAATGAATTATGAAACATAAGATACGTCATTATCCGCCTTGTTTTTTGAGCTGTTTGTCATTCCTTGACTCTATGAATGATCATGTTTTTTTTACTATGAGCTTGTCATTGAAACTCGTGGCCATAATATGAATATGTTTGTTCGGCACAACGTGGGACTCCGGTCCAAATTTGATCCAATGCCTGTGCAATAAGGGCCCTGTCTGGTCCTAGGGAGGAGCGCCCCAACATACTTGTTAACCGCGGGAGTATGGACTCTTGGTTCTTGGCATAGCAAAACTGACATGCAAGATTGTGAAAAGTGCGTCCTGTTTGACTTGACATGATATGATACGTTTGTTCTGGTTAAACACATGAGCTCTGCTTGAATATGGTCAATCTCTTCTAAACCTGATTTTCTTGAAATATCTGTCCATTATATATGAAACTCGACATTTGATCTGATATGATATCCGTTTCTACCTATGGTGAAGGTCCAATGGAGTCGAGACAGGTTACTAATGCTACCTGGGAAACAGAGGAAAGAATGAGAAAACCACCCGGAACTTTATTCTCAGGTACGAACTACACCAATGCGTAAATTTGGGGACCAAATTTCTTAAGTGGGGAGGGAGGATGTAACACCCGGAAATTTAGCAATTTAAAATTTCAGAAAAATAGGGGGATAAATTAAATAAACGTATTGGAGAGACTTCCAATACCATGTGTTAATGACCTTAACAAGATTGGGCCAATAGAGCATATTTGGCCCAAGGATATGAATAAACTAGGACAGAAAATTGCCAAAAATTCGTGTATGTAATTATGCAGTAATTAGTGAGGGTAATTTAGGGTTAAAATATAGATGAGTAGTCATGTAAGGTAAGCCAAAATGGAGCTCAATCCCAATTGGTGGTTTCATAAACCTTTTCTACCTTTTTGGGTAAGGGAATCCCAGATTTCCTGGAAACTAGGAAACAGAGCTCGTAGCCCCTTTCCTAGTATCGTTAGGACTCTTAACAACATCCTAAAACTATAAGAACTCATCCCTAAACTCTTGGGGAAGGTTTAACAACGAGTTGGAGTCGTTTGGAGGCAGGCTAGAGCTTCAGAGGAGAAGGAGAAAGGCTGGGAACCCGGAGCTTCATCCCTTGCATCTTCTGTTGCATCCAGAACATCAACTGGTTTTAGATCTTCGTAAAGGTAGGTGTTCTCGGGCCAAGATTAAAGAAAACCTATACCATCATGTAGAGCATCGAGTCTATGTTCATTTGCACTTGATTTGCCCAATGTTCATGGAGTATGCATGGAGTATTGGTCGTTTTCTCCAAGTCATGTCCGGTTAGGGCTTATTCCCGTTCATCTTATTATGCATGAGATTCGAGACCGGATTTGACTAAACGTCTTTTACAAAAGTTCTTCTACTTGAAATCACGATCATCTTTTATGTTGGACGTTTTGTCCAAAAGCCTTTTTTAAAGAGTTATAAGCTTCGTAAGAGAGTCACTGCATGATACTATGATTTCGGGCTACACTTGACTTTTTGTTTTTCATATGTTTTCAGGATTCGAGACCTAATTAGATCAAACCTCAACATCCAAGTTCTTCCACTAGTTGTCTCTTCATCTTTCATGTTGAACGTTTTGTCCAAATGTCATTCGTTAGAGAGTTATAGAGTTGGAAGTGAATCGCTGCATGGATGTGTTTTGGGTTCACATGACTTATAAGTTTTGTTCTGGAAGGGCTCTAGTGTCGACACTACTTGAACTAGTGTCGACACACTGTCCCACAACAGCCCAGAAGGTGTTCTGGGAAGGCCTCTAGTGTCGACACTACTTGAACTAGTGTCGACACTGTCCTAGCTTGGCCAGAAGGTGTTCTGGGAGCTGTCTCTAGTGTCGACACTACCTGGACTGTGTCGACACTACTTGACTGTTTTGCCTTGCATTTGAAGCACTGTGTCGACACTACCTGGACTAGTGTCGACACTACTTGACCTTTTTGCCTTGTAATTGAGGCACTGTGTCGACACTACCTGGACTAGTGTTGACACTACTTGGACAGTTTTGCATTATTTTGCCATGTGTCTGAAGCATTGTGTCGACACCAGTCAGGGGTGTGTCGACACTACCCTTACAAGATTTTGCATATTTTTGGGCTGATCATTTCATGATATCTACAAGCATGTGCATGATGTTATATAGTATGCATGGACTTAAAATAAATCAACCCTTGAAGAAAATGGTAATGATACGAATATGATTCTAATGTGTAATTTTGATTGTCCTTATGTTCATTGGATTATCTTGTGATCTTGCTTATTGTCAATTGATAAGATAAGAATATGATATGAATGTGGGGATGAATACAGTTTAGTATGGACTTGTTAGTGGTGTTAAGGTCATGATTTGCATATGAGTTCCAATAGTACATGTTTTCCGGTGTTCAATTAATTATTTGTCATATGCATACATGCTAGGAAAGATCCGTGACTCGTCACTTACACTTTGCACGAATAGGCACACCCTTCTTGGGAAATGAGAGCACATGTTCTGTATATGATTGTCTTTTGAAACATCTTATGTCAAGACATTAATGAATATGAAACATAAGATACGTCGTTATCCTGCCTTGTTCTTTTGAGCTGTTTGTCATTCCTTGACTCTATGAATGATCATGTTTTTTTACTATGAGCTTGTCATTGAAACTCTGTGGCCATAATATGATATGTTTGTTCGGCACAACGTGGGACTCCGGTCCAAATTTGATCCAATGCCTGTGCAATAGGGCCCTGTCCGGTCCTGGGGAGGAGCGCCCCAACGTACTTGTTAACCGCGGGAGTATGGACTCTTGGTGCTTGGCATAGCACAACTGACATGCAAGATTGTGAAAATGTGCCTCTGTTTGACTTGATAAGTTTGACTTGACATGATATGATACGTTTGTTCTTGTGAACACATGAGCTCTGCTTGAATATGGCCAATCTCTTCTGACATGATTCTATTCTTGAAATATCTGTCCATTATATATGAAACTCGACATTTGATCTGATATGATATCCGTTCTACTATGCTATTCAACTTGTTAGAAAAGCATGCATTGTCAGCATATTCATAAGCATATCTGCCTATTAAAATGTTAATCATGTATATTAGTGCCCGCACGTTATTGAGATGTAAATCCTACTGAGCTAGTTCGCTCACCCCTATCATCCTGCCCTTTTCAGGTAGTGATGAGGAACCAGTGGAGTCAGATGGGGCAGGGCAAGAGTGACGAGCACCCGTCATATGAATAGTTGACAGTTTAGAAATAGAAATTGAGTAGTTGATGTATTAGAGAAACGTTGTTATTTGATTAATAAACCTTTCAGTTGATTCTTCTTATGTGAGGTTGTATCTAGTTGAATGGAATGAAATAAGGTATACTTTTGGTGACCATGTTATAGTCTCAAATGTGTTATTATATCAATTGTGACTCTACGCTATTCAACTGTGATACGTCTGTTTGTATCGTTCACGTCCCCCGATATTTATTCCGCTGCTAAATATCGGGGCGTGACAGTTGGTATCAGACCTGAACTTTAGGGTCCAAGATTAGGAACATAGAATGAAACTAGATTACACGAGTCAAAACCTGTCGTACCTAATGTGAGCTTGGGTAGAGCCATGGGAATAGAAGTCACATGTGATATATTTAGATGACTAACTCACATTATTATCTTGAAGGTGATATTACCTCAATGGCCGCGGAACGTGCCCAGGCTAGGGACATGCAACGAACCATACAGAACTTGACTCAGGCTATCTTACAAGCCACCCAAGGTGGAGGTAACCGCGGAGCCGGTGAGCTCCACCGGAATTTCCGGAACATGGATCCGCCTAGGTTTGAAGGGAGTACTAACCCAGATGTTGCTGAACACTGGGTTAAAGAGATTGAAAGGATATTCAAGGTTATGCAATGCACAGACCAGAACAAGGTACTCCTGGCGACTTTCCAGTTGGAAAAGGATGCCAGGGCATGGTGGGAGTCGGTAGAAGCAACCCTAAATGGACAACAACTAAATGGGCTCAGTTCATTGAGCGTTTCAACGCCAAGTACTTTTTGAGAGGGTCCAAGAACGGAAAGCAGCCGAATTTGCGGCTTTGAAGCAGAGAGGACTCAATGTGGCTGAGTATGAGGCCCAATTCTCTCGGCTGTCCCGATACGCTGTTCACTTGATTAGGACAGAAAGGATGAAGGCGAAACGCTTTCTGAATGGCTTGAGGCCCAGTTCATCACCCAACTGGCGCCAATGGACATTCAAACTTATGCTGAAATGGTTAAGAAGGCTCAACTATTGGAAGATGCCATGGAGACTGCCGAAAGGATTAAGGGAAAATCCGTGAAACGAGAACAAGTGTCTTCTGCTGGGAGGTATCAGCCGACTATTGGAAGAAAAGGCCCAGTGGCGGGGTAAATGAACCAGCGGATAAAAAGCCGAAGGAGTTAGGTAAGCAGGTAATGGTGACAATGGAGAAAGGTGTAAACATTGTGACAGAGCTGGTCATCGGACTGAAGAATGCTGGAGAGCGCAAGGGAGATGCCTACGCTGTGGGAGTCGTGACCATAGGATCTCGGACTGCCCAATGTTGAAAGAACAAGCCCCTCAGGACAAACGTCAGAATGGACAGAAGAGGCAAGGCCGACTGCAAGCTGTCCAGGAACCAGAAACTGCTGAAGAAGGAGGTATCGTGGAAGGTACACTTACTATTCTTTCCCGACCCGCATATGTTCTCTTTGATACGGGAGCTACGCACTCCTTCATATCTCAAACATTTATTGATACCCTACCTGTGAAACCCGTCCCAATGAAATCCGGAATAGTTGTGTCAACCCCGATTGGTCCGGGTACCAACTTACAAACCATATACCATCCAGTGAGGTGTTGATTGAAACCCAAAACCTACCAGCAAATTTAATATTTATGGACATGGCGGGGTATGATGTGATACTGGGAGCAGACTGGATGTCTGAACATGGGGCTAGTATAAATTGCAGGAGAAGTCGGGTAACTTTTAGCCAGTACCCAAAACTAGTGTTCACAGGGGATAGAAACCGCAGGAGATTGTCACTTATCTCTGCACTACAAGCCAAAAGGATGATGAGGAAAGGTTGTATGGCCTTTCTTGCCGCTGTAGTCATTGCAAAGAAGGAAGTCAAAGTAGAGGACATCCATGTCGTCAGCGAATACGCTGATGTTTTTCCCGAAGACTTGCCAGGAATTCCTCCGGAGCGAGAGGTCGATTTTACCATCGAATTGGTCCCTGGTGCAGCACCGGTATCTAGGGCACCATATAGAATGTCCCCCGCAGAACTGAAAGAATTAAAAGAGCAACTGATGGAACTGTTAGAGAAGGGTTTCATCCGACCAAGCACATCGCCATGGGTGCACCTGTCCTCTTCGTCAAGAAGAAAGATGGGTCGATGAGGCTATGCATAGATTACAGACAACTGAATCAGTTAACCATCAAGAACAAATACCCTCTGCCGAGAATTGATGAGTTGTTTGATCAATTATCTGGAGCTAGATACTTCTCTAAATAGATCTTCGATCCGGTTATCATCAATTGAGGATCAAAGGAGAAGACATTCACAAGACTGCCTTCCGAAGCAGGTATGGGCATTATGAATTTATTGTTATGCCTTTTGGACTAACAAATGCCCTGCAGTTTTCATGCAGCTGATGAATAGCATTTATCGCCCATATCTTGATAAGTTTGTGGTGGTATTCATCGATGATATATTGATCTATTCCAAGACAAAGGAAGAGCATGAGGAGCATTTGAGAATTTCATTGCAGATTTTGAGGGAGAACAAACTATATGCCAAGTTAAGTAAATGTGAATTTTTGCTTGAGGAGGTATCCTTTCTAGGACATGTGGTAACCAAGGATGGTATCGCTGTTGCCATCAAAGGTTGAGGCTGTTCTGAATGGGAAAGACCGACAAGCGTCACTGAGATCAGGAGCTTCCTAGGTCTAGCAGGATATTACCGAAGGTTTATAAAGGATTTCTCAAAGATTGCAGTGCCATTAACCAAGCTGACCCGGAAGGAAAATCCGTTTGTGTGGACTGATGATTGTGAGGGAAGCTTTAACAACTTGAAGAGTGTCTGACCACTGCTCCTGTCCTCGCCTTACCCACTGAAGAGGGAGGATTTGAAATTTATTCAGATGCTTCTGGAATAGGTCTGGGATGCGTCTTAATGCAACAAGGGAAAGTTATAGCTTATGCCTCAAGACAGTTGAAGATCCACGAAGTGAACTACCCGGTTCATGACCTGGAGTTAGCAGCCGTAGTATTCGCCTTGAAGATTTGGAGGCATATCTATGGTGAGCAATTTAAAGTCTTTTCTGACCACAAGAGTTTGAAATACTTGTTCTCACAGAAGGAGCTTAACATGAGACAAAGAAGGTGGTTAGAGTACCTTAAGGACTTTGACTTTTCCATTCAATATCACCCTGGGAAAGCCAATGTAGTGGCTGACGCTCTAAGTAGACAACCAGGAGCTATGCTAGCTAGTATGATGTTGGGAGAATGGAAGTTACTGGAGCAATTTGCAAGCTTGAATTTAGACATGGAAAAGAAGGAGAAACAAGTAATGATTTCCAATCTCCAGATACAATCCGGTCTACTGACCGAAATCAAGGAGAAACAGGGAGAAGATCCATTCTTAGTTCAGATCAGGGAGAAGCTAGAGCAAAGACCTGACTTTACTCTATCAGCAGAAGGAAGATTATTATTCCGAGGTAGAACATGTGTCCCTGATCATGAAGAACTCAAGAAGAGGTTACTGAATGAAGCTCACCAGTCCAAATATACGATTCATCCAGGATCAACAAAGATGTACCAAGATTTAAAAAGGGCGTACTGGTGGCCAAACATGAAGAGGGATGTGGCCGATCATGTGGCATACTGTTTAACATGCATGAAAGTCAAAGCCGAGCATTTTCGTACAGCTGGTGGACTGCTACCACTAGAAATCCCAGAGTGGAAGTGGGATAGTATCGGTATGGACTTTATCATGGGATTGCCAAGACTAGAGGTGGTATGGATGCAATTTGGGTAATAGTTGATCGATTGACTAAGTCGGCTCACTTCTTGCCGATCAAGAGTACATGGTCAGTGGATGTGTTGGCCGCTCTATATGTTAAGGAAGTAGTTAGACTGCATGGGGTTCCATCTAGCATAATATCAGATCGGGACCCTAGATTACTTCACACTTCTGGAAGGGTTTACAAGCAGCAATGGGTACTAACTAAACTTTAGTACTGCCTTCCATCCTCAGACTGATGGACAAACTGAAAGGACCAATCAAATTGTGGAGGATATGCTTCGTGCTCTGGTGCTGGATTTCAAAGGTCGATGGGATGATCAGTTGTACCTGATGGAGTTTGCTTATAACAACAGCTATCAGGCTAGTATCAAAATGGCTCCATTTGAAGCCTTATATGGCAGGAGTTGCAGATCACCCCTTTGTTGGGAAGAGGTTGGGGAGAACCAATGGGTTGGACCCGACTTAATTGAGGCAACTGTCCGGAAGGTTCAGATTGTCAGGGAACGTCTGAAGATAGCACAATCCAGACAGAAGAGTTATGCAGACAAGAGAAGGAGAGAGCTGGAATTTCAGGTTGGCGAACATGTTTTCTTGAAGGTCTCACCTTCAAGGGGAATACAAAGATTTGGGATCAAAGGAAAACTAAGTCCCAGATTCATAGGGCCATTTGAAATTCTGGAAAGAATTGGTCAGGTGGCGTATAGACTTGCACTACCTCCGCAACTGGCAAACGTGCATAATGTGTTCCACATATCCATGCTGCGGAAGTACTTATTCAATGCCGACCATGTAATTGACCACGAGGACTTGGAGATTCGGGAGGACCTGACTTATGAAGAGAAGCCATCAAACTGTTGGATCGGAAGATTCAACGACTCAGGAATCGTACCATACCTGGTGGAAGGTCCAATGGAGTCGAGACAGAGTTACTAATGCTACCTGGGAAACAGAGGAAAGAATGAAGAAAAACCACCCGGAACTATTCTCAGGTACGAACTACACCATTATGCGTAAATTTGGGGACCAAATTTCTTAAGTGGGGAGGATGTAACACCCCGGAAATTTAGCAATTTAAAATTTTAGAAAAATAGGGGGATAAATTAAATAAACGTATTGGAGAGACTTCCAATACCATGTGTTAATGACCTATTAACAAGATTGGGCCAATAGAGCATATTTGCCCAAGGATTGAATAAACTAGGACAGGAAATTGCCCAGAAATTCGTGTATGTAATTATGCAGTAATTAGTGAGGGTAATTAGGGTTAAATATGGATGAGTAGTCATGTAAGGTAAGCCAAAACCGAACTCAATCCCAATTGGTGGTTTCCTAAACCTTTGCTACCTCTTTTGGGGTAAGGGAATCCCAGATTTCCTGGAAACTAGGAAACAGAGCTCGTAGCCCCTTTCCTAGTATCGTTAGGACTCTTAACAACATCCTAAAACTATAAGAACTCATCCTAAACTCTTGGGGAAGGTTTAACAACGAGTTGGAGTCGTTTGGAGGCAGGCTAGAGCTTCAGAGGAGAAGGAGAAAGGCTGGGAACCCGGAGCTTCATCCCTGCATCTTCTGTTGCATCCAGAACATCAACTGGTTTTAGATCTTCGTAAAGGTAGGTGTTCTCGGGCCAAGATTAAAGAAAACCTATACCATCATGTAGAGCATCGAGTCTATGTTCATTTGCACTTGATTTTGCCCAATTTTCATGGAGTATGCATGGAGTATTGGTCGTTTTCTCCAAGTCTGTCCAGTTAGGGCTTATTCCCGTTCTTCTTATTATGCACGAGATTCGAGACCGGATTTGACTAAACTTCTTCACAAAAGTTCTTCTATGAAGTCACGATCATCTTTTATGTGGACGTTTTGTCCAAAGTCTTTCGTTAAAGAGTTATAAGCTTCGTAAGAGAGTCACTGCATGATACTATGATTTCGGGCTACACTTGACTTTTTGTTTATATGTTTCTCAGGATTCGAGACCTAATTAGATCAAACCCTCAACATCAAGTTCTTCCACTAGTTGTCCTCTTCATCTTTCATGTTGAACGTTTGTCCAAATGTCAATCGTTAGAGAGTTATAAGAGTTGGAAGTGAATCGCTGCATGAGATGTGTTTTCGGGTTCCACATGACTTATAAGTTTTGTTCTGGAAGGCTCTAGTGTCGACACTACTTGAACTAGTGTCGACACACTGTCCCAAACAGCCCAGAAGGTGTTCTGGGAAGGCCTCTAGTGTCGACACTACTTGAACTAGTGTCGACACTGTCCCAGCTTGGCCAGAAGGTGTTCTGGGAGCTGTCTCTAGTGTCGACACTACCTGGACTGTGTCGACACTACTGACTGTTTTGCCTTGCATTTGAAGCACTGTGTCGACACTACCTGGACTAGTGTCGACACTACTTGACCTTTTGCCTTGTAATTGAGGCACTGTGTCGACACTACTGGACTAGTGTTGACACTACTTGGACAGTTTTGCATTATTTTGCCATGTGTTGAAGCATTGTGTCGACACCAGTCAGGGGTGTGTCGAACTACCCTTACAAGATTTTGCATATTTTGGGCTGATCATTTCATGATATCTACAAGCATGTGCATGATGTTATATAGTATGCATGGACTTAAAATAAATCAAACCATTGAGAAAATGGTAATGATACGAATATGATTATAATGTGTATTTTGATTGTCCTTATGTTCATTGGATTATCTTGTGATCTGCTATTGTCAATTGATAAGATAAGAATATGATATGAATGTGGGGATGAATACATGTT